>SJYG01000386.1:483292-520673 GCA_006410535.1 Litocranius walleri
ACCGGGGCGGGGTGGGGGGGCGGGGCGGCGGTGTAATACCTCTGGATCTGAACTTCAGTTTTACTGAAATCTTGTTGTGGGGAGGTAACATTTTTGCAAAAAGTAAACACATATTTTAGGGGGTGAAATTCAAAATTGCCATACATGTTTAAGACAAGACAGAGACTACAAAGACGTTTCAGACTTAAGCCATGTAAGAGACACCTAAGTTCTTGAGGGAAGGTGTTCACATTTTCCTGTCATTTGGGGAATTGGGTGATGGGGGAGCTTGAAAACATTGTTGTGAACTCAGCTTGATGGTGGTTTTTATTCCTCCCAACATTATGTCTGACGACACCCACTGATGTCCTCACATGCCTTCGTCCCTGCCCGGGCTTAGAGGTGGTTTTTGCAATGCTCATTCATGGCCAGCGTGCTTCTTACTGAAGAACCCCCTGCCACATAGACAGCTGTCTGTGCTTTCTTTTACTTTGTTAAATTGGAGTGTAATTGCTTTACAATGCTGTTAATTTCTGCTACACAATGAAAACCAACTGTACATATTATAGCCCCTCCCTCTTGGACCATCCCTCCCATCCATCCAACCCTTCCAAGTCATCCCAGAGCACCGAGATGTGCTCCCTGGGCTTTATAGCAGGTCCCCACTAGCTACCTGCTTTACACATGGTAGCGTATATATGTCAATCCCAACCTGCCACTTCATCCCACCCTCCCCTTCTTGCCCCCGACCAGGTCCACACATCCGTTCTCCACGTCTGCATCTCTGTTCTTGCCCTGGTAATAGGTCCATCTGTACCATTTTTCTAGATTCCACGTTTATGCATTAATAGGCAATATCTGTTCTTCTCTTTCTGACTTCACTCTGTATGACAGACTCTAGGTCCATCCCCGTCTCTGCAAATAACGCAGTTTCATTCTTCTTTGTGACTGAGCTGTATCCCATTGTATACACAGACCACGTCTTTTCTTTCCATCCTCTGTCAAGGGGCATGTGGGTTGTCTCCATGAGCTGGGTTTGGTAAACAGTGCTGCAGTGAGCATGGGGGTACACGTGTCATTCTGAATTACAGCCTTACTTTAAGGTCCACCTTAAAACTGCTGGGACTTGAATTCACAAGCTCGTTTGGGAGGAAAGTGGGAGAAGAATAAATGTCCATATTGAAAACAAAAAAAACAAAAAACATGAAGCAAGTCCCTGGATTGTGCTTTCATTTGCATTAATGTGTAAAGTTATTTATTTTTAAAGTTTTTCTTTTCCTCTCTTGGTTCACTTGAACTTTTATTCGACTTTCATTAGTTTTGCGTTTCATACTAGAGTCTCCTGCAGCAAATACTTGAGTGGGTTGCCAGCTAGCAAGGGGCAGAAGTCATTTTCTTCCTTGCAGCGCAGCCCAGTATTTTGACTAATTGGAGGCTGGATTTTAGCCTGTGAGAACCAGAGGAGAATGCCTCTCAGATGAAATTGGCAAATCACGTCCCTAGGAAAGAAATAGCAAAAGACAGATTTTTCCCCAAATTCTTATAATCCCAGCTGGCCATTATTTAAATTAGGAAAAACCTTTTCACCCCTTGTCCACACATTCAAAAGACTGGGTTTACAAAGGAAACATTAAACTTACTGACCATTGAAAAATCAAATGAATGAGTCGAATATGAAAATTCTCCCAAAATATCTCTTCGTGCTTACTCTGCTTACTCTGAGGGGGTCCCGACCCATTTGGAGACCTCCTACTTCGTTAATTATATGGTCACACTGAGGACTGGTCAGTACCGTTGTGGGCAGTTATATTTAGGCCTGTCCTTTCCTATGAATCGCAGAGATCTTGGTCAGCCTGGGTGAGGAGGGTGGGGCCTGGAGGGTTAAAATCCTTATTTCCCCCAGCCTCCAAAGCAATTTCTTCCTGTTTCTTCCTTTTGCCGGGGATGGCCAGGCATCAGTTTCCTGAACCAACACCCTCCTGGACGTATTTAGCACTGGCACGAGCTGCCAGAGCTCCCTGTCCAGGTCCATGTGGGCTGGAGCTTTCCGAGAAAACTCAGTGCAGGTTCCTGGGCTTTGGTGTAGCTCACGGAGGCCGCCTGCGGTGGAAGACTCGGGAAGGCATGCCCGAGCTGTCCAGTGCTGGGACATGCAGCTGCCCTTCAGCTTGCAGAAGGGCTCTTGGCAGCCGTTGCAATTTGGAAATGAGATTATTTGCGAAGACCCTCCCGCCCCATCTCTCCTCTGAAGGTAGACATTTCCCCACATTCTCAATGTTCTCAGATCGCATTCTTTCTCTCAAATTCCCTCAAAAGTGAAAAGTATTTTTTAAAAGTAAAGACTGCGTTGTGGGCATTATTTTTTCTTCTTCTTTTTTTGCTAATTAATCATTGATTTATTTGGCTGCACCAAGTCTTAGCTGTGGCATGTAGGATCCGGTTCCCTGACTAGGGATCAAATGTTGAGTCCCCTGCTCTGGGAGTGCAGAGTCGTAGCCACTGGACCACCAGGGAGGTCCTGGCATTACTTTTTTCATTTCTCCTTAGATATGAAATAAATTATTTAGTGTGAGACATTTAAATGTCTTTCATCTTGAGTTTGGGCCAATGAGGCGATTCTTCGCAAGCAGTTAAGACAGAAAGAGATTTCTTTTCTTCCCGTCCTGGGATTACCCGTGATGGTTTTTTTCACTCTCACCCCCTTCTTCCTTCCTGTCCTTCTTCCTGTCCCAGGAGCTGTCCTAGCCGTTATTCTTTTTGTGTACCAATGAAGGAAAGGAGGCCGGGAGTTTAGAGAGCCTGAGCGAGGGCTCCCAGGCAGGAGGCGGGACTGCATTGCCAACTCCGCCTCCTGGGCCCCAAAGTGCCAGGTTTACTCACTGGGCGGCTCAACTGATTTGAGTTGAGTCAAACTCATTGCAGTCTCAATCCGTTGCAGTCTAATAGGTGACGTCATCAATCTAGCACGTTCTTCAGAAGCTCCAGGGTGCACACACGGCGTGTGCTTGCACACACGGCGTGTGCTTGCGCAGAAGCTCTGCAGCCCCCGGGGAAGGCCGAGGCGCTCCAGTCCTCCTGCGCTCTGCTCCTCGCTGCAATTCGACCTCGGGGGAGAGAGACAAATGACTTTCTGCAGGGCCTTGCGCGCTCCCGATCACACCTCGCTTTTATTCGGTCCGGCTAACTGCCGCTGAAAATGTTTCAACAGCCGAGGGCCGGTATTTGTGGCGCGTTGTGGCAGGGATGTGGGAGCCGCGGGGAATCAAAGCAGGAAGAAAACACCTTGGCTTTGGGTGCAGGAGTTCGCAGAGGTCGTGTGTGGACTCGGACCAAACAGTGTTTGGAGAAACGCCTTTGGAAAATTCTGACTCCGATTGTCTTTCCTTTCTGTGGCAGAGCTCAGAGGACGAGTCGAAATGGGTGGAAGAGCTTCTCAAGATGCATACAGCGCGGGTGCGGGACATCGAGCATCTCACCAGCCTGGACTTCTTCCGCAAGACCAGCCGCAGCTACCCGGAAATTCTGACCCTAAAGACGTACCTGCAGACGTATGAGAGCGAGATCTAGCCTTCCGGGCCTCTGCGCTGCAGGCTTATCAACTGGTGTATATTTTTATATTGTTTTTGTATTTATTAATTTGAAACCAGGACATTAAAAAAAAAAGCTAGTATTTTAATCCTGTACCAAATCTGACATCTTAGGCGTGAATGACTCCACTGTTTTCCTCTAATGCTTGATTGAGGTAGTCCTGTGTTTAGTAGAGCTTGTAATAATTACTGCCCCTTGCATTTTTAGTGGAAGCTTCTAAATGGTGCTGCATAGTCCATATTTGCATTGAGGAAATCTCAATCTTCCAATGCACAGTTGCCACATTTAGTCCCGTACTGTATTAAAATACTGATTTTGTAAAGTTGCATTCATTTATTGTTAATTATGACAGACATATTTAAACCATATAGACCAATCTTAAATATAATAAATCACACATTCAGTTTTTTTTCCTGGTTTTATTCGGCCTTTGTTTCATATAAATTAGAGGGTTTGTTTCTAGTGTATTTCATGCATGAAAAGGATACATTTCTTGTATTGGGCCCTCTTCCTAGTTGGATATAGCTTACATAGACAAAGGGACATCCTTAATAGTCCACCATAGTGGCTTGAATGAGGTAGAGGATGTATTAATACATACCTGTGGGATAGCAGAAGGACAGAGGGAGAAGGGAACCAGAACTCCTGAATATCCTCTCTCACCTGTCTACTTTAAAAAATACTTGGAACGTTGGAGGAACAGGTTCCTTTGATCAAGTTGTTTCAAAGCTTTTATTGGACTTAACTGAAAGTGTACTAAGCATATATTCTGTACAAGTATCAACCTAAGAACCAGGAAGGATGTAAAGAGAAATAAGACACTGAGATGATATATAGGTATAAAAGTATATTTAACAAATCAAGGTAGAGAATAGTAAATGCTAAGCGAGCAGTGTCGGGATAACGCGGGATGACAGAAGGGCTTGCATGATAGAGGGGGCGATTTTGATGGGCCCAGCTGTGGCCATGAATGATAAGCGCAGAGGGAGGAAGGCCTTTAGAGATCTTCCGACCTTCTGACTGTGTGTGGGTGAAGAGGCATCTCACTACTGCCATATTTCTAACAGTTAATAATCTTCTCTAAAAAAACACAATAGCACGTTAAATTTTCCTTTAAAAATAAATTTGCTCAAGGGAACTTTCCAGTGGTCCACTGGCTAAAACTCTGTGCTCCCAGTGCAGGGGCCCTGCATTCAGTCCTGGTCAGGGCAGTAGATCCTCCACGACCAAACTGAAAGAGAAAACACCACACGCCCAGCGCAGGTCGGAGGTCCTGCGCGCCCCAGCCAAGACGGGGGCAGCCAAAGAAATGCATATTTAAAACGTGTTTCCTTAAGAAGGAAGCTGTTGTTAAGAAGTACATAACAAAAGCAGGACAGGTGGCATATGGACAGTGGGGATATGGGAAAAATCACGAAAGTGGGATGAGAAAGACGTTCGGGAAGCACACCTACGGGAACGCACTGGAAGAAGTGCCCTGGTAATACTGACGGCAGCTCCGTTTATCCAGCAGCCACTATGGGCCATGCACATCTCTGGCCCTTCATATGCTCAGGACCGATTTTATGGAAAAGGGAAGAGGTGAAGGGGGGCATGGGCAAGGCTGGAATTGGGCTTTGGAGTTTGGGGTAAATAGGGTGGACGTGAAACCATAGGTAATTATTACTCAAATCCATTTCCCTGCCTTCACAAATCAAGGTCATCAAAACACTTGCATGTCCTCCAAGGGGCATGTAGCCTAAACAATAAGATGTTTGCCCAAGAGATGTTGTTTCCCAGGAACTTGGAGTCAGCTGTGTCTAATTTGCGGTGAGCTGGTTAAGACTGGCTAGGACCCCCAACCCTCCAACTGGGCATGCGCAAACGCCCACTCTCAGCGACCTTCTGACGTCACAGAGCCGGAAGTTCCCCTTGCAGGTCGTGCTCTGCGCCTCCGGGTTTTGAATGTGCCAAGGCCTGTCGCTTAGTCACACCTGCACAGAGGACAATGGCTATGCACCTTCTTCCATCACCTTTCCCGGCGATCTTCCTGCTCCCCAACCCCAGACCACCCTGCCTCTCCAAGTTTTTATCCCATAAACACCCCGAGCTCCTTGCCTTCTGGGAGATGGCTCTGACATGTCTCTTAACTTTGTTGCCTTTCAAATAAATCATCTCTCTCCTGTAAACCTCGGTGTCTCAGCGTTTTAACCTGCCGCCCATCAGGCAAAACATACCCGGTTTGGCAACAGAAGTGTGGTAGAGATGAACTGGGGCATCACTCACTATTAGGAGCATGGCCTGGCTAATTCATCATCACTACATGCCAGCACCTGCACTTGCTGTTGAGGATGAGGCCAAACAAGATAAAGATGGTTCCTCACAGAATTTGCGCTTAGTCCTGCCGCCCAAGGTCCAGTCCAGTCAAGGCTGTGGGTTTCCTGTGGTCATGTATGGGTGTGAGAGGTGGGCTGTGAAGAAGATCCAACCAGTCCATTCTGAAGGAGATCAGCCCTGGGTGTTCTTTGGAGGGACTGATGCTGAAGCTGAAACTCCAGTACTTTGGCCACCTCATGGGAAGAGTTGACTCATTGGAAAAGACTCTGATGCTGGGAGGGATTGGGGGCAGGAGGAGAAGGGGACGACCGAGGATGGGATGGCTGGATGGCATCACGGACTCGGTGGACGTGAGTCTGAGTGAACTCCGAGAGATGGTGATGGAGAGGGAGGCCTGGCGTGCTGCGATTCATGGGGTCGCAAAGAGTCGGACACGACTGAGCGACTGAACTGAACTGGGAGAACAAGAGCCATTCAAAACCGCAGGGCTTTTGTGATACGTGATACGTGCAGTGAGAGAATCAAACAGGTGCTGAGGGGCACGGGGGTGGAAAGAGAAGCGGCTTCGATGACAATACAGCCAGCACTTGAGGATGTGGAAAGCTGCCTCAAGAGCAGAGATAAGGAAGAGGCTGCCCGGGGACTGGGGAATTCTCGACTGGGGACTACACACCCTGGCCTGGTGCTCTTGCCTGAGAGGTCTCGAAACAGGAAAGGCTGATAAGGGATACGGTCCTGCCCCAAGAAGTCGGCCTGCAGACTTTGGGAGGGGCCCAAACAGGGAGAAGTCATCAGCCTTCCGGAGTCCTTCTCATTGGAATCCATGAGATGGAGAAGGCACTGGCACCCCACTGCAGTGCTCTTGCCCAGAAAATTGCATGGACGGAGGAGCCTGGTGGGCTGCAGTCCATGGGGTCTCTAAGAGTCAGACACGACTGAGCGGCTTCACTTTCTCTTTTCACTTTCATGCATTGGAGAAGGAAATGGCAACCCACTCCAGTGTTCTTGCCTGGAGAATCCCAGGGACGGGGTAGCCTGGTGGGCTGCCGTCTATGGGGTCACACACAGTCAGACATGACTGATGCAACTTAGCAGCAGCAAACGGAGAAATCATCAGCCTTCCAGCGTCCTTCTCACTGAAATCCATGAGAAGGATGAACAACGCGCCTGTCGCCAGGGAGGATGCTGAGTCAGAACGATTGGCCAAAGACAACTGGAAGCTACCCCCACTCCTATAAAACCCTTGCCTGGGAGCCCAGGGCAGAGCAGTTCTCCTGGTTCTCTCATCCTGCCATTCTCCACCCAGGTGCCCCTTCCCAGTAAAATCTTTTGCTTGGTCAGCACGTGTGTCTCCTTGGAAAATTCATTTCTGAGCATTAGACAGGAGCCCACTGTCAGGCTCTGGTGGGGGTCCCCCTTCCTGCAACACAAGGACTATGGTGAGAAAGACCTTGGCACATGTGAGGGTCTGAAAGAAAACAGGTGTGCCCAGACACGATGAGGGTGGGGGGGTTGTCAGGGAACAGGTCAGCAGATCCCGGTGGGGGCCGTTGAGGGGTCTAAGTGCAAGGAAAATAATCGAGAAGTCACAGGCCGAGGTATGACAGGGTTCCATCTAAGATTTCAGTATATTGGCCTGGATACGTGGTAATTATACAGCCTCCTCTCAATGTCATTCCATGAAATGCAACTGATACTAGAGAGTCCACCCATTTAGGTGCAATAATTCTGCACCAACATTCCCAGCAGCGGCATTGCAAGATAGAAGGGTCTGTTCCATTTTTAAGAACTATTTGCTAGCTCTTTGCATAGCTAGACTTGCACTTCCCCTCAGATTGAACTCTCCTCAAAATAGACTATACCTGAGGCTTTGGAGGTGAGCAGTTAGCAAATTTAGTTGAGTACTGCTCCTCTATTTTTAATCCTTAGGTCAAGTCTTTCTTTCTCATAAATAAACTGCATACCGACCACTGTGTATTTCAGGGGAGCGGTTTTGCCGATGAACACATGTCATTAATTGGGGGGTTATTTATGAAAGGCTCTGAATGGACAGGGACTCTATTAAGATGAGGTCTGGAAGATTATTTTAAGGTGGGGGTATTTTTTAATTTTTTTGTTTTGAAGCCTTGGTCCATTCATACTTTCATTGAGCAAGTTGCCAGCTGCTTGCTAGCATGGTGGTCTTGTCTTAGCGGATACGTTCAGAAGCTGCCTCTCTAAAACGAGCTCACTGTAAACAGGATGAACCAGAAAAGCGGCCACAGAGTTTCTCAAGGGCAAAACATTCTGAATTGTTCTTAAGGGAGTTGACTTAAAAAAAAAGAATCTCTGCACAAAAGCAGGGTTTGGTGTTCACTGGGTTTGCCCAGATTCCGGCCCGTTCCGCCTCGTTTTGGGAAGGGCTGCTGTGGACCGAGGATGTTCCTCCCTCCAGCTGTCTCTCTCTAGCTCTTTGCTGAGTCAGGTCGGGGCTGCCGTGTGGGTGGGAAGTGGTGAAGGCGACAGGAATTCTCCCATGAGGGGAGGGATTGTCCGGGGCTGTGAGGAATAGATCGAGCTGTTTGAGCTTGGAGGCTGGGTAAGCAGGGGGCCAGGACAGGGTCACCAGGAGCGGCAGGAGCTCCAACTTGGGTTGAATTTCTAGGAAGCATCTGTCCTTGATCCCTCCTATCCCATCCGTGTCCCCATCCGTGTCCCCTCCCCTGGCAGGACGTCTAGTTTCGGATGGAATGTGAAGGTGGACATGGTGCCCTGGCCCTGGGAAGCCTTGCCGTCCGGCTCTTGGGAGCAGGCAAAGCTCCAACCCCTACGTGGGCTCTGGGCTCTGTTCCCACTAATCCCTTCACGGGGTTCTTTTCCTGCCTTTGGGTGGAAACTCAGGTGCTATTAATGGTCAACTGAATACTTGAGACACTTGGCAGTGTTCTTTATGCAAAAATGCCTAAGAAGTATTTTAACTTTAAAAGCCTTAAGGTATATTGGGTCATGCTCGTGCATGCTAAGTGACTTCAGTCGTGTCTGACTCTCCGTGACCCCATGGACTGTAGCCCACCAGGCTCCTCTGATCATGGGATTCTCCAGGCAAGAATACTGCAGGGGGTTGCCATGCCCTCCTCCAGGGGCTCTTCCATACCCAGGGTCAAATCCAGGTCTCATGTCTTCTGTATTGGCAAGCGTGTTCTTTACCACTAGCGCCACCTGGGAAGACCACAGTGGATTACACATATGTGTTAAAATATAGTTACAGTGTAAAATGCCTTTAGTGAGAACGAGAATGAAGACTAGTTCTACCTTAATATGGAAGTTAGCATTTGTTAAGCAGCTACTATATGCCAGCCTATGAGTTAGTGATCTTACCTATGTCATGTTTTTCACTGTCATAACGACTGAGCGACTTCCCTTTCACTTTTCACTTTCCTGCATTGGAGAAGGAAATGACAGCCCACTCCAGTGTTCTTGCCTGGAGAATCCCAGGGACGGGGGAGCCTGGTGGGCTTCTGTCTATGGGGTCGCACAGAGTCGAACACGACTGAAGCGACTCAGCAGCAGCAACAGCCCTGAGGTACTTACTAAACCCCACATTTTATACCTGAGAAAAAGTAGACTCAGTTCAGTTCAGTCGCTCAGTCATGTCTGACTCTTTGCAACTCCATGAATCGCAGCACGCCAGGCCTCCCTCTCCATCACCATCTCTCGGAGTTCACTCAGACTCACGTCCATCAAGTCTGTGATGCCATCCAGCCATCCCATCCTCGGTCGTCCCCTTCTCCTCCTGCCCCCAATCCCTCCCAGCATCAGAGTCTTTTCCAATGAGTCAACTCTTCACATGAAGTGGCCAAAGTACTGGAGTTTCAGCTTTAGCATCATTCCTTCCAAAGAAATCCCAGGACTGATCTCCTTCAGAATGGACTGGTTGGATCTCCTTGCAGTCCAAGGGACTCTCAAGAGTCTTCTCCAACACCACAGTTCAAAAGCATCAATTCTTCAGCGCTCAGCCTTCTTCACAGTCCAACACTCACATCCATACATGACCACTGGAAAAACCATAGCCTTGACCAGATGGACCTTAGTTGGCAAGGTAATGTCTCTGCTTTTGAATATGCTGTCTAGGTTGGTCATAACTTTTCTTCCAAGGAGTAAGCGTCTTTTAATTTCATGGCTGCAGTCACCATCGGCAGTGATTTTGGAGCCCAAAAGATAAAGTCTGACACTATTTCCACTGTTTCTCCATCTATTTCCCAGGAAGTGATGGGACCGGATGCCATGATCTTCATTTTCTGAATGTTGAGCTTTAAGCCAACTTTTTCACTCTCCTCTTTCACCTTCATCAAGAGGCCCTTTAGCTCCTCTTCCCTTTCTGCCATAAGGGTGGTGTCATCTGCATATCTGAGGTTATTGATATTTCTCCCAGCAATCTTGATTCCAGCGTGTGCTTCTTCCAGCCCAGCGTTTCTCATGATGTACTCTGCATAGAAGCTAAGTAAGCAGGGTGACAATATACAGCCTTGACGCACTCCTTTTCCTATTTGGAACCAGTCTGTAAAAGTAGACCAATTGTTAAAAAATAAGTCGGTCAATGTCACATAGATAAAGAGCAGGAAGGGCAGATCTGCGTCCCTCTCTGCTCCTGGAGCGGTGCTAGGGCTGCACAGCGCCGTGGCTTCGGGCAGGAAGAGGAAAGGAACACACGGGAAAGGACACTGAGAAGGGACGGTATTCAGAGCAGTAAGGCACCCGAAGAATTAGTCAAATGTCTTTCAGGGAGAAAATGATATAAGACAGTTCTAGCAAACACTTGCAAAACTACGCCTTCTGAGGGATTCACTGTCAGGGAGTGGAAATTAGTTTCATGAAGCGTCTCGTGATAGGTTTGGAACTGGATGTGGAGATGGAAATTTAGGCTGCTCAGGCTGAGTTCAAGTAACAAGGGAGATGGCTCTTGAAGTCCATTGAGAGAAATACAGTTGGGACTGTGATTGGGGAAGCTCAATCTTCTTTCAGTTCATAGCACAATTTGGAGACGTAGCAGGAGAGCGCGCCACTGTCACTGAATGTGAGGACGGAGGCTGAGACACTTCACCGGTCTCTGGGATGGGTTAGGCAGCGTCCCAGTGCCACACAGCACGCGCCCAGTGGCCGTCCAGTTTATTAGTGTCAGCAGTGCATGTACGTCCGTCAAAGCCTCCCAGGGCACCCCGCTCTTCCCGGGTCCCCTTGGTATCCATACGTGTTCTCTAAGTCTGTCTCTATTTCTGCTTTGCAAATACGGTCATTTATGCTATTACTCTAGATTTCACATATATGCATTAATACACAATATTTGTTTTTCTCTTTCTGACTTAATTCACTCTGTATAATGTTCTCTGGGTCCAAAATGGAGGGCAGTCCAAAAGGGAGGGGATATATGTAAATGTGTATGTATGACTGACTCATTTTGCCATGCAGTAGAAGCTAACGCCAGAGAAGGCAATGGCACCCCACTCTGGTGCTTTTGTCTGGAAAATTGCATGGACGGAGGAGCCTGGTAGGCTGCAGTCCATGGGGTCGAAAAGGGTCAGACATGACTGAATCGACTTAGCAGCAGCAGCAGCAGAAGCTAATACAATATTGTAAAGCAACTATCCAGCAATAAAAATTAATTAATAAAAAAGAAAATTTAGGGAAAACCTCTTATAGGCATGATTTTAATTTAATGTAATGAAATGGTAATGCATAGATTTTTATCATGCAATAAGACATTTTTGCATCTATATATAGTTTTGAACTACATATGACAAAATACAGTAACTAAAATTAATTTATTTATAACATATGATCAATGGCATAATATTTCCTGGCTGTTAAAATTGTATTTTATAGTGTTAATAACAAATGTAATAAAAAGTATTTCCTTAAAAATAAAATAAGATATATATTTAGTACATAAAAGTAGCTTTGGAGGTGGAAAGGAGGGGAAAAGTTGGCAGATAAATGTGTGTGCCTGTGTGGTGAGTCTCTTCAGTCGTGTCTGACTCTATGTGACCCCATGGACTGTAGCCCGCCAGGCTCCTCTGTCCCTGGGACTCTTCAGGCAAAAACACTGGAGTGGGTTGCCATTCCATTCGCCAAGGGATCTTCTAGACCCGGGGATTGAACCCGGGTCTCCCGCACTGCAGGCAGATTCTTTGCCATCTGAGCCACTAGGGAAGCCTGACAGGCAAATAGGAGACTCAATACAGAAACAGAAAAAGGGATAATAAGCATAAGTCAGAGGCTTTTAATTCTGGCAACTGGGGAGAAGATGGGGCCAGTACCTCAAAATTCTCAGAAAAGGAACAGGTGGAAAGATGCTGGTGGAACAAGGAGATAATACATTATTAATTCATAAGGGCTGAAATGGAAGCGTGAACAAGCCATCTTGGTGAAAGTGATCAGGAAGCAGGCAGAGAAGGAGTCCCGAGAATAGGAAAAATCTACACACCTGGTATGTAGGTGTCAGATAATATAATACGCGTGGCCCCATGACCCCTGAAAAGCAGGCAGATTGGGCAAAACCAAGAGAGAGGAGGAATGCCAGCATTTCAGGGCAGAGAGACGGCAAGGCCACGTTAGGCCTCGGGCACACTCTGGAGCTCTGCAGGCATATGGTTTCAGGCAACTTTAAGCCTAGTATTTTTCATCTGTAAAAGGGAGTGGGGGGCCTGCTCGGTGGTGGTGAAGTCTCCATGCTTCCAATACAGGGGACGCAGGTTCGGTCCCTGGTTGGGAGCTACGATCCCACATGCCTCACGGGGCAGCCAAAAATAGAAAAAGAGAAAAAGTGATGACAATAACTCTTTTCAGCGTCAGCAAAAGAACTGTGGCAGGAAACCTCATTGAAATATAAATTGATACCTTTTCCCTCCATTTTTAACACCACTTCCCAGCAAGGAAGGCATCCCCTCTTAAAGTGTTTTCTTGGTTTCAGGGCTTTTTGCAGAGTGGGTGTGGGGAGCAGCAGTAGTCTGTAATTAATGGATTTCCTGTCTTTTGTGAAAACCTAAACCCATCGAAGAAGTGGGAAAAGAAATAGTCTTTAGTGTGCCAAGAGAGCAAGGGGCCTTTCCTGGGATTCAGGACAGAGAGAAGTCTGTGGATCGGAGAAGTGATTATACCCCAGGAGGGCTGCCCTGCTGGCTCAGATGGTAAAGAATCCGCCTCCTGTGCAGGAGACCCGGGTTCGATCCCTGGGTCAGGAAGATCTCCTGGAGAAGGAAATGTCAACCCACTACAGTATTCTCGCCGGGAGAATCCCATGGACAGAGGAGCCTGGTGGCTGGAGTCCATGGGTCGCAAACAGTTGGACACGACCAAGTGATTAACACCTACATTCCAAGGTGTGCTGGGTGCTCCTTTTAGGGGGCAGAGCCCTAGATCCCTGCTCTGACCTTGGCCTGGACATGGAAGATTTCCAAGGGATTTCAAGGGACTTGAGGATGCACCGTGGAGGCACCCATGCCTGCTGTCCTTCTCCCATCGTTCCCCATTTACTAGATTCTGGAATAATCAGGGGTGGGGCAATGACTGGACTCTCCACAAAGACGGAGTTAAAACGTGTAAGCCATGTAAGCTGGAGTTTAGATTAGAAATGCAATTTATTCTAGGGAAATAGATTCAGGGAGGGAGCTGCACTACAGACTAGCTACATTTGGAAAATGCTTAGTGTCAGCTCAGTCTATGCCAAGTGATCAAGAAAATCATCTAAATAGTGAAGGGAAGTCAGGAAGACAGAAAATCTTAGCGCGTATGTGGAATCTGGAAGAACTGTCCAGATGAACAGATTTGCAGGGCAGGAAGAGATGTCTACGTAGAGACTGGAGTTATGGAGATGGTGGGGGTGGGGGAGGGGTGTGATGAACTGGGAGGTTGGGATTGACGTGCATACATGACCACGCGTCAAAGAGGGAGCCGGTGAGGACCTGCCGTGTATGCCGGGAGCTCAGCTCGTGCTCTGAGACCACCCAGCTGGGTGGGATGGGGAGGGTGGGGAGCAGGGCCGAGCGGAGGGGACGTAAACGCATCCATAGCGCTGACTCCCCTCCTCACACA
Source organism: Litocranius walleri (assembly GCA_006410535.1). Taxonomy (NCBI): domain Eukaryota; kingdom Metazoa; phylum Chordata; class Mammalia; order Artiodactyla; family Bovidae; genus Litocranius; species Litocranius walleri. The sequence continues at coordinate 497,243 of SJYG01000386.1, forward strand.
GCAGAAACCAACACAGCATCACAAAGCAGCTATACGCCAGTGAAAGCAAATGATCCAGGAATAAACATTTTCATGGAAGAAGTATCTTGAAAGGTAGGGAGAGAATACAGAAAGAATGAGCACTGTGAAACCCAAGGCCAGAGACATTTTCAAGACGAGGAAGTGGTCAGTGGTACCAAATGCCAGAGGGAAGTTAAGTTAGACAGGAATTTGAAAGCATCCATTTGAATTTTGCAATAAGGTGGCCATCCATGACCTTCCTGAAAGCGCTTTCTTTTTTATATATGTATAAATTTATTTATTTTCATTGGAGGTTAATTCCTTTACAGTATTGTAGTGGTTTTGCCATACATTGACATGAATCTGCCATGCGTGTACTTTCAGGGAAGGGGTCTGAGAAACAGCCACACTGTCCGGAGGAGGAGAGAATGGAGGCTGTGCTGGGAGCTGGCCGTGCGGACTGGCCCTTCGAAGTTCGGCAACAGCAGAAACAGAGGACAGTCGCAGAGACCGGGAACAGCTGAGGGGGCCCTTTCTGCTGTTTAGGGTGGGAAACCGTTTCGCAGGCTGTTGAGAGGATTCGATCATCCTGGAAAGGCACTCACAGGTAAAGCGACTGAATTAGACACAAATTCAAAAGTGAAAGCAGTGGATGAATCCAGCTGTCATGGATTTGCCCTCAAATTAAAGAACTAAGAGCATTATTTCTTGGGTTGTGTTCGCACAGAACATATGACGCACATCACTCTGCAAAATGGTGGCCTACAGGCTGCACACAGGTTACTTTTGCTGTGCCCGTGGGATATTTTTTAAAAATTAGACTCCAGAGGGTTTGACCTCTCCTGAAACATCGAGAATCTTTACTTAGGCGTTGTTCGTGGGCTACTGTTCCCGTCAGCCCTCAGTGGAGTCTGTTTGGCCGCCCTTAGCAGCATTCCCAAGCATTTTCTAGAGCAGGCTTGGCCAAGGTTTTCCATAAAAGGCTTTGCCTTTCGACCTCTAACTGCTCAGCTCTGCCACTGTAGCCTGAAGGCAGCTGTGGGCAGCACCGAGCCAATGGGCTCTGCTTCGGTCTAACGCACCCACCTACCCCCGACGGGGCACCGCTTGCCATTTTTTATTGTGTTGGTGCTTTTGTTTTTCATACTTGTCCGACTGCATTAATTTAACTTGCTTGCCTTTACTTTTTAAGTTTTTTATTGATTTTTAAAAATTTATAGATGTGCGGCCACGAGCAACGTTGTGACAGTTTCAGGGGGACAGCAGAGGGCCGAGCCAGCCATGCCATGTCTCCCGCCCCGCTCCCCGCCCATCCAGGCCGCCGCAGGGCGTCATGCTTTGCTTGTCTTGAGACCCTGGATTGCGACTCCCACGTGGGCTGACCAGACACCTTGGACTGAGGACTCAGTGCTGAAACCCAGAGAGTTTGAGGAACAGTGATGAACTGGTCACGCCTGTTTACATTACGTTACATTTCTATTCTAATCTACTTTGCCATGGAAACTGCACCGTCATTTTCCTCAAATAGTTTAAAAATCTTAGTAATCTTTGGTCTCTTTCTCTCTTGGGGCTCTGCCGTTTCAGTAATAACTCCAGCCAGGGCTCTGCTTTAGTGAGTTTATCTCCACTTCAAAAGCGGGGGATGCTGTCTTGTTCATCATTCCGTCCAGAGACATTTGCCGAGTGCCTCACAGAGATTTGATCATCACTGAGAGAAAGGTGGGTGGCTGGTGGGCCTGCCTCTCTCTTGACCCTCTCAAATACTGTCATTGTGGCTGAAAACCTCGAGGCTGAGATGAAGGTGGCCCGGTAATTCAGCGGCCGGCACCCCGCTGCCCCTGTGCGCTGAGGGCGTTCGCTGCGGGCCGAGGCAACACCCGGGCGCGAGCGCGGCAGTTCCCTGTCCTGTTCTCCGCTTTGCGAAAACTCAGCTGCTCATCTGGTCAAAGGAGGCCTGTGCCTCTGCCGCCCCCTTTCACACAAACTGCGTGAATCTGCAACGTGAGGAAAGACCCCCGGCCTGAAATCGGAAGTAGGTTCAAGTTTGGACTCTATCCTCTGCTAGTTGTCGGTCGTGTTTCTTTCCTGGTGGTTAGTTCATTTGTAAAATAGGGATGCTCTCACGTGTCTCTTTGGGTGTTTATGAAAATTAGAGACAATTGTCGACTGAAAAAAAATGCACAACCTCAACGTTGAGAATGATGTTTTATGTGGCGGATTTTCTGAGGACTCTAGGCCAGAGGACAGCCTCTAACGGGTCTGAGGGGCTGTTCCGAAGAGACAGGAGGAGCCAAGATACAATGGAAATTTTGCAACAGAACCCAAGTAGTGGGAACACAGCAAGATTACTGTTAATTAGAGCAAACCAGACATCACAAGTGGAGGAGTCTGGCACGTTTTTCTGTGCAGGAAGACCCCAGGGTCCGGCTCGCTGAAGCCGTTCTCCGATACGCAGCCGAGCTCTCTGGGGCCAGCCCCTTGGTCCCTTTGCCCTCCTGCATTCCTCTGGTGCGAGGTCTGGTGGCGCAGTGACCCCAGCTTGGGGCCCGCAGCAGCCCCTGTTACTGACACGGTGGTGCGGCCTGCCCTGCACATGGAGCGCGAACAGCTGGCACTTGGGGGGAAACCCCAGGGTGTGGCAGCGGGGCTTCTCACCAAGCTACCCACACGCTGTAAATGCGTCGTGTTTCAGACACTGAGGGCAGCACTTCACAGGTGAAACTGTATTTCATCCTCACAAAAATAACACGATCCACTGTCCTGGGAACGAGGGTGTTCCTGGGAGGCCGGGCTTTCAGCTCTAACACTTGGAACAGCCCCAAGCACCGTGGGACAAATGGGCCACCCAAAGCCCATCAGTTAAGTGTATTGCTGCTGCTAAGTCACTTCAGTCGTGTCCGACTCTGTGCGACCCCACAGACGACAGCCCACCAGGCTCCCCCGTCCCTGGGATTCTCCAGGCAAGAACCCTGGAGTGGGTTAGTGGACCCATTTTATAGCTGAGGAAGCTAAAGTTTAGAGAGGTAAGGAACGTGCTGAAGATCGCGTTGTGTGGCAGAGCTGGGATCTCCAGCCACGGCTGCACAAGGTCCGATCCAGAGGCCTCCATCTGGCCCACGGCTCTCGCCTTTCCTCCAGCTCCACCGGGCGGCAGAGGGCTGTCCTCAGTAGGGAGCTGGCCGAGCACTGTTTCACAGAAGCCTGGGATTTGCTGGACGGATGGGATGGGTTGAAGGAAGGCTGGTTTGAGTTCTCTCCTTTATTTAACACCTTCCCTGGTGGGGAAGCATTTTATCCTGGGGGTGGGGAGTGAGAGCGGAGGTGAAGTCTGATCTCTTTCCTCTTTCACACTTTCAGCAAAGTGTAAAATAAGCTCGGTCCCATGGGGCCACAGTAAATAGCTCTCTGTGGCTTGTGCAAGTCCACACCACATGCATGTGTGGACATGACAAGGAGCCCTGAGCTCTACGGCTGGGCAAGTCGCTCGTTTCTCTGCACATCAAGTCAGAAGTCTTACCCGAGAGATATAAACAGTTTACGGTCTGAATATAATAAAGTGTCAGTTCACCTTTGACAATACATGTACACAGCACCCACCGTCACCGTGACGAAAGTCCAAGTATTCTAGAGCAAAATGAGCTCTCTTGAGTTAAAAACCGTTTTGTTCCTGAGCAACGTGTGCATTCAGGCTCAGTCGTTCCAGCCGTGTCCGACTCTGCGACCCCATGGACTGCAGCCCCCCAGGCTCCTCTGTCCACAGGATTCTCCGGCAAGAACTAGCGAGTGAGTTGCCGCACCCTCCTCCAGGGGATCTTTCTGACCCAGGGATCGAACTTGAGTCTCCTGCATCTCCTGCATTGGAGGCAGATTCTTTACTGCTGAGTCATCAGGGAAGCCTTCCTGAGCAGTATTTATTGACAATAATACTAATGAAAAGGTAATTGTCACAGGCCCATGAATGAGAATGCTCCCTAGGTGAGTAATACCTGGGAGTGTGTTCACCTGTGGCTAATACATGTCAATGTATGGCAAAACAAATGCAGTAATGTAATTTAAAAAATAAATAAATTTAAAAAATAAAAATAAAAAAAATAAAAAATAAAAATAAAAACAATACCACGAAAAAAAAAAAAAATGTGTCTTCCATTTGTGTGTTGGACTTGAGACAGGCCAAATAACAGTGATTTGGGGGGGCGAGCTCCAAAGAGTTGCAGCACCCTGAGAAGCAGGGCAGGTGGAATCAGGAGGCATTTTCTACAGGCCCAAGAAGCAAAGCCACCCAGGGACTGCAGCCTGGAGAATGGCCAGGTGAGGGATGGGGGCCAGCGCTTTGGTACCAAATAAACTCTCTTGTGAAAAGAGCCTCCCTTCCAAGGTATTCTGTATGTCTCCAAGTCTTATTTTACACCGCTTCTTCTGCTGTCTTTATCAACAGCTATGTCAATGTGGCAGCTTTATTTTAATCAAGTATACTTCATTTACAGTGCTAATTTTAGGTGTATGGCCAAATGATTCAATTTCAATGTATTAAAAAGCAGAGACATTACTTTGCCAACAAAGGTCCATCTAGTCAAAGCTATGGTTTTTCCAGTAGTCATGTATGGATGTGAGAGTTGGACCATAAAGAAGTTTGAGCGCTGAAGAATTGATGCTTTTGAACTGTGGTGTTGGAGAAGACTCTTGAGAGTCCCTTGGACTGCAAGGAGATCCAACCAGTCCATCCTAAAGGAGATCAGTCCTGGGTGTTCACTGGAAGGACTGATGTTGAAGCTGAAACCCCAATAATTTGGCCACCTGATGTGGAGAGCCAGCTCATTAGAAAAGACCCTGATGCTGGGAAAGACTGAAGGCAGGAGGAGAAGGGGATGAGATGGTTGGATGGCATCACTGACTCAATGGACATGAGTTTGAGAAAACTCCGGGAGCTGGTGATGGACAGGGAGGCCTGGTGTGCTGCAGTCCACGGGGTCGCAAAGAGTAGGACACGACTGAGTGACTGAACTGGACTGAGCTGGTGGGACACAGAGGGCACACTCACAGACGGAGATGGAAGAGAGTTAAGAGAAGGCACAGTTTGCAGGGGTTGAGGCAAACCAGCTAGAGGTAGTGGCACACCCTGGTAAGGGGAATTACTGCCCTTTGGTCCTTTGAGCCAAGAAAAGGAGAGGTTTCTGGACCTGGAGAAAGAGCTGTAGTTGTGGAGATGGTTCTCGAGTAGTGGCTGTGACCTTCGGAAGAAGGGTGCAGCATGTCAGACCCATGGCCTGGAAGGGGAGGCCCAAGAGAGAGACACAGGGACCCTGTCTCCCTCCCGCTCGGGCTCCCCTCGGCCCAACCCAGTCGGAGGCTGGAAGAAGAAGGAGCTTGTTGGTCAGTCCGCAGTGCCCTGCTGAACCACACGGCAGTTCAAAAGCATCAGTTCTTCGGTGCTCAGCTTTCTTTATAGTCCAACTCTCACATCCATACATGACTACTGGAAAAACCATACCTTTGACTAGATAGACCTTTGTTGGCGAAGTAACATCTCTGCTTTTTAATATGCTCTCTAGGTTGGCCATGTTTGGCAGCGACCAACACAATTCTGTAAAGCAATTATCCTTCAATTAAAAAATAAATTAATTTTTAAAAAAGAATCTTATAATTTTGAGTTTCTATCCTTTCCTTCCCTCTCCACCCCTAATTTCTGAATCCACCTCCTCAGTTCAGATATAGAATTCTTACTGTGCCCTTCACCAGTAGTTTATTCCAAAGTCAAGACTATTTACTCCCATCTTGGTACTCCCATTGCTGTCTAACCAAGTAAGAGATAACAATTATCTCTACATTCCTTAGTTAGTTGATTGCCACTGGCTCCTCTCTGGCTGGGTTAGGAAATAACTTGGCTCATAATCTCTGTTACACATTAGTGTGATCCTGGTATCTACCAAGAACTTCATAATGTCAGAGAAACAGATGAATATTAGAACGAGTTTCAAACGATTCTCAGAGGGAGGGAAGGATCGTCAAATTACTATCCTTAACCAAAGACTTCCCTGGTGGCTCAGATGGTAAAAGCTTCTGCCTACAAAGTGGGAGACCCAGGTTCGATCCCTGGGTCAGGAAGATCCTCTGGAGCAGGAAATGGCAACCCACTCCGGTATTCTCACCTGGAAAATCCCATGGATGGAGGAGCCTGGCAGGCTACAGTCCATGGGGTTGCAGAGTCAGACACAACTGAGCGACTTCACAACCAAAGCTAATATAAATGGCTCTTGGCTTTGCGCTGCTCCGGCCACTGCCTACGGCTGGGCCTAAACCCTTCTCTCACCTTTCCCCTGACCTCTACCCTGCATCTCTCCTTCCCTGGTTGGCTGTTTGAAGAGACTTCAGTAATTCAGCAAGATGGACTGACTTCTAGACCTCAGTGACATCTTGTCTTTGCAATAATTTAGCTTTGCAAGAAAATACATTTAAGGCCTTCTCAGAAGTGAGCTGAACACCAAAGCTCTTGCATGTAGCTTTAAATTATATAAATTCTTATAAGTGTCTTTACATCTGACTACAGGTAAGATATTTTGTCCCTCGGGGAATTTTTTTTTCTTAATCATCTCTAAAGCGAAATGTCTGGACCAGACTTTAAATTACTTGAAAACTTTCAAGCAGCCTCTCTGGCTTAAGTCTGCCGGTTTGTGACCATTGACTCACCCACTAATTAGCAATGACACTTTGCAAAAGTCACTTTGCTGAGTCTCACTTTCCTGTCTGTAAAATATGATAAGGCACAGCCTTTGTAGAATCATTGTCAGAATAACATAATTCAGATAAACCTGACATGAAAATTAGCTATGTTTATTACAGAAAAACTCAGTTACATAAACTAGATTTAATTTAGTTTTGTTAATCTTTTTAGAAGTCATCGGAATACAGAGATCATTACAAAGTCTCAGTGAACTGTGAGGGACACTTGCAGTGTGTTTGGCTGCTGGGGTCGGCTGCACCCCTCTTTTGAGAGTAGCACTCCAATTTCCTTCTAAGAAATTACCTTTTGGGACTTCCCTGGTGGCCCAGGGATTAAGAGTCTGCACTTCCACTGCAGGGGTCAAGGGTTCGATCCTTGGTCAGGGAACCAAGATCCCCCATGCTGAGAGGCACTGCCAAAAAAAAAGAAAGAAAACTTTCTTACCCATCTTTGATTTCATATGGGTTGAATGACAAGGATCCATCCATTTCACAGGCAGATTACTCAGATCTGACCAGTTACGGATGTGTTTCTCCTTGAGTTCATGAGTGATTCTGAACGGCACGTGACCTCATCAGGACCAACAAGACACAGTGGGCCTTTAGCTGGAATGTCCTGAAAGGAGATGCTTCTTCCCACGCAACTGGACCCCAGGAGGACGTGAGGCTGGCCCATGACAGTCTTCTTTCTTCCAGGAGGAGCTGTCACTCCAAGCAGAAGGTCACAAGTGGACACAGAACAAGGTAGAGAGACACCCCGGGTTCCTTGCCTCAGCCAAGCATGCAGGTAGACACTTCTGCCAATCTTTTCAGTAACAGGGGTCAACAAATGCCTTTCTTGCTTCAGTTAGTTTGAGCTTGAATTTGATATGTAATTGACGGAATACTGACTCACCCCAGAGCTGGTCTTTTCTTCCTTCTGTGAATTAGGGTTTATGAACCCATTCAAAACTCAGAAAGCAATCATAACCACACACACCTCTCCCAGTCCTACCATCATTAGCCTCGTCGTTTCAAAGATCTTGCTTCAACTTCTTTTTGGCCACACAAGCACCTTCACCAATTCATCTCCTCTGCATCCCACCGGGTCGCCGCGCTCCTCACTAGCTGCCTCCCGGTGCCTTGCCTCCATTGTTAATGCTGGCTGGTCCTCGACAGATTCTAAGCTGACCACTGGCACCTCTTCAGTGCTGTAATGAACAAGTACCTAACCGATAGTCACCTATTGACTGGTTCTGTCTCATTCTTCCTCAGTGTCCTGAACCTGTCTGAGGTTAGGAGCAAGAAAAGAAAGAAAGTGAAGTTTCTCAGTCGTGTCCGACTCTTTGTAACTGCAGCCCACCAGGCTCCTTCGTCCATGGGATTTTTCCAGGCAAGGATACTGTTGCGGGGTGCCATTTCCTTCTCCAGGGGATCTTCCCGACCCAGGGATTGAACAGGGCCTCCCGCACTGCAGGCAGACGCTTACCTCTGAGCCAGGTTAGGAGAGACCTCGTTTGTGTATTTTTTGAAAAGCCATGAGCCAGCTCTAATTCAGCTGAGTTGGAAAATCCCATGGACAGAGGAGCCTGGTAGGCTACAGTCCACGGGGTCGCAGAGAGTCGGACACGACTGAGCAACTTCCAACTTCAGCCGAGCAGAGGAGGTAGCCGCCGAGGCCTCCACCGTCACCTGTGGGCTCCCCGCCCGCGGAGGCGGGCAGGGCAAAGGAGAGAGTGTGGTTTGACTGCAGTGTAATTTTCCTCCCTCTGGGAGCGTTTCAAGCGACTTCTGCCAATGTCGGGGAAGCAATGACTCATCAAACAGCGGGGTGTTGGTTCCGGGAAAGGGAGGAACGTCCCGCTTGGGGCTCACGGACGGCTCTGCCCTGAGGTGAGAGCTCATGGCCCCGGGGGCCTGGCACGTTGGCAGGAGCCCGCTCTTTGCTGCTTTCCGGGCTAGGCTGGGGGACGCCGAGGCCGAGCCTCCCGCGGGCGCGCCTCCCCGTCTCCAGGGCCCTGGGGGCAGAGCGCGGACACCCGCGCCCCCCGGCCCGGCCCGCGGGAGCCTGCCCGCAGCCCCTCGCCCGCGCCGGCCCGGGGGCGCCCGCCTACCGACAGAGAGCGGAGCCGGCCCCACCGCCCGTCCTTACCGGGGTGGTCCCTCCCCCAGGGGCAGCCCTGCTCCGCGTGCTCCAGATCCCACCCTTCTCTGTCTTCCCAGGGGCCTTACATTATTAATGAGCCCCCTCCGCTGCATCTTTCCATAAATGCTTAAACACAGGTTCTCTTCAATCTGTGGAAAAAAGAAAAAATTCCCCTCATGTTACACCTGTGTCCTCTTAACAGCTTCTTCTGTTTTTCCTCCAAACAGCCTTCTAATCCTTTCCAATTTGCAGGGCTAAACGTCTCAGAAGGGCTGTCTGCACCCAGGGCTCCGTTTCCGCTCCGCCTCTCCCGCCTCTACTCGCTGAGATCACAGTGACCTCCACGCCTCTCAACCGAAGGCCGCTCCTTCGTTCCCCGCCTCCAGGCAGGCTTTCCCACAGCGGATCCCTGCCATCTTCATGGTGACTCCAAGTTGCCGCGCCTTCCTGATGTCTCCCTCCATCTCTGGCTGAGTCTTCCTTCTCTTTGCATGCCTTCCCCTCCTAACCTCCTGTCCCAGCTTTCTCGAGGCTTTGGGGGGGCTTCCCTGCTGGCCCAGTGGCCAAGACCCTGCACTTCCTTGGGAGGGGGTGCAGCTGTGTCAGCTGGGCAGGAAACCAACGTCCCACATGCCACACAGTGTGGCGACAAAGAAAGAAAGAACAGTTTCTCAAGGGTTAGCCTTAGGCCCTCTTCCTTTCTCTGCTTTCTCTCAGGCATCTCCTTGATGCACACGGCTGTCATAACTGCCTCATCGGGGATGGCTTAAACCTCAGTCTCCAGTGCAGATCCCCCCCGGAGTCTCACACGTGTGTATCCCTCTCTGTTCACCGTGACCTCGTGCGCGCTTCAAGGCCTGGGGCAGTCATCTGTGTAAAGAGCTCTGGAGTCCGGAGTTCAGGTTTCAGTGCTGCTTCTGCCTTTAGACCTGGCTGCTGTAAGCTACTTTACTAAGCTTGAGGGACCAGGTTATTATTAGCCTGGGCTTCTGCGATTTTTGTGTGATTTTGAAGCTAAAACCTTACAGATTGGTGAGTTTTCAGTAGGCAAACATGAGTAGACAGGCTTAGAGGACACGTGCGCAAGGCCATAGAGATAATAGAAATGCATGGCTATTCAGGCGCACAGGGAGCTTGAAGTGTGCGGGCAGAGGCAGGCTGAAGAATGTCGGTTAGAAGAGTGTATTTTTTGCTGTGTATCTAGGAGACAATATTTGATGAATGGAGTGAGATGATTGGAGGCAGACTTAAGGTAACTTTGGTAGGAATAAAAAATGGATCTGAGAGGTGTAAGAATAGTATATGAAAAACTTATTTGAAAAAGAGCAAAAGGTGATGAAAAGCCCAAGATGGGTACTGGAAGCAGTGAAGTGGCAACCGCGGTGGTCCAGCAGTTAAGACTCCTAGCGTCCAGTGCAGGGGACATAGGTTCTATCCCTGATCAGGCAACTGAGATGCCACATGGTGCATAGCACTGCCCCCCAAAAAAGCAGTGAAGAAAAGGGCCTACGGAGAAGAGCCACTGTGAGCGTAGACAGAAGTGTTTGGTATCTGGGGGATGATTCAGTTGGAGAATCATTTATTCAACAAATATTTTAAACACCTCTTTTGTGCCAGGTACAATATGAGTATTGGTGTCCAAAGATGAAAAGACTTGATTTCCAGGAAATATGTTAATTAATAATTACAAAGAATATGGTACAAGTCAGAATGGGCACATGTTCAAGGAACAGTTAAATCATAAAGAAAGAAGTTTTCTGTCTTTCTGGGTGAATAAGGATAAACATCATAGAGGAAGTACTTGATCAAAGGTTGAAAGAATGAACTAAGAAGGCGATTAGGTAAAAGCAGAATATTCAAGACCAAGGCTCATGTCTTACCCATTTTTATATTCCTAGAGCCCACTTTGTAGTGTGCAGAAAATAGAATGGCCATACAATTCTGGGGTCTAGCAGAAGATGGCTGCAAAGGGAGGTGGAAGATGATGAAGCAATGACAGAGAGGAAGGAGACGATGGCCGTTCAGAGGCTGAACTTAGAGGCCGTGTGGTGTCTCCCACATCCTGAATGGTACTGTGTCAGCTTGAAGGAGCTGATTCTGCCTTTGAAGTTTGCTAGCCTACAGTTAAGAGAGTTCAGCCATTAGGAGAATCCAATTCAATAAACAGAATTACAAATTTTTATTCTAGTTACATTCAGAAGCTTTAAAAGACAATTATACTTTGGGCCAAGGGACAGGCCACAAATTTAAAAGAGTCGGAAGTCTTGATATTTTCTGGAATCTTTTTGCTCATCTTTAATTGAAAGGATATTTACTTTTCAAGCCAGCTTTCAGGCCAACCCAGTCATGCTTCTCTGTGACACACACTCTCACCTCACCTTGGCAGATTGGCTTCATTAGAAATAGTCCACGGTGGGGGTAATGTTAACAGAATATTGCTTCTAAACTCGGCACAGTTTGATGAAAGATTTGGATGTGCTTGGTGGGTTGCCGTTCCAATTTCAGACGCTTTGCTGGCATTCCCTGAGAGTCTGCCAATAGCAGGGGATGACAGCTAAATGGGCTTTTCATGCTCTGAATGTGGCCGTGGAGACTCGGTCCTATGACTCTCTTTAAAAGCCTTGGGGAATTGATGATTGAGAGGCCCTGAGCTCCTCTGAGAAATGTTGTTTCAAATGAGTGCTTGCCAATTCCAAACTTACCAGTTAAAACTGGAAGATGAATTAGGTCATCTCTCACATTTATGCATTGTTTAATCCAATTTGCAGTGTTATGTCACATACATTATTTTCCCATTGGATCTTTATAGTCACTCTGGGTTGTAGTCAAGAACGATCTTCCTTTTTCCATTTTATGGATTTTACAGATGAGGACTGGGTTGAAAGAGAGTAACTTGTTTGTTCGTATTTGCAAAGATAATTAAATGTTTATGAGGTCTGGGAATCAACTTGGTCAGTTCGTTCCCAGTCAGGGCTTATTATACTTAACCAGGTAGTTTTACTTGGTAAGACTTTTAAATTTATTCATTGAATGAATGACAGTCCAGTCTTTACAGCAGATAATGTCCATACCACAGGTTTAAGCAGGCAAGTATAATGAAGATAGAAAGGTACTAAAGACCATGACTTTGCTTTTCAGTGCTTGGACTTTGGTGCATCTTTGTGTTAAGCACAATGCCGGCTTTACTGATTCAGTCATTAGTCTGACTCATCATACATTTGAGCTTCCCAGGTGGCCCTATTGGTGAAGAATCCGCCTGTCAATGCAGGAGACATTAGAGACACAGGTTTGATCCCTGAGTTAGGAAGATCCCCTGGAGGAGGGCATGGCAACCCACTCCAGTGTTCTTGCCTGGAGACTCCCATGGACAGAGGAGCCTGGTGGGCCACAGTCGATGGGACTGCAAAGAGTCAGACACGACTGAGCAACTTAGCATGCATGCACGCATCATACCCATACCAGGTTATCTCTTCCTGAAGTGTACAAAGAGGACTCTAGAAAGAAGACAGAATGACCGCAACAGGAATCTTTCATGAGTAAAAGTTCCATTTCGTTGAGATAGTTGGCCTCATCCGCTTCACAGTGCAAAGGAAGATCGTCTCAGACTTTCTGCTGTTCACAGTAATTGCATCTCAAGTAGCTTTGGTTGAAGACGCTGCTGGCCCAGGTTTCTGTACCTGCCACAGTGGTTCTTCAAGGGAGAGCAGTCTGACTCCCCCTTGTTATCTGCTGCCGGAGAGCTTACCGTTGTTAGAGTGCTTTGGTTTCTCCTCATGCAAAGGTGTTATTCTCAAAGGGCTCACAATGGCTGTTGGCTGAGACAAGCTTGGATGTCAGCAGCAGGCTCCACTAGAATCAGCTCTTCCTCTAAACAGTAGGCCTTGGTCTTGATCCTAGACTTGTCTATGCTCCATCTTTGTGAGCCCTTTTTGAAGGCCTTTGTTGGACTTAAGTGGACGTCATTCCAGTCTAGAGAGAGCTGAGTGTCGACCATCTCAGTGGAGGCTGCTGAAGCGTCTCCCGCCTGAGCGAGCTTCCTAGGGGCTGCTGGTGGCAAAGAACTCGCCTGCCAATGCAGGAGGTGCAGGCTCGATCCTTGGGTCAGGAAGGTCCCCTGGAGAAGGAAACATCAACCTGCTCCAGAATCCTTGCCTGGAAAATTCAGTGGGTAGAGGAGCCTGATGGGCTACTGTCGATAGGGTTGCAGTCGGACACAACTGAGCGACTGAACGCACACACCACCTGTGTGTCCCAAGGTCCATGAACCTCACCGCCTAGTCGCAGATGCGCTGTGTCTTCGGCAAAGAACAGCTGGGGGGGCTTTTGGCAAATAGCTCCACACGGTTCCCATTAACTCTTGTCTTATCTTTACATATCTAAGAGAGGGACTTTGGATGATTCTTTACCTATTTTACCTAACAAAACCAGGAACAAATTCATGATTTCCTTTCAAGGCAACTTGATATAACAGTGTCCCAGACTATTGAAAAGGGTGAAAGCCTTAGTGTGACTTAAATATTTAGGTAAGCCTTCTATATTGAAGTAGAACTTTGTCCTGATGTTTGAATACTAAATGTATCTAAGAAAGAATTATTTTTTTAAATTAGGGCCACAGTCGATGGGACTGCAAAGAGTCAGACACGACTGAGCAACTTAGCATGCATGCACGCATCATACCCATACCAGGTTATCTCTTCCTGAAGTGTACAAAGAGGACTCTAGAAAGAAGACAGAATGACCGCAACAGGAATCTTTCATGAGTAAAAGTTCCATTTCGTTGAGATAGTTGGCCTCATCCGCTTCACAGTGCAAAGGAAGATCGTCTCAGACTTTCTGCTGTTCACAGTAATTGCATCTCAAGTAGCTTTGGTTGAAGACGCTGCTGGCCCAGGTTTCTGTACCTGCCACAGTGGTTCTTCAAGGGAGAGCAGTCTGACTCCCCCTTGTTATCTGCTGCCGGAGAGCTTACCGTTGTTAGAGTGCTTTGGTTTCTCCTCATGCAAAGGTGTTATTCTCAAAGGGCTCACAATGGCTGTTGGCTGAGACAAGCTTGGATGTCAGCAGCAGGCTCCACTAGAATCAGCTCTTCCTCTAAACAGTAGGCCTTGGTCTTGATCCTAGACTTGTCTATGCTCCATCTTTGTGAGCCCTTTTTGAAGGCCTTTGTTGGACTTAAGTGGACGTCATTCCAGTCTAGAGAGAGCTGAGTGTCGACCATCTCAGTGGAGGCTGCTGAAGCGTCTCCCGCCTGAGCGAGCTTCCTAGGGGCTGCTGGTGGCAAAGAACTCGCCTGCCAATGCAGGAGGTGCAGGCTCGATCCTTGGGTCAGGAAGGTCCCCTGGAGAAGGAAACATCAACCTGCTCCAGAATCCTTGCCTGGAAAATTCAGTGGGTAGAGGAGCCTGATGGGCTACTGTCGATAGGGTTGCAGTCGGACACAACTGAGCGACTGAACGCACACACCACCTGTGTGTCCCAAGGTCCATGAACCTCACCGCCTAGTCGCAGATGCGCTGTGTCTTCGGCAAAGAACAGCTGGGGGGGCTTTTGGCAAATAGCTCCACACGGTTCCCATTAACTCTTGTCTTATCTTTACATATCTAAGAGAGGGACTTTGGATGATTCTTTACCTATTTTACCTAACAAAACCAGGAACAAATTCATGATTTCCTTTCAAGGCAACTTGATATAACAGTGTCCCAGACTATTGAAAAGGGTGAAAGCCTTAGTGTGACTTAAATATTTAGGTAAGCCTTCTATATTGAAGTAGAACTTTGTCCTGATGTTTGAATACTAAATGTATCTAAGAAAGAATTATTTTTTTAAATTAAGTCTTTATTGAATTTGTTACAATACTGCTTATGTTGTTTATGTCCTGGTTTCTTGGCCATAGGGCATATGGGATCTTAGCTCCCTGACCAGGGATCGAACCTGCACCCTCTGCATTGGAAGGCGAAGTGTTAACCACCAGACCAGCAGGGAAGTCCCCAAAGAAAGAATTCTAAGAAATTATATGGAAATATTGACATGAACATCTGACTTGTAAATCTCTGCTCAAGCTACACCTCACTCTGTTGTGAGAGAAAGGGAGAAAAATGTCTTCTGCTAAAATGTCTAATAAAGGGATAAAAGGACAAAGATGAGGTGGCAGAAAAGACAAAGAGCTCTGAGTCCAGGAAGGATAAAAAGGCTGAACTGCATGTTGACACTAATTTCAGGGTTGGTCTGCGGCTGACGCGAAAATGCTGGAGTCAATGGACTAAAGAAAGAACTGCCGTGAATTAGGGGCTATCAGGACAGCTGCAGGGGCTGAGCACTCGGTGGCGAGGGCGCTCAAGTTCAGCGGCTTGGGCCGCAAGCCCTGCTCGTGGTGCTCACTGCGCCCTGCATCGCTGGGGCCGTGAGCGCTGTGTGGCGCCGACCTGAGAGATGGCTCTGGTGAGACTCTGATCATGTTTTCCCTCCGTTTACTCCATTCGGAGCATCGTTTTCCAACTTTCCTGTTAACCCTGTGAGCTACCAACTTTCTCCCAAGAAATCACTGCTTTTGCTTAAGTTATTCAGTGGTGCTTTCTGTCCTTTGTCAATAAGAAGCTTGGCAAGTGCAGATCCTGGAACCAGTAGTACACGCAGGTGTATTTTAGGGCAGTGTGAGGACTGTGGGCTCCTTGAATCTGTTAGAACGAAGAGCAATGGAAAATCCGCTCAGATTCGGTCTTGAGCATCCAGAGCTCATGGTGCACAGTTGAGAATCTGCTGATGAAGCTTGTCAGTCTGGGATAAAACGCATATCAAAAGCAA
Source organism: Litocranius walleri (assembly GCA_006410535.1). NCBI lineage: Eukaryota > Metazoa > Chordata > Mammalia > Artiodactyla > Bovidae > Litocranius > Litocranius walleri. Next base: position 512,886 of record SJYG01000386.1, read on the forward strand.
GATTTGGTGGACTGAGTCGTTTTATGCCCTGAGGTGCAATGAAGACTCCCAGAATTTGAGAACTATTGGCTGAGGTGTGTATCACGTGGTGTCTCAGCAGAAAGGAGATGGCACACTCAGATAGGGTAGCTGAGCAAAGTCGAACAAAGGGCTTATTAGAGTATTGTGAGTAGGGCTGAGGGAAGTCAACCAGAGGCCGTGCAGCAGCTAAGGGATGTGAACTGCAAGGTCCTCACAGCCCCTGCACCTGGAAGAGCGAGAGGGAGGAGAGGTCACCAGGGCCCCAGAAGCTGTCGTGCAGCCGCAGGTTTAGAATGAAAGCAGCCGTGGACTTTGGTAAAAGGATCCAGCCACTGCTTTCTGTCCCAGCAGGCTGCAGGCCAGGAGGTAAATCCTCCCTTAACTTTCTCAGTCCGAGTCTCCCCCTCAGGCATCCCAGGGGCTGCAGCCAACCCGAAGCTGCAGGGCTGAGGTCACTTGGTTGATGAAGAACCTGGAGACGGCTTTTGGGGGCAAAGAGGGAGGAAGTGAATGGGGTGTAGATAAGGGCGGACAAACAGAGGCTGTTCTTCACGGGGCGGCTACTTCTACTGGCACTAGAGAGAGCTTTCAAGAGATTAGCCAACTAATTCCTACATTCTTGGCTCAAGGAACAGCCTGAAAGAAAGGTATTTTCTATGGCTATGGAAAAGAATATCTTATCTCTCAGAGGCTTAGGATGGGGATGGCCCCAAACCAAACAGTTTTGTTCCAAGGTTTGACATATCACAGAATCAGCTTAATTCAAAGGTTGTTAGACTTCTAAAGTTAGAAGAAATGAAATAGGATGGGACCTCCACGAATTCGAATGGGACCCTGTGAAAGAATCAAGTGTCTTCGCAGCTGCAGTGAGCTGAAATGGCCAGCTGAAATGGCTCACCCCTTTCCAAGACTGCTGTAGAGCTTCGTGAGCACGTCTCTAACTCTTGCAGAAGTCATTTCTTCTGCTGTCCTCTCTACCAACCTTACTGACTGTCTGTCTGTTAAACTTGCTCCTATAATATCTGGGCTGTGTATATGTGCTCAGTCATGTCCGATTCTTTTTGACCTCATGGACTGTGGTCCTCCAGGCTCCTCTTATCCATGGGATTTCCCCTTCAAGAATGCTGGAGCAGGTTGCCATTTCCTACTCCAGGGGATCTTCCCCACCTGGGATAGAACCTGCATCTCTTGCATTGGCAAGCAGATTCTTTACCACTGTGCCACTGGGAAAGCCCATTTATTTTTAATAAATGGAAATAAATGAAAATTTGACTATAGTGAAATATCCCACTTTTATACACTTCCTATCTCACAAACTTTCTAGTTTCTCAAATTCTTCTAATAGTGAAAAGTATATTTCATTCAAAGTCAAAATGGAAGATAACACCAATGATTTTTGGACTGTCGATTCCAAAGGTTGAAAGGTAAGTTAGAGTGTAATGAGGACAGAAGCATCCAGAGGCTCGCCGTGGACAGTGAGGGAGCTGAGCTGGAGACAGCTGCTCACTTCAGCAGGAAGTCAGAGATGCAGGAGAGGCGTTGCAAACACTGCCGTGCACGGGATCAAGCACAACTGTCAGGCCGGGGGCTAAGGTACTGGGTTTTTCCCTAGAGATGACCTGGGGAAGGGGGGTGTAGCACCTGGATTCAAAGAGAAAAAGGAAAAAAAGAGGCCCTGCGAATAAAGAGTAGAGCCTGAGGGCACGGATGGGCGTGAAGGCTCTTGCCTAGGCCCGTGGCTCCTTTCTGGGTGCCCGAGTGGGCAGCAGGGCCTGGCGCATCAGGTGCTCTTGCAACGTCTTTGAGCCCGCGTGTGTGCTCGGTCATGACTGACGCTTTGCAGCAGCATGGGCGGCAGCCCACAGGCTCTTCTGTCCACGGGATTCTCCAGGCAAGAGTACCGGAGTGGGTTGCCATTTCCTTCTCCAGAGAATATCTAGGTTGGGGACATTTAAAAAATTAAATCTGAGAAAAGAATTTTATATTCCAAAAGTATTATAAGAATTTACTAACTTATGTGGACAAAAATCTAAGATGCGTGTGCAGGAATGGATTCTGAGGGTGTTGGGTTAAAATGGAAGAAGATCATTTTATTTCAGGCTGAGTTTTTGGAAACTAGTCCATTTTCAGTTTATGTTGGGTTCATTGTGCATATCTGGGAGTGGTTCTCATTTTTTTCGCTTGGTTGACTGAAATCTGGACCTACATGAAAAAGATGCCAGTTTTACTGTAGAGATGGAATCTGAAGACTGTAAAGATGGGAGGGTTGAGATGGATGAATCATGTATGACTCACCTGCCCGTTGCTTAACCACAGGCCCCAAGGGGCCTGCACTGCAGCTTGACTCCGCCCTGTGTCTACACTGCTTCCTTCCCCACCTTTCCACAGGTGCTGATCCAAGGCATCTCTTAAATAAGTGTACTGAAATTTAAATGCCACCTCAGAGTTTACTTCCCAAAGACCCCAACCTGTGACATCAACTATGTGCGTGTGCTGAGTCGCTCAGTCGTGTCTGACTCTTTGCCACCCCTGTGGACTGTAGCCCACCAGGCTCCTCTGTCCATGGGATTCTCCAGGCAAGAGTACTGGAGTTGGATGCCATGCCCTCCTTCAAGGGATCTTCCTGACCTAGGGATTGAACCCGTGTTTCTTACGTCTCCTGCACTGGCAGGCGGGTTCGTTACCACTAGTGCCCCCTGGGAAGCCCAACATCAGCTGTAGCCTCATCTCAATTACAAAAATGAGGAATATAATGCCAAGCCACATTTCTTACCTTGCAATGCGTGTGTGTGTATACTTCATTATCTGCTTCCTCTATCTCATTTTCATATGTGTGTACATATCATATATTGTCAGGTAATGACTTTGATTTATTTGGCTGTGCTGAGTCTTAGTTGCAGCATGTGGGGTTTAGTTCCCTGACCAGGGATTGAACCTGGAGCCCCTGCATTGAGTTTGGAGTCTCAGCCACTGGACCACCAGGGAGGTCCTAAGTAATGACGTCTCTTCTAGTCCAAGTGGAAGAATGTAAGGAAGGAGTAGGATCCGGAGCCTGGGGCTCACTACAGGACCCAGGGAGACCTTGTTTTGCTCTCAGATGACTCTGAGAGTCTGGTTGTCTTGAGAAGCATTTCACTGTGTTTACAGGAGCAATGATTTTAAAAATGTTAAGAAGCAAAGAAGGATCTGGGGAGACTTTAGTCAGAATGGAGGATGTCGTGAACGTTAGTCATTCTGACTGCCCAGAACCTAAAAATGTCCTTTGCATTTTGGAGAAAGTCCTGAGAGAGGTGGGAGGTTACTCTCGCTACAGAACTGGAAGCAGTGGGCTATTCTCTTTTTAGCTTTGCTCTAGTAGCTGAACCCAAATAGGAAAGGAGTCCGTCAAGGCTGTATATTGTCACCCTGCTTATTTAACTTCTATGCGGAGTACATCATGAGAAACGCTGGGCTGGAAGAAACACAAGCTGAAATCAAGATTGCCGGGAGAAATATCAATAACCTCAGATAGGCAGATGACACCACCCTTATGGCAGAAAGGGAAGAGGAACTAAAAAGCCTCTTGGTGAAAGTGAAAGTGGAGAGTGAAAAAGTTGGCTTAAAGCTCAACATTCAGAAAATGAAGATCATGGCATCTGGTCCCATCACTTCATGGGAAATAGATGGGGAAACAGTGGAAACAGTGTCAGACTATTTTGGGGGGGCTCCAAAATCACTGCAGATGGTGACTGCAGCCATGAAATAAAAGACGCTTGCTCCTTGGAAGAAAAGTTATGACCAACATAAATAGCATATTAAAAAGCAGAGACATTACTTTGCTGACTAAGGTCCACCTAGTCAAGGCTATGGTTTTTCCAGTGGTCATGCATGGATATGAGAGTTGGACTGTGAAGAAGGCTGAGCACCGAAGAACTGATGCTCTGAAGAATTGAGGGACCTTCTGTCCTTGTCTGGCCTGGACTCTGCTCCTTATGGACTGTATTCTCTGCTTTCCTTATTTATCTATGACACCAGCCCATTTTGCGTTGGCAGGGAACATCCCAGATACCCCCGCTGCCTAGAGTTGAACAAAACCCTGATTTTATTTACTAGTGATTACCAGCAAACTGGAGAACAGCTGCTTCATGGACTTGGACTGGTGTCTGAGTGAGTGGTGCAGAGCCATCTGAAAAGCCCCCTCCTTGTTCCACAGCAGCTAAAGCACTGGCAGGAACAGAGAAGCGTGTTGGATCCCACAGTTAGAAACTCTGGAGCGTGGGCCATCGCCCGCCAGAGCAGTCCTCTAGGTGACTCATTCGGATGCAGTGTCAAAGCTGTGCGCCTGACCTGTGGCCGTCACAGCAATGGCAAGAAAAGAGGTTACTGGTAAACCCAGACAGGCTGCCAAGGCAAGCACAAGCAGTTACCCATTTCTTCTTGACATTCTCATTGCAACAAGTAAGTCGTAAATCTCCTCTTATTTAAATGGCAGATGTTAGAGAGTGTTATATTTGTTTAGGTAAACCTATAAAAGGGCAGAGTTAACTCACAGCATCTGGAAAGCAGGCTATAGGTTAATCCCTTTGGATTCAGGAAGGGATTGAGGAAGGAAGTCTGGGAAGTAAAGAGCACCCTAGGGACCGAAAATTAACAGAGCAGAGGCCTGCTTGCAGCCTTAGGCCAGAGCCCTGTTAGGGAACACTCCCTTCTGCGGTGGACTAAATGTGCCCCCTTCGCCTCCCTTTCCAAACTCACATGTTGAAGCCCTCACCCGCTAGATGAAGGGATCCGGAGGCGGGGGACGCGGGAGGCAGCATGGCCATGAGCACTGAGTCCTCACAAGTGAGATTCGCGCCCTTTAAAAAGGGACGTGGAAGCTTCCCCAGTGGTCCAGTGGCTAAGACTCCGTGCTTCCACTGCAGAGGCACAGCTTGGATCTCTGGTCAGGGGACTAAGACCCTACATGCCACACGGGAGAGCCAAAAAATAAAGGAGAGAGAGACTTGACAGAGCTCGGTCTCTTTGTCGTGTGAGCAGACAGTCAGAGGACGTCATCTGCAACCCAGGAGCACGGTTTTTACTGAGATGAGATGGTTGGATGGCATCACCGACTCGATGGATATGAGTCTGAGTGAACTCCGAGAGCTGGTGATGGACAGGGAGGCCTGGCGTGCTGTGGTTCATGGGGTTGCAAAGAGTCAGACACGACTGAGCTACTGAACTGAACTGAACCGAGATTAGCAGCACTTTGCTCTTGGATTTCATGGCTTCTGGCACTGTGAGGGATAAAGGTTTGCTGATGACACCACCCAGTCCATGTTATTCTGTTGCAGCAGCCTGGTCAGATGAAGAGTAAGACCATTTCCAAATAGAAAGGCGTCTATCGATGGTGTCTCTTGATGAAGTAGGAAATCATTCAGTAAAGGCTAATAATCATGACAGTGGCTCGTGTCTCACATGCATCTGAACTGAGGAACCAGACGCCGAGAAAGCGCGTCATCTTAAGAGAGCTTCGCGCAGAACCTCTGCCACGCTACTCGTTAAAAGCTACCGATTACCTGCTCTTCGCCCGCCACTGCAGACATTTTCTCACTTCATCCTCTCAGCCGTGCTCGGTGGAAGTTTTTATTGTGTCCATTTTACAGATGAAGCTAAGAGAAGATAAAGGCACTCTTCAAAGTTTTTTTCTGTGTGCCAGGATGCCAGAACCCAGCTTTGTCTGATTTCAAAGGCCAGGCTGTTTTAGCTGTTTTGACTAGAGTTGGAATAAGACATTCATAAAACATCTGCCCACAAGATAGGCATGTTAGTCAGCTCAAGGCTCATCCCTGTCTTTTTGAGGTTAACAACAACCAGTGCGTGTTTTGTTTTTAACCACATGTCCCTGGGTACCACTGTCAGATTCAGAACCCCAGGCTGCCCTGAAATTTGATCCTGCCCAGTGTGGGATCTTTCATATTCTCCTGTTTTGGCCTCACGATTTACCTAAAGCACATCAGTCCAGTTTAGTCTGGAACACATTGCTTGATGCGCTTGGGGAGAGAGGAGAAGGGAGTCGGGATGGAAATGGACTTTGTGAGAGTGCTGTGCTTTGTCACAAGGACCAGGGTCACGTGGTACTTTCAAAGACCCCAAACAACCAAACCACCGCACGCAGAGTGGCTTTAAGACAGACGGTTCCAATCACCCTCGTTCCATGGAGCAACAGAAATAGGAGCCGAAAATGACCTGCTTGGCCAGCCTGTCCTTCCGGAGTGTTTTCAGATGGTTCTCTGACGAGGCTGAGTGAGGGCTCTTGGGTTTGATGAGCTCAGTGGTGGGGGAAGCTCATCTGCTTCCTCTGTGAGTTGGCCACCTAACTGTTCTTACTGCTTGGAGACTTTCCCAACCCCAAGCCAAAGCTTTTCTTTGCTGCCCTTCATCTCATTGTCCGTCCGGGATACTCATGGGCCTCTGACTCATCCTTTTGTCTCTGGCAAGTTCCATCCTTCACAGAGGCTGGCGTGCCACGCTCAGGGTGTTCCCCTAACGCCTGACTTCTCCCAGTACCCATCAGCAAGTCATGCTTTCCCAAGACCAGGAAGCTCAGGCATGAAGGCCAGAGATGCTTTGCACACGAGTGGCCTTGGGAGGTGGTGGAGAGCCTAGCCAAGTTTCCCTAGGTCTTCTCCTCACAGCTAATCTTTCTCAAACGTTGCCATTAATACACCCTTAATGGTACAGGCAAGTGAATGCGTATCTCAAAGGGCTCTGCCCAGAGTAGCTTGCGGTTTCTTCAGCATGGCCTAATTGGTCTTACACTTTCACATCTTAAAGGTATCTGTGCTTTCTTTAATGAAAAAAAAATGTTTTCAACACTAGCCAATGAAGATATTCCACTTTGCACACTCACCTCCCTGAAGCCACAGCCCTGCAGAATCCTCAGGGAAAACTGCCATCATAGGAGGAAACTCCATGGCGCTCCGGTGGTTCGTGGAGAAGGAAACGGCAGCCCACCCCAGTACTCCTGCCTGGAGAACTCCGTGGACAGAGGAGCCAGGCAGGCTGCAGTCCGTGGGGTTGCAAAGAGTTGGACACGACTGTCACTCGCTCACTCCAGTGGATAGAACTCCGCGCTTCCACTCCAGGGGCTGCAGGTTCAGTCCCCTGTCAGGGAGTTAAGACCCCGCACACCAAGTGCTGTGGACCAAACAAACGAATTGTCATCGTAGGAACGTGCTTATACTGAGTCTGGGACCTCAGAGCCCCCAGACGTGATATACAGAGAATACAAATTCCCATCTGAGACGCAAAACTCCGAGAAGTACCACGAGCCCATCAGGGCCACGTGCGGAGGGCAGGGCTTAGCATCTCGTGGGTGAGCGCGCCGGTGCCCCCTGGGCATGGAGGCACTCTGCTCTGGGTGAGCGAGAGATGGCCCCTGCCCTTCCTGAGCCCTGACAGCCTTCCTGGCTTGAGTCTGTGACCCCCGCTTCTCCTCGGTAAGTTGAGGATCACAGCCTTTGTGCGCTTTTAAAGAGAAGGTATTTGTGAGACACTCATACACGTGACTGGCCCTTCCTTCGTCCGGAGGAGAAGACCAGGAGCGGAGCGCTCGCGAGCCTCCCTCCGGGTCCTTCTCTCCCTGGCGTCGCCCTCGGCCGCTCGCTGGCTGGACAGAGAACTTCCGGCTCGCAGGCTCGCCTTCTGGCGCGCGCCCGCGGGTGGGAGGCGCGCGCCCGCGGGTGGGAGGCGCGCGCCCGCGGGTGGGGGGCGCGCGGCCGCGGGTGGGAGGCGCGCGGCCGCGGG
>SJYG01000386.1:529280-581213 GCA_006410535.1 Litocranius walleri
CAAGAGAGTTCCAGAAAAACATCTATTTCTGCTTTATTGACTATGCCAAAGCCTTTGACTGTGTGGATCACAATAAACTGTGGAAAATTCTGAAAGAGATGGGAATACCAGACCACCTGACCTGCCTCTTGAGAAATCTGTATGCAGGTCAGGAAGCAACAGTTAGAACTGGACATGGAACAACAGACTGGTTCCAAATAGGAAAAGGACTACGTCAAGGCTGTATATTGTCACCCTGCTTATTTAACTTATATGCAGAGTATATCATGAGAAATGCTGGACTGGAAGAAACACAAGCTGGAATCAAGATTGCCAGGAGAAATGTCAGTAACCTCAGATATGCAGATGACACCACCCTTATGGCAGAAAGTGAAGAGGAGCTAAAAAGCCTCTTGATGAAAGTGAAAGAGGAGAGCGAAAAAGTTGGCTTAAAGCTCAACATTCAGAAAACGAAGATCATGGCATCCAGTTCCATCACTTCATGGGAAATAGATGGGGAAACAGTGGAAACAGTGTCAGACTTTATTTTGGGGGCTCCAAAATCACTGCAGATGGTGACTGCAGGATGAAATTAAAAGACGCTTAGTCCTTGGAAGAAAAGTTATAACAAACCTAGATAGCATATTGAAAAGCAGAGACATTACTTTGCTGACTAAGGTCCATAGTCAAGGCTATGGTTTTTCCATTGGTCATGTATGGATATGAGAGTTGGACTGTGAAGAAGGCTGAGCACTGAAGAACTGATGCTTTTGAACTGTGGTGTTGGAGAAGACTCTTGAGAGTCCCTTGGACTGCAAGGAGATCCAACCGGTCCATTCTGAAGGAGATCAGTCCTAGGATTTCTTTGGAAGGAATGATGCTGAAGCTGAAACTCCAGTACTTTGGCCACCTCATGCAAAGAGTTGACTCACTGGAAAAGACTCTGATGCTGGGAGGGATTGGGGGCAGGAGGAGACGGGGACGACGAAGGATGAGATGGCTGGATGGCATCACGGACTCGATGGACATGAGTCTGAGTGAACTCTGGGCGTTGGTGATGGACAGGGAGGCCTGGCGTGCTGCAGTTCATGGGGTCGCAAAGAGTCGGACACGACTGAGCGACTGAACTGGACAGAACTGAACTTATGATTGAAATGTAAGATTGACTATGAAAAGATGCAAAGCTAATAAGCATAAAGTATGTATCTTAAAGGATCAAGTCAGGGAGAAAACCTCTTGTAAAACGTTCATTCTTTTGTTACGTAGAAGCCAAGGACCGCCTAAGCTAAGATTCAAGGAGAAGCTGATTTCACATCCCCTCCACTGCCCCAAACTTCCCGCTGTAACGCAGATTTAGAACATTAACCAAAGTCGTGAGTGATTCACGAGGGAGTTCATTCCAAGGCGTTTACAAAGCTTCAAATTCCTAACACCATTTTTATCAGTCAGGGTCGAAAAAATCCACCTAAGCAAGGTGGTGGAGGGGACTAGTGAATGGCTGAGCGGAGCGTCGAGGCGGATGGGGAGGCCAGCCCGGAGCAGCGCGGCAGCGGCCGCGGGGGACGTGCAGCGGCTTCTGCAGAGGAGCCCGCCCGGCCCTGCGAGGCGCCGCCGGGGGTGCAGCCAGCTCGCTCCTCCGCCGCCGCCGTTCCTGCCCCGAGAGAGGACCCAGCGATGCTGCCGACGCAGGTCAACCCTGCCGTCCGCAAAGGACGGGGAAAGAGAGCGGGGAGTACCGGGCACGTTCCTCCAACACGCAGAGCACCTCTCAGAGTTCAGGAGTCATGAACACAGAGGGGACATAGGAATTAAAAATAAGTCAGGCACAAATTCATACACGTGGATAGAGTGGTTCGCGAAGATGGTTTCCAGCATGAGTTCCCTTCTTTCTGTATTGACCCTTTTATTTTATATCGGAGTATAGCCGCTTAACAATGTTGTGATAGTCTCAGGTGGACAGCAGAGGGCCTCAGCCGTGCCTCTGCGCGTGTCCGTTTCCCCCAAACTCCCCTCCTCTGAAGCCGGGCACTCCTGTCTTCATGCTTTAATTTTACCATCCGCGTTTGCAATGAGAATGAATTAAAAAGCTGATAAACTCTTCCATGTAGGATCGTGTCTTTGCTCTGCAGTGGTTAGTTCAGAGCTGATCTGCTTCAGGAATTTCCTTGTCATCGGCTTCGTTTATGTCCAGAGGGGCTAAAACACAGATCATTCCAGAAAACAGCTCCTTCTGAGCTTGGTGGAAGCAGTGATGTCCTATGATTCACTTGTTTTCTCAGCAAAAAAAAAAAAAAAAGTGTTGAGTAATCGCCCTGTGACAGAACTTGCACCAGACACTGAGAAAAATACAAAGAGGAATTAGACCCAGCCCTCAGGGGGCCAGGGCTGCCCCGCCGGCTGAGCAGTGAGGACCCCGCCTGCCGATGCAGGAGACACCGGAGGCGCGGGTCCACCCCTGGGTCGGGAAGACCCCGGAGAAGGAAAATGGCAACCCAGGCCAGCGTTCTTGTCCGGGAAATCCCATGGACGGGGAGCCTGGCGGGCTACAGTCCCTGGGGTTTCAACAAGGTGGATCCTGACAACGGCAGCTGCAGAGCGCCCGCCTCTGAAGAGAGGCAGGCCAGCAGATGGCTGGTCCGGGCGTGAACTGGCTCACATGCTCACGCTTCAGACCTGGTTCCGCCTACTACCTTTGTGTTCTTAAGCAAGTTACTTAACTTGACATGCATCATAATAATGATCGTGGCAGATTATAGCTTATCCAAAACAGTCATAATGCTCATCCCACATGCGACATGACTTTCTCTTCCCCTCCCTCATTAGGGGTAGAATTAAGTTTTCTGTCCCCTTGAATCAGCGTGTCCTGGGATTGCATTAAGCACCAGAATATGGTGGCAGGTGGTAAAGAACCTGCCTGCCAATAGAGGAGACCTAAGGGGTGCAGGGTCGATCCCTGGGTCGAGAAGATCCCCTGGAGGAGGGCACAGCAGCCCACGCCAGTGCCTGGAGAATCGCATGGACAGAGGAGCCCGGCGGCCTACGGTCCATGGGGTCACAAAGAGTCGGACACGACTGAGCGACTCACATACACACACACACCCCCCATGTACAAATCAGCAGGCTTTCCATTTTTGTTCCTTCTTTCTAATTTCAGTGAGCACCATGCCATTCCACTCCAGTTACACACATACGAGACTGTGACTCCTTAAAGTCAGTTCTCAGGTACAGCTGCTCCATTTTGGGGTGTGGAGTCTGACAAATGTGAGTGTTTTCACTCACTAATATTGTGACAGGGGCGAATCAGTTCATAGCTGCCATCTCGTTTGCATATGCAGGTTGGAAGATGATCATAAGTAAGACACACTCCTCAGTGGGCCAATCCAAGATCATATTCAAGGGTAGAAGTTCTGTGTCCTGCATAAACCTCAGGATTAATATGACCCAATCCTAATGAAATGTGGCAGTCAAAGGAAGTGTTCGGTTATAAAAATCATTGCTGAAATAAATCAATGTATGCCATTTATCTCTTAGGGGAATTTAGTCAATAATGCAGGGCAAAATATTTTTAAATGCCCTTTTTTCTTCCCTGCTATTCTCCCATCTTATAGTTGCTCTAAAAGGACTCTCTCTCTTTCTGCCATTTTGCCAGATTTTGTTTTCTTTCATGTGTGTCTCTCTCAGCTCTTATCTGTAGATTGGCTTAGCTTCAGTTCAGTTGCTCAGTGGTATCCAACTCTTTTCGACTCCATGAACTGCAGCATGCCAGGCCTCCCTGTCCATCACCAACTCCCAGAGTCCACCCAAACCCATGTCCATCAAGTCGATGATGCCATCCAACCATCTCATCCTCTGTCGTCCCCTTCTCCTCCCACCCTCAATCTTTCCCAGCATCAGGGTCCTTTCCAATGAGTCAGCTCTTCGAATCAGGTGGCCAAAGTATTGGAGTTTCAGCTCCAACATCAGTCCTTCCAATGAACACCCAGGACTGATCTCCTTTAGGATGGACTGGTTGGATCTCCTTGCAGTCCAAGAGAGTCTTCTCCAACACCACAGTTCAAAAGCATCAATTCTTTGGTGCTCAGCTTTCTTTATAGTCCAACTCTCACATCCATACATGACCACAGGAAAAACCATAGCTGACTAGACGGACCTTAGCTTCACTGGTATTTCATTTTGAGTTTCATTCTCTGCCTTCCCTATTCCTTGGATTCTCAACAGCCATGAAGAGCCTGAAGAATGACTCTCCCTTTTCCTTCCACGTCTCCAGTCCTATCTCCTTTCCTTATTTTCCTAATCATGCTTTTAGAAAAAATTAAAAAAAGAATCAAATTTCTTAGGATAGAGTGTAATGCTCACTGAGCAGGAGAGGGTGAAGCTGATCAGCTCATACAAAATCCTGTATGTATGGGCTCAGTCAGTTCAGTCACTCAGTTGTGTCTGATTCTTTGCGATCCCACGAATCGCAGCAAGCCAGGCCTCCCTGTCCATCCCCAACTCCTGGAATTCATCCAAACTCATGTCCATTGAGTTGGTGATGCCATCCAGCCATCTCATCCTCTGTCGTCCCCTTCTCCTCCCACTTCAGTCTTTCCAAGCATCAGGGTCTTTTGGCTTTTTGCATCAGGTGGTCAAAGTATTGGAGTTTCAGCTTTAGCATCAGTCCTTCTAATGAATGTTCAGGACTGATTTCCTTTAGGATGGACTGGTTGGATCTCCTTGCAGTCCAAGGGACTCTCAAGAGTCTTCTCCAACACCTCAGTTCAAAAGCGTCAATTCTTCAGTGCTCAGCTTTCTTTATAGTCTGACTCTCACATCCATACATGACCACTGGAAAAACCATATCTTTGACTGACTTCCCTGGTGGCTCAGATGGTAAAAGCATCTGTCTACAAAGCAGGAGACCAGGGTTTGATCCCTGGGTTGGGAAGATCCCCTGGAGAAGGAAATGGCAACCCATCCCAGTATTCTTGCCTGGAAAATCCCATGGACGGAGGAGCCTGATAGGCTACAGTCCATGGGGTCACATAGGGTTGGATACAACTGAGCGACTTCATTTTCTTTTTTCTTTTTTTCTTTTGACTAGATGAACCTTTGTTGCCAAAGTAATGCCTTTGCTTTTTAATATGCTGTCTAGGTTGGTCATAACTTTTCTTCCAAGGAGTAAGCGTCTTTTAATTTCATGGCTGCAGTCACCATCTGCAGTGATTTCGGAGCCCAAAAAAATAAAGTCTGACACTGTTTCCATTGTTTCCCCATCTATTTGCTGTGAAGTGTTGGGACCAGATGCCATGATCACAACGATAAGTAAAACCCCTAGGGAGGTTTCCAGACTCAAAGACCAGCTATAAGAATGGATCCTGTCTCATTTCACTTAGCATTGTCCTCAAAATTCATTCACATTATTGCATATGGTAAGACTTCTTTTTATGGCTGAATAATATTCCATTTCTTGTCCTGCTGAAGCCTAGCTTGAAGGATTTTGAGCATAACCTTGCTAGTATGTGAAATGAGCCCAATTGTACAGTAGTTTGAACATTCTTTGGGTGCTGAAGAATTGATGCTTTTGAACTGTGGTGTTGGAGAAGACTCTTGAGAGACCCTTGGACTGCGAGGAGATCCAACCAGTCAATCCTAAAGGAAATCAACTCTGAATATTCACTGAAAGGACTATCGCTGAAGCTCTGATACTTTGGCCACTTGTTGCAAAGAGCCGACTCATTGGGAAAGAACCTGATGCTGGGAAAGACTGAAGGCAGGAGGAGAAGGGGGCGACAGAGGATGAGATGGTTACATAGCATCACTGACTCAAAGGACATGAGTTTGAGCAAACTCTGGGAGATAGTAGAGGACAGAGGCACCTGGCTTACTACAGCCCATGGGGTCACAAAGAGTTGAACATGACTTAGCAACTGAACAACAACAATGACTCCATTTATATACACACACACACTGTGCTACCCATGCGTACATCAGTGGACATTCAGTTTGCTTCCACTTAGGTGAGGTATTTTAAATAGTCAAACTCAAAAAAGCAGAAAGAATGGTGGTTGCCAGGGGCTGAGGCTGGGAAAAATGGACCGATGTTGTTTAATGGGTGTAAAGTTTTAGTAATGCAAGATAAATAAGCTCTAGAGATCTGTGTACAACCTCGGGTGCTTGTATGTAACAATGTTGCAGCTGTACTAAAAATTTGTTAAGAAGGTTGTTCTCATATTATGTTCTTAACTGAAACAATAGAAACCAGGACATCTTGATCCTGGATTTAACAACATCTTTAAAGGCAAATGAAAAGTTGAGGGAAGAGAGACCCTAGGGTACTGGGAAGAGGCTGGGTTAGAGGACTGGTGAAGCTAGAAGATGGTGAAACACGGAGAAAAGAGGAAGAAGCCGGGGCAGGGGCCAGTAGAGGGGGCCAGGGCAGGAGGGGGCGCCACGCCTTGCTGCCCTGGACGAGGGGGATTTAAGTTTAGGGCGCCCGCTTTTGGGGAGTATATCTTCTCTCAAACTTTTTCTCCCTCTACCCCAAACATATTAAAAAGCAGAGACATTACTTTTCCTCAGACGGTGTCCTGTCTAGTCAAGGCTATGGTTTTTCCTGTGGTCACGTATGGATGTGAGAGTTGGACTGTGAAGAAGGCTGAGCGCTGAAGAACTGATGCTTTTGAACTGTGGTGTTGGAGAAGGTTCTTGAGAGTCCCTTGGACTGCAAGGAGACCCAACCAGTCCATTCTGAAGGATTTCTTTGGAAGCCCTGGGATTTCTTTGGAAGGAATGATGCTAAAGCTGAAACTCCAGTACTTTGGCCACCTCATGAGAAGAATTGACTCATTGGAAAAGAGTCTGATGCTGGGAGGTATTGGGGGCAGGAGGAGAAGGGGACGACAGAGGATGAGATGGCTGGATGGCATCACCAACTCAATGGACGTGAGTCTGAGTGAACTCCGGGAGTTGGTGATGGACAGGGAGGCCTGGCGTGCTGCGATTCATGGGGTCGCAAAGAGTCGGACACGACTGAGCGACTGAACTGAGCTGAACTGTGTCCCCAGTGCATGGAAACAGGATATTGTTGAATGCATACATGACAGAAGGAATGGCTCTGACCTTTACTAAGGTTTCTGCCCCCCATTTTCTACTGGAGGCGTCCTACTTGCTGCCCATCCCTGCATCTGTCAACAGACGGCTCCTTACTAAATGTTCACAGCAACTCTTCCTGCTCTCTCACACACCTGCTCATACTCCGTGCCTCTTCCCGCCACCATCATCCCTCTGTCAGTCAACCCAGTCTCTCTTTCCAGCTTGCTGGTGAGAACAAGCTTTGCACGTAACCATTTAAGGTTATGCCTCACAGTCCCCAGCTCCTCCCTGGAGTTTTCTGCTAACAGAAACCTTTTCCAAATCTCATTATTATGATTAAGTGCACACTTTTTCCTACTGAATGTCTAAAATATATTTCGAACCACATGGAACCATTTTTAAACCCAATGTTTTCTCAAGAAGCCCTGATTCCCCTTCATGTTACCAGTCTCCAGAGCTTGCTTTATAAGAAATCAAAGGAAAAGGAAAATTTATGTAGATGTGTCAACCAGTTTTAGGCTAAAAATAGTTACTTCTAGAAGCCTATCGATTTTAAAACCAGGCTATTCCACATCAAGAAATCTCACTTATTTTTTCTGAGCTCTAGATAACCTCCATTTTCCTAATAAACTGTAGCAGGACAGAAGTCAGATGGCGTCTGGGCCGCCCGGCGGTTCAGTGGCCAAGTATCCTCCTGCTAGCACAGAGGACGTGGGTTTGATCCCCTGGGGGAGGAAATGGCAATCCACTCCAGTATTCTTGCCTGGGAGATTCCGTGGACAGAGGAGCTTGGCAGACTGCGGTCCATGGGGTTGCGAAGGGACACGACTTAGCGACTGAACAACGTCAACAAGACGGCTTCCGGGACAGACAGAGTGTCCGCTCTGCAAGCTCAGCCAGCTGTGAGACTGGCTTTCCTTGGGTGAAAGGTCGCTGATAGGCAGTCGAGCTCCCTGTGCCCATGTCAGAATGGAGGAGTTCGGAGCTGATTCAAGATAGAAAAATGTATTTAGCCGGTTTCCGTAGGAATTATTGTCAAAAGACTTTGAGGAGAATTATTTGAGCTTGGACTCTTTAAGTATCTCACGTCTGGTTCTCTAGAAGCAGGAACTGGTGTGACCAATAAAGGTGATTTACTGAAGGAGCACCTTTCAGGAAGATCCTATTAAAAAAAAACAAGGGAAGAAGGAAGGAGCCAAGATAAACTATCAGGTATTAATACAGTCTAGTCTCGGCGTCACCCACAGGGCCCACAGAACATCAGAGACGCCGTAGTAAAGCCAAGGTCAGTCTCTTGTACTTCTGTGTCAACCAGAAAGATGTGTACCTTCCCGGACAGATGACTTTCCTCGCCTGAGCTGGGGGCAGGCAGCTGTGAGCTGCCGACAGTGAATGCTCAGAGCACTGGGGCGGGGGTACACAGGAAAAGAGAAGCCAGTGTGTTTTGACCTCCTTCTTCCAGGCACAGCACTAGGCGCTTCACATATGTGGTCTTGTGAAAGCTCCCCAAAGCTGCTGTGCCCCCGTTCTATAGATAGCTGGCTGAGGCCCACATTTGCTCTAGGCTCTGTAGTGGATCTTGTTGTCCAGTCGCCAAGGTGTGTCTGACTCTTCGAAAGCCCATGGACTGCAGCACGCCAGGTGTCCCTGTCCATCACCATCTCCCGGAGTTCACTCAAGTTCATGTCCGCTGAGTCGGTGATACCATCCAACATCTCATCCTCTGTTGCCCTCTTCTTCTGCCCTCAATCTTTCCCGGAATCAGGGTCGTGTATGCAGTGGGTGACCACATCCAGGGCTGTAGTGGATGACCACAACCCGAATTCATGTTCTGTTATCTTTGACTGGGTTCAAAGCCATTTGTGTCAGAAACGGAGTCAATATATTGAGAATATGTCCCCAACACATCATGAAAGGTGCAGCATTGGCTGGAAACTTAAGGCCTGTAAATAGCAAGGCTTCTAGACTTTCTGTAATGTTGTTATGTTATTTTTGACATCTGTCTTTAAAAATGAGAGCTATCACATGGGTTTCAGAAACTGAGCCTTAATTCTGTGTTAACTAAATGCATGCCCTTTGGCAAGCTTCCTAACTATTGGCAGTCTGGGTTTCTTGATCTGTAAAATAGGACTTCTGATATTACCCTACTAAGGTCATTATGCAGCATTATTTATTATGTTATTTAGATAATATACATGTAAAGAACTTTTTAAACTAAATATCATGCTCTGAATAATAGTTTTACTGATAATGAAATTTTGTGTTCATACAGCTTTGCAAGTAGTTTTTATATTTCATAGTGCTCATATTTATTCTGTCTAAATGCCCAGATTCTACTAAACTGATATATTGCAAGTCGTTTAGGATGTGGATTTAAGTGATTTGAATTAAATCACCCAGGAAGTATTGGCACTTAAGGATATGAACGTGGTTCTCTTTGACCTCAAAGCTTATGTGATTAATGTAATATTGCCTAGAAATGGAAATAACTGATGTGTTTATCCAAAGTCTCACAAGGAAAATTAAAAATGAAAGTCAGCTCTGCCAGGATAGGGCATTAGTGGCTTTAATCTAAGTGTCCATCTTCTCAGCTAAGGAAAGAAAGTTGTGTACATGTGTGTGTGTGTACGTGTGTGCATTGAGTGTAGGAAAGAACAGTGTATAAAAATAAGTTCTTCCATGGAGCAGATGACCAAGGAAAAAGGGACAAAGTGCAGCTCTCATTCTGGAATCAAGTCTTCAGACAGCTGTAACTCCACATTTGAGGAGCCTCCCCTTTGACAGATAAGAAGGGCTGCTGGCTTGTTCACGCCAGGTCTGGTCCAGAGCTCAGCTGGGCTGCATGGTTGGTGATGTGGAACCCCTTTGAAATGAGATTTGTTCCCCTTCAACTGTTATTCTATTATTCTTAGGAATTCTTTTCTCTCCCAGAAAGCCACCGCCTTGAGTTTTGCTTCAATAATACAGACCAACTTGGCAACGGAAGAAGGCAGACTGCTGCTACAGATTCAATAGGAAACGGTTATGAAAAGGCTCCAGACCTTTGAGGGAACGCTCTTTCACTTTGGTCTCTTCTCCAAAGAGAAAGAAAATGCCATCTCCTCGGAATGGGGGACGTGAGGTGTATTTCCCTTCTCTGCGTTGTGCTTGGAAACTGTGGGGCAGCCTTTCGCTCGCCAGACGCCCGGTGTTGCCAGAGCAGGGTGCCCGGGGCCGACGTGGCGGGCTTCTGCCTTGCCACTCCTCTGCTTTACAGCCTGCAACGTGACCCACTTCCACCCTTTTTTCTCAAATGAGTGACAAAGTGAACATGACCAGTAATGGGGCAGTTTGAAATCACGTGCAATGAGAGGACCTCAGCATCTCACCTGGGATAAGTCTATCCAAGGTGGGAACTTGGCCCTAATCACGAGGACACACTATTGTGCCCAATCGCTCAGTCGTGTCCAACTCAGCGATGCCACGGACTGTAGCCCACCAGACTCCTCCGTCCATGGGGTTCTCCAGGCAAGAGTACTGGAGTGGGTTGCCATTTCCTTCTCCTGGGGATCTTCCCGACCCGGGGATCAAACCCAGGTCTCCCACATTGCAGGCAGACGCTTTGCCATCTAAGCCACCAGGGAAGCCCTTTTGCTTAGGTTTGTCATATTCAATAGACCTCCAGGCAGGGCTACTAGCGTAATGTGGGTATACCTTGACACGAATATGCTCATTTTTCTCAGAGGTGAAAAGTCAAAGTGTTAGTTGCTCATTCTTGTCTGGCTCGGCGACCCCATGAGCTATAGCCTGCCAGGTTCCTCAGTCCATGGGATTCTTGGGACTTCCCTGGTGGCTCAGATGGTGAAGAATCTGCTCGCAACGCAGGAAACCTGAGTTGGATCCCTGGTTAGGAGGATCTCCTGGAGAAGGGAATGCAACCCGCTCCAGTGTTCTTGCCTGGAGAGTCCCATGGGCTGAGGAACTGGGCACGCCTCAGGGCATGGGGTCCCAAAGAGTCGGACGCGACTGAGCGACTGGCGCTTTCACCTGGGGCTTCCCGGGTGGCTCAGATGGTAAAGACTCTGCCTGCATTGCAGGAGACCCAGGTTCAATCCCCGGGCCAGGAAGATCCCCTGAAGGAGAACATGGCTGCCCCACTCCAGCGTTCTTGCCTGGGGAATTTCCATGGACAGGGGCTGCAGTCCATGGGGTCCCAAACAGTCGGACGGACTGAGTGACTAACGTTTTTTTCAGATGAGGTAACTTAATCCCAGATGGTTTGAACAAGTTTCCCAAGAACACATTTTCCAGATTTCTGGCCCCGGTGACACCTAAGCCCAGGGCCCTTTCTCCGTCCCATTTGTCTCTTCGCCAGGCCCGCTTTCCTGTCATGCCAACGGCGTGTGAAAAGGGTCTCCAGGTCAGCTCTTCTCCATGGCCTTTCTTCCCAGCTGTTTCCCCTGTCCGTGGCTTACTGGACTTGGCAGGCCCCCAGGGGTTCTTCTGTGGGGCTGGAGGTGTGAGTGATGGTGGCTCCAGGGCGCGAGGGTGGGCGCTTTGGGTGCGCTGCTGGACAGACTCTTTGGATAACAGCGGTCTTCTGGCCTCAGGAGCTCCCAAGCAAAGGAAGGAAAAGGCACGAATCTCAGAACGAGCTGCTGCACAGAATGGGTGCCTCAGGCACCAACTGTTTAGTAGGACTTTAATAGTTGCAACTAATCTCAGACAGACACGGAGGCCAAGACCTCGGGGACAGCCGCTTCCACCCTAGTTTCCTGGAGCGCAGGACATCTTCCAGCTTTAGCGCTCAGAAGTTTGGGATCAGTCTGGAGGTCACGGCTATTTTCAAAGCTTTAAGCAGACCCGGGCTTGTTCTTGAGCTTTAACCTTGATCAAGTTAGTGTTATTTCATTTATGTCTCATATGTTTTATACGTTTTTGCTTTAAATTGAATTTTCTACTCTTATCTTTTTAAAAAGGCAACTTAACTGGGGTCTCATTTACATACAATAAATGCACCATTAAAGTGTGGTTTGATGAGACTTTAGAAATGTGCACACCCATGCAGCCATCACCTCGGTTAAGACACAGGGTATTTTCACTCACCCAGAAAGTTCTCTTATATTCTTTCGCAGTCATTCCCTCCCTACTCAAGGGCACTCACTATAAAATTTCTATCACCATTACTTTCACAGTATGAACTCTTAGGTCTATTTTCTTTTACTCATAATTTCTTTGGAGACACATCCATATTTTCACGTCTGTCAGTAGTTATTATTCTTTTCCTAACTTCAATATGACATCTTAAGAAATGAAGTGTAGCTGGCTTACGATGTCATGTTAGTTTCTGCTGTACAGCAAGGTGGTTCAGTTTTATCGACTGTCTTTTCATGTGCTTTTCCACGTGGTTTATCGCAGGATACTGAAGCGGGTTCCTTGTGCTGGACAGTAGGGCCCGTTGCACCTCCGTCCTGTAGTCAGCGATCCGCGTCTGTTAACCCGTCTCCTACTTGGTCGCTCCCCAACCATCCTCTCCCGCGGCACCCACAAGTCTGATCTGTGTCTGTAAGACAGAACTTAATTCTAAGTTTATATAATTTATTAAATGTTGAAATAATTTATACTTATTGGGAGTTGGTAAAAATATTACTTCCAGGTTCTCCTTATATTAACATCTGGGAAATGTAATTCTGCTAACCCGCATATACACACACCTCTGCTCATGTCTGAATTGATCAGTCTGTATGTGTGGGTACACACAGACATAAGTAGACACGCAGATTCTAAGGTGCACACACACTGGGACAAACTTGAGGTCACG
Source organism: Litocranius walleri (assembly GCA_006410535.1). Taxonomy (NCBI): domain Eukaryota; kingdom Metazoa; phylum Chordata; class Mammalia; order Artiodactyla; family Bovidae; genus Litocranius; species Litocranius walleri. The sequence goes on from SJYG01000386.1 coordinate 542,134, forward strand.
TGGTGTCTCTGATTCCAACCCGTTGGTCTCACTGTGCTCATTCTAACATCTCGCCTTTGTTAACTTGAAACTTCTTTTCTCTGACAGTGAGAAACCTGCCTCTCACCATCGGCGGTTTATTGACTGAACTGGTCAGTCTCGGTCTACATGTAAAGTTGTTCGGAATGGTTATTCATATCCCTGTAAGAAACAAAAATTTCAACCAGAGTACAGAGTGCGGTTTCGCCTATATACGGTATACATGCAGTATATGTCAGAAGTTTCTTTTTCTACAGGTGTGTCGAGAAGTGATTCCTCCCAGACCCACTTTTTGACAAAGATATTTAGACCAGTTTATTTCTTCCCCTTCCCCTCCAGTTGGGTTATGCCTTTCATCTGTAATAAAGTTAAATTCACTTGTTGCAGCCTGCATTTAATCTTCCTTCCTCCCCACTGTCCTGGTTGAGTGTTTTCATTTTGCATGTGGTAAAATGACTCTCTACTGGCCTAGTTCTTCGAGTTTTTAAAAGCGTAGAGTCATGCGTCCACCACCACAGTCATATCATCTCAGCAGTTATGCCACACTAGTGGTTCACTGTTTTTTAGTAATATTCCATTGAAAACTATACCATAATTTACCTATTTAGAGAAATTTATTTACCCATTTAGAGATGGTTAGATGGCATCACAACTCAAAGGCCGTGAGTCTGAGCAGCCTCTGGGAGACAGTGCAGGATAGGGAGGCTTGGTGCGCTGCAGTCCATGGGGTCACAGAGCTGAACAAAACTTGGCGACGGAACAACAACAGTTTAACCCTTTACTTCTTGCTGGACACCTGGTTTGTCTCCCCCTAGGCTTGGCCCTTCTAGATAGAGTTGCAGTAAACTTTCTGATACAAGCCTTTTTGTGAACACAAGCTTTTGTTTATTTTAGTTAGATTCCTAGAAGTGGAGTTGCCAGAACATAAGGAAAGAGGATGTCTACTTAAAAAAAAAAATTTTCCAAAGTGCTTGTACAATTTCATGTTAACTAGTGATGACGAAGGAACATTCCAGTTCCTCCACATTATCATTATTTTGCTCTAGAAGGTTTTAATTTCAGCCATTCTAAAATTAGAATGCTATGCCACATGGCTTTAGCTTGCGTGTCCTGCTGGCTAGCGATGTCAGCACACTCTGATGGCGGTTGGCCTGTACCCACTGTCACACCTACAGAGTCAGCTGCCATGTTCACACGCTGAGAAAAGACACGCAGGTTGTGGATGTAGGACGTGGGCATCGCTAAGAGCCATGACTCTGCTTGCGCGTGCGGTGTGGGCGTGCCGGAGTGTGCTCACCACGCGCTTGTTAAAGGTCGTCTGGGTTGTTTCCCGCTCTGTGTGAAGTGTGAACATCTGGGCGCTGCTTTCTGTTTTATGCTCATGTTTTGGTTTCTCTGGGGTAGATGGATAGGAGTGCCATTACTGGTTTTTGACCCGTTGGATATTCAGGAGTGTGTTCAGCTTTTGTCCATTGAACGCAGTGCGCAGGGTTGGCTGTCTTGTTTGGAACAGCGCATCAATAGTTCACGCACTGCTCTCTGGCATTTTTTCGGCGTGTGCTCTCCCTAAATTGGCTTACTCAGGACTTCCCCGCCAGTCCAGTTGCTGAGACTCCAAGCTCCCAACGCAGGGGCAGGATTGATCCCTGGTCATAGAACTAAGATCCCGTAAGCCACACAGCATGACTCAAAGCCTCCCCAAACCCTAAACTGGCTTTCCCTCCCCTAAGTCTAGCTAAGCCCTCCCGAAGTCCAGCGACTGGCCCCAGTCATTTCCGAGGGCCTGCACTGCTGCTTTATTTGCATACTTATACTTCTGTTCTGTTACTTCTTTAAAATGCCCAAAGTTCCTTTTTTCACCTTAGGTTATAAATAGACAAACCAGCTCTGTACCAGCTCTTAGCTACTTTCCCCACCTATGCACACCTCAGCACAGTCCCTGCCTCCTAACAAATGCTGGTTGAAAATGTTCTATCTTTGATATTTTCTGTCAAACTGGTTTGTGTAGATTTGGAGATAATATTTTGTTTAGTGAAGAATTTGCTGGAGGTAGAGGGAAAATGGGGAGTTGAGTTTTCTTAACAAACATTCCAAATATGACTGTTGGCAGAAGGATATCTGAGTGGCATGCAGAATGGAGAAAAAGGGTAGGAAGTTTAAATGTTAATTTTCTTTCAAAAGTCATGTATAGCTAAACAAAAAACCGTGGGTCATAAAGAGATTTTTGTTTTCAAAACTGGCCTTTGCCCTGAAGTTAATCACGGCACAGCGAATAACGTGAACGTAACTATGATGCCCCCTAGTGGCCATTTTCTGCCAGCGCAGAGGACAGAGTGGAGGGGGTCTTCAGCAAATTGATTCGCTGCGAATTCTGAAACGCAGATAGTCTGTTCTTTAAGCCAAATTTATCCACTCAGAAATTTAAAAAGATTTCACTTTCTCTGGAAAGCAATCACTCATAAAAGAACAAACTATGGCTGAATAAATAAAACTCATTCTCTTAAAAAATAATACATACCAATTTTTTTTCCCCACCAAAATATTGACATTTACTGCTTCATAGTCAGAAAACTGACTTACTCAGGATCCTTGCTCCCAAAGAGCTCAGAGTATTGTGGGGATACAGATATACAAACAAAAACTCTTACTCACTGAGACAAATTCAATATGGGTTTGCATACAATCCGAAAGAAGAGGTGAGCCAAAGATGGGGTAGAGAGGCAGTGACCTTTGGCTTATGTTTTGGAGGCTGAGTCTGGTAGGAGGGGATTCCAGGCAGATGAAGCTTGGGTTGGAGGCCTACTCTGGCACTCTCTGGTGGTGGCTTGACCACAGGCTGCCTGTGGGGCTTCGGCCAAGAGCAGCTGGAGGAGCAAGTACAGGAGTCCAGCAGCGCAGGGATAGCCATGACTCTGCTTGCGCGTGCGGTGTGGGCGTGCCGGAGTGTGCTCACCACGCGCTTGTTAAAGGTCGTCTGGGTTGTTTCCCGCTCTGTGTGAAGTGTGAACATCTGGGCGCTGCTTTCTGTTTTATGCTCATGTTTTGGTTTCTCTGGGGTAGATGGATAGGAGTGCCATTACTGGTTTTTGACCCGTTGGATATTCAGGAGTGTGTTCAGCTTTTGTCCATTGAACGCAGTGCGCAGGGTTGGCTGTCTTGTTTGGAACAGCGCATCAATAGTTCACGCACTGCTCTCTGGCATTTTTTCGGCGTGTGCTCTCCCTAAATTGGCTTACTCAGGACTTCCCCGCCAGTCCAGTTGCTGAGACTCCAAGCTCCCAACGCAGGGGCAGGATTGATCCCTGGTCATAGAACTAAGATCCCGTAAGCCACACAGCATGACTCAAAGCCTCCCCAAACCCTAAACTGGCTTTCCCTCCCCTAAGTCTAGCTAAGCCCTCCCGAAGTCCAGCGACTGGCCCCAGTCATTTCCGAGGGCCTGCACTGCTGCTTTATTTGCATACTTATACTTCTGTTCTGTTACTTCTTTAAAATGCCCAAAGTTCCTTTTTTCACCTTAGGTTATAAATAGACAAACCAGCTCTGTACCAGCTCTTAGCTACTTTCCCCACCTATGCACACCTCAGCACAGTCCCTGCCTCCTAACAAATGCTGGTTGAAAATGTTCTATCTTTGATATTTTCTGTCAAACTGGTTTGTGTAGATTTGGAGATAATATTTTGTTTAGTGAAGAATTTGCTGGAGGTAGAGGGAAAATGGGGAGTTGAGTTTTCTTAACAAACATTCCAAATATGACTGTTGGCAGAAGGATATCTGAGTGGCATGCAGAATGGAGAAAAAGGGTAGGAAGTTTAAATGTTAATTTTCTTTCAAAAGTCATGTATAGCTAAACAAAAAACCGTGGGTCATAAAGAGATTTTTGTTTTCAAAACTGGCCTTTGCCCTGAAGTTAATCACGGCACAGCGAATAACGTGAACGTAACTATGATGCCCCCTAGTGGCCATTTTCTGCCAGCGCAGAGGACAGAGTGGAGGGGGTCTTCAGCAAATTGATTCGCTGCGAATTCTGAAACGCAGATAGTCTGTTCTTTAAGCCAAATTTATCCACTCAGAAATTTAAAAAGATTTCACTTTCTCTGGAAAGCAATCACTCATAAAAGAACAAACTATGGCTGAATAAATAAAACTCATTCTCTTAAAAAATAATACATACCAATTTTTTTTCCCCACCAAAATATTGACATTTACTGCTTCATAGTCAGAAAACTGACTTACTCAGGATCCTTGCTCCCAAAGAGCTCAGAGTATTGTGGGGATACAGATATACAAACAAAAACTCTTACTCACTGAGACAAATTCAATATGGGTTTGCATACAATCCGAAAGAAGAGGTGAGCCAAAGATGGGGTAGAGAGGCAGTGACCTTTGGCTTATGTTTTGGAGGCTGAGTCTGGTAGGAGGGGATTCCAGGCAGATGAAGCTTGGGTTGGAGGCCTACTCTGGCACTCTCTGGTGGTGGCTTGACCACAGGCTGCCTGTGGGGCTTCGGCCAAGAGCAGCTGGAGGAGCAAGTACAGGAGTCCAGCAGCGCAGGGATTCGGGCGTCAGTGAGGGACTTGCATGCTGGAGATGGCAGATCAGAGAGAAGTTTAATCTGGCGGCGGCGGTGTGCTCGCTGAGTCGTGCTTGACTCCTGCAGCTGTGGCTGCAGCCCACCAGGCTCCTCTGACCGTGAGATTCCCCAGGCCAGAACACTGGAGTGGGCTGCCACCTCCCACCTCCTCCTCCAGGGCCTTCCCGACCCAGGGACAGAGCCCGGGTCTCCTGCACTGCAGGTGGCTTCCTTACTGACTGAGCCACAGGGACGCCCGGGTGTGTGTTACATGGGCTTGCGCCCCAGGACCCCTGCCTGGGGAGAGATTGGATCTGAGAACATGCTTTTCTGGGCTGCGCTGGGTCTCAGCTGAGCACACGGGCCCCTCTGTCACTGCGGGCAGGCGGGCTGCCCCACAGCAAGGGGATCTTGGCTCCCCGAGGAGGGCTTGAACCCTTGAACCCGAGTCCCCTGAATTGCAAGGGGACTTGGAGATTCTTAACCACTAGACCATCACAGGAGTCCTCTTTTTTCTTTTCATATTTATGTGAGTGATCAGATTTTAAGTGAGAGATCTGGGTATTAGCGTGGAGGAGACTGGAGGGGCTCTAGTGACTCACGACTACTGCAGTGATTCCGGAGGTAACTGCCCAGGTGTTGCAGTGGAGATGTGGAACTGGAGAAAAATTCCAGAGACTTCTGGATACATCTGAACACAGCTGGTGGCCAGCTGCGTGTAGGTGAGAGGCAGGGGAGGGTAAAAATATCACCTGTCTGCCTGGGTAAAATATATTAACTAAGAGAAAAAATGTAAGCAGAGGAACAGATGGGAGCAGGGATTGAGTTTATTTGGAGACACGTTCAGTATTGGACATTTGCAACACATGGAGAGAGGCTTCACTCGGCCTCTGGAAGCGAGTCTGGAGCTCGAGAGAGAATTCTAGAATGATGCCATCTATCCGGGGAATTCCCCAGGCTTTGAGCGCGGCTGACTTAGGGAGCCACATCCATCGCACAGAAAAGAAAGGGAGTGATATGACACTTCGGAGGCCAGGCTGCGAGAGGCCCGGCTCGCCTCCGCTCTCGGTTCACGCCGTGGGAAGGCAGGCGCCAGGCGGTGAGGACGCTCGGCTGCGGAGATGGAGAGGAAGGCCGCCCTGCGGCGCCAGGCAGCAAGGAGCTGCCTCCAGCGGCCGCACCGCGAGGCTGAGGAGGCGCCTCAGCCCCCGGCGGACTCTGAGACACCGCAGCTCCGTTCAAGTCTCGACTGCAGGACCGCGGAAGACCCTCGGGCCAGGATGCTGGCGAAGGCGCCCGGAGCTCCTGATCCCAGAACTCTGCCGTCATAAGCAGGCCCCACCGGACGCTGCCAGGCCTGGGGACAAGGCGTTCTGTGCAACAGGAAACCGACACGGGCGGCGTCCCCTGCGGCCACTGCCCACTGCAGACACGGGCGTGGCCGCGAGCGGGGAGCGGCGCGGCGCCTTCTGTCCGGTGCGCTCGCTGGAGTGGCATGGCAATACGGGATGTGAACGGGAAGGGCTGTGTCAAACAGGAAAAGCATGACCAACAGTTCTCATGTCCAAACCTGAAGTAAAATCATACAGCGATCGGCTCATTTCTTTCTGTAGCAACTAGGAATTACTGCCTTCAGAGCACTCACTCTTTCGATGCTTATTTTTGGATCGCCTCCTATTTGACAGGTGCCATGTTGGGTGCTACACTGATGAAGAAAGCAAGGTTTTCTGCAGAGAAAGAAATCTTGGTCTAGGCAGTATTCATTATATACTTCTTACAAATTTAATTTACTATGGCTTTTGAAACTAAAAAAAACTTTTTCCAAAAAGTTAACTGTCTCATTAGGAATGCATATGCACAGAAATATAAGTCATGATTTCACAGGCCCATAAATGCTTAGAAACTCCAAACTGCTAACTGGCTATTTCAGCTGACAAGCTGACCTATCTCACCAACTGCCTGCGCACTTTCCCAGAGGACATTCTTACCACACGGACATTTTTAAAACAATGGACTATTTCATCCACTCTTGCACACCTATTCTTAGTAAAACACAGAACAAGTTGTAGTTTTAAATATGGACATGGAAAGCAATTTATACCAATCATATTGTTCGAGTGAAACAGAAGTCCTGAATTTTGTAACACCACGAGTGCATCAGAAAACCTGGAGAGACGCAACTGTGATTGAATGTGTGAAGCTGTCAGAGTTAATCTTCGTCATCTCTTTGAAGAGGTATTATCTGAATTTCTTTGGCTATCCTTTCTGCTAATGTTTTACTGCTTGAAGCGATTACTCTTCGTGACATCAAATCAAATGGTCCACCTAAAATCAAATATGGAAAATGGTTATATCTTGTAAAAAATAATTCCTATAAAACAAGCATAGCAGTAGGTACTATGGTTGATCAAACCATTTAATATTTTCTATTATCTTGAAAAAACACTACACTGTGTCATAAGCACAATGTTTAAGCTTCGCTAATACGTAATGAGTCTCTAAGTGTCCTTTACAAGCCCGTTTTGAAGGCAGTGGGGTCTGAGCCCCGCTGTCCTCCTCTCCCCTTTGATGGGCTCCACTCTTGCTTTCGTTGCTCTCACTACCTCTTGCATGTCTGGAACCTATGGACAGAAAGCCTGAGGCCAGGGATTCGCACACTGCTCTCCTGCCCAGCTCCTTCATTCTTTGCTGCTTTTCTCCCAGACTGCTGGTAAACCGTTTTAACCCAGGTTCACTCTTTACTTTTAAACATTTCGTCATCAGTGCAGAGAAAGCATGTAACCTCCCAGGGCCAAGGCAGAAAGTGATGGTGGAGGAAGCCCATACTCAGCTGCCACCACGGTCACCACTCAAAGGGATCTTGGTACGACCTCAGATCTGGTGCCTTTCTAGACTTTTTCTATAGCCTCTCAAGAGTTCCTGGTACTCATAGTTGAAGAGGCTTGAAAGCGAGAGTGAAAGTCGCTCAGTTGTGTTTGACTCTGTGACCCCATGGACTATACAGTCCTTGGGATTCTCCAGGCCAGAATACTGGAGTGGGTAGCCTTTCCCTTCTCTAGGGGAATTTTCCCAACCCAGGGACTGAACCCAGGTCTCCTGCATTGCAGGCAGATTCTTTACCAGCTGAGCCACCAGGGAGGCCCTGAGGAGGTTTAGCCATTTATTATTATTAATTGTACACTACCATTAGCTTCTCATTTTTGCCTCTGTCTCCCAATATCTGCTATTTTGCTTCTGCAGAAAATTACATGGTTTGTGTTGCCTGAAGAGCTGAAGTGTAAACATTGAAAAAAATATTAAAGGCAAACATTTAAAGATACATCTAAAAAAAATGCCATATTTGGAGGACAGTCCCATAGGTATGGAAAGAAAACAAAGCCTTCCTGTTCCGCAGTTTTACCTGTGACATCCAGGAGCACTCCGCCAGCTTCAGTCACAATGATGCCGGCGCCGGCAACATCCCAGCAGTGGATCCCCATTTCATAATATGCGTCCGCAGCCCCAGTGGCCACCAGGCACATGTTCAGAGCTGCTGTCCCAACACCCCGGATCCTAACAGACAAGACAGGAGAAATAAATCTTCAAATAAGGCATTCCTCTTTAGCTGCAGTTTCAAGTGGGGACTGAGATCACCTGAACCAGTCTACAGACTGTTAAAAAAAAGGGTGGTACTTAATTTTAAAATAAAAATATGTAAAACCTAATTATCATGATACATAAATGGCAGAATGAAGCCTAAAAAAGCAATCATGTGTAAGAAAAACATTAAAATGATGAGAAAACACTGAAGAGAACGCACTAACTCTGCCACCATGGCACACACGCCCTGTCACTGTGGTCCACACCCAGGGACGAGAGCCCCACAACACGGCGTCTGTAGGAATTCCGTGCAAGTGCACCCCTGGCCACCCCCAGCGGCCAGGGCATCAGCGCGTGTGCCCAGGAGGGGATGGCCCCACTGAGCTCTGCTGACACTGAGGCCTGCCCACGAGGCCTGCTTCAGGTCTGCCTTCTCACTGAACCTTGTCCTTGGAAATACACCAAGTTAGGGTAAGTATAGACATCACTTTATCAGCCATTATAGTAATAACTGATTCAGGAAAAAAATCATCAACAAATGCTAAAGATTGATATTTACACATCAAAGTATCTCCCTATAAGATACATAATAATTATGGTGGGAAAGATGGCAAGATCACTACCAAGTGATCAAAGTTAGCATCCAGTAATGGGACAAAGGGCATCCCTGGTGGCTCAGCTGGTAAAAAATCTGCCTGCAACACAAGACACCTGGGTTCATCCCGGGCTCGGGGGATTCCCTGGAGGAGGACACAACAACCCGCTGCAGTATTCTTGCCTGGAGAATCCCATGGACAGAGGAGCCTGGCGGGCTACAGTCCATGGGGTCACAGAGAGTTGGACACGACTGAGTGACAGATACACACACACACACACACACCGGAACAAAGGTACCCTGTGCCTCCTGACAGAACGGCCTGAGGAGGAGGACATCAGTGCTTCTGCTGCATTCCTGCCAAAAATGCATGACCCAAATCTAATCAAGAGGGAATCCAACAAACTCAAGTCGAAAGGCATGCTGTAAAGCAACCGCCGGACATTTTTCAAAAATGTCAAGGTCATAAAAGATAAAGGCTGAGCAACTGTTCCAGATTAAAAGGCATTGATGAGGGCTTCCCCGGTGGCTCAATGGTAAAGAACCTGCGTGCCAATGCAGGGATACAGGTTCGATCCTTGGTCCAGGAAGACCTGACGTGCCGAGGAGCAACTAAGCCCAAGCACTACAACTACTGAGCCAGGGCTCCAGAGCCTGGGAGCTGCAACTCCTTCACCCGTGTCGGGGGCTGTGAGTCCAGACCAGAGGAGGCCCTGCAGGGAGGAGTCCCCGCACCCCCGTGGAGAGCAGCCCCCACCGCCACAATTGAGACCCAGCACAGCCAAATTATATAAATCTTAAAAAAAAAAAAAGCTTGATGAGAATAACACTTAAAGTGCAGCATATGATTCTGGCTTGGACCTTGGATTAGAACTCTTTCAAAATTTAATTGTCACTATATTAGACAATGTATCAAAGCTAATTTCCTGATTTTTATAACTGTGTTGTGGTTATCTTAGCGTATGTCCCTTTTATCAAAAATATACACACTGAAGTATGTAAGAAAAAGGAGTCGCCATGTCTGTAAATTAACTACTTTCAAATGGTTTTTACTCAAACCTCTTTTTTTAAATTGTTTGAAAGTTAGTCGTGTCTGACTCTCTATGGAATTCTCCAGACCAGAATACTGCAATGGGTTGCCATTTCCTTCTCCAGGGGATCTTCCCAAACCCAGGTCTGCAGCGTTGCGGGCAGACGCTTTACCCTCTAAGTCACCAGGTAAGTCCTCTGAAAATGAAGCAGTCAGGATTGTTCACTGAGACCCTTCATTATTTTTTAAGAAATAAGATTCTACATGTCAGTAATATTGTATGATACATGGAATCTAGAAAATTGAGACAAATGAACTTATTCACAAAACAGAGACAGACAGATATTGAAAGCAAGCTTATGGTCCACAGGGGAAACATGGGGGAGGGATCAATCAGGGCTGAGATGAACACACACCACTGTATGTAAGACAGACAGCCAACAAGGGCCTACTGTCTAGCACAGCGAAGTCTACTCAATATTCTGGGATAACCCATGTGAGAGAAGACTCTAAAGAAGAACGAACATGAATGTGTGTAGCTGGATCACTTTGCTATACACCTGAAACTAACACAACACTGTGAATCGATTATACGCCAATAAAATTAAAATTAAAAAAGAAGTAATGTGGTATCTGTTTTGTATCTAAAAAATAAATGTAAACTAGTACTGTGCCTAGTACATGCTTCATGCCAATTTAACAATAAGAAAGGACCAGAATTACATGATGCTCTTGATTTTTAAATATATTTTACTGCCTACAGTTTTATTACATATCAAAATTAAGAACTAGCAACTCCAAAAATGTCCATAGATATATAAACCCAAATTAACACTATGGCTTTTTTCAGTTATCAAGAATGGTGCACTTGCCCCACTTTCTCAGGGGATACGTGAAAGTTCATATCTCACATCATAGAAAGAAAATACCAACATCTTCCACAAATCATCTCTTGGCATTCTACTCAGACACGGAACCCTGGGCTGGGAGACCAACGCTAGATGCAGCGCTTCTGTCTACTTCTGATGCAGCTCAACAGCTCTCTGGCAAGAGGTATTTTGATCAGTAAGTATAATCTTTTATGGGTAATTATTACTAAAGATAGTACTTAATCGCCAAACAATTGAGGCTGTGGCCTAGATTTTGCAAATGTGTTCTGTCTGAATCCTATGTTAGTCTGATCCTCCTTTACAGTTAGGATAGTATAGAGCTAAAAAGAATCTATGTATCTTCAGAATCACAAAGATTTGAGTTTGCTCCCCTGCTCAGCTGCTTGAAAGCTATAATTTTGAAAGAAGTTTCTTCTTCAAGTTTTATTCTTCTTGTCATCGAAATGGGGATAACCAACTTGGCTATGGCTGCAATGATTAGAAACAACAGTAGCAAAGTGCCCAGCAGAGGGCCTAGCAGATTAGAGGGCCTCAAAAGAGGAGCCACATCATGGCCAAATCACTCCCTAAAGCAACACACAAGAAACATCACTGGAGCAAACAAACATAGTGCATCTCATGAAATGAATCCCAAAAAGTTAAAGAAGGAAGTTGATCCATAATGATTCACTTTGCCTCATAAATCTCACTCACAATTAATATACAGTTATACTTCAATTTAAAATAAAGGAGGTGGTGAGCTTCCCTGGTGATCTAGTGGTAAAGAATCCACCTGCCAATCAGGGGATGCGGGTTCAATCCCTGGTCTGGGAAGACCCCACACGCCACGGAGCAACTAAGCCTGGAAACCACCACGACTGACCCACGTTCCAGAGCCTGAGAGCCACAACCACTGAAGCCCGTGTGCCCTAAAGCCCATGAGCCTCAGCTCCTGAAGCCTTTGTGCCCTAAAGCCCGAGAGCCACACAACTCCTGAGCCCATGTGCCCTAAAGCCTGAGAGCCACACAACTCCTGAGCCCGTGTGCCCGAGCCTGTGGCCTGCCATGGAGAGCAGCCCCCACTCGTCACAACTAGAGAAAGCCTGAGCACGGCAACAAAGACCCAGCACAGCCAGAAATAAATAAATAAGTCTTTATAAAGTAAAAGAAATGAAAAATCCTGAGAAATGAAGGAGAAAATGACATGCCAATCCCCGCTTCCCACACCTGACAGAGATTCATAACAGAAACTACACAGAAGAACAGAACTGACGAAGAAAGAACTGAAACCAGGAACCCAGATCACAAAGTGAACAGAAACGGGAAGAAGTAGACATAGCCGCACGTAACTACAGTGAGACATCAAACACCATTAATAATAAAGTGTGTGAGTTTTTTCTGGCTGATAAAGTTGCTCTGCAAAAGGAAAAGTAAGCCCAGAAGTGAATGAAATAAAAGAAGGAGAAAACAATATAAGAGATAATAGAACTCAGAAATGAAGGGGAATAAAAAGAGACAAAACTTTAATCAGAAATTAAGACTGAATCACAAGGTACCCTTAAAGAGAACAGATGCAAATGAAAACTTGAAAAAGGGCAGTGAGAAAAAAATAAAAGAAAGTAAAAAGGGCCAGAGAGAAAGTAACAGAAGAGAAGATACAAGGAGGTTGAATGTTCCTGCTGGTGTCTTTGAAGAAGAAAACAGTATAAGTGAACTAATATTTAAAATTCAAGAAAACTTGCCAGAAAAAAAGAAAAGAGACATTAATCTACCAATTAAAGGGAGAAAACCATCCGACAACAAGCAACTCTAAGAATTCCAAGATATACCCTTATAAAAGTGTCAGCCATGAAAGAGTAAAAGAAAAAAAAAAATGTCTCAGAGACTCCAAACAAAACATGAAATAATTTAAAAGCCAATAAAATCAGACTGGCACCAGATTTCTCAAAAACAACATACAAAGCAAAGCAACAGTGAAATAGCATTTTTAAAGAAATATTCTTCATACTTTCTTCCACTAATGATGTTCTATCCAGCCAAGCTGTCCTTGGATTTTCAAGACCATAGGAAAACAGTTTGGAATATGCCAGAAATCATGGCATACCATGCACAGGAGCCCTTCCCAAGGAATCTACTAGAGGATGAGCTTCACCAATCCAAAGGCGATAGGTGTTAAAACAAAAAACAGAGACCAGTCTTGAAAATTCCCTGAGCAGACCACATCAGTTTAGTCATGAAAACAAAGCTTAATTTAGCACATTGTGCAAAAGTAACTAGACCCAGATCATCTCTTGCTTATGCTTCTGAAAATCACAAGCAAACCTTAAATTGTTTCTCAAGGTGGATATGAGATAACCACTAATCAATTCCCTATCATTTAAGAAAACTCTATTATAGCCAATCGTTTTGAAGAATAAGTAGTCACTGCCTTCTCACTGTATAAGCTGCTTTATGACAATACATGGCTGAGCCTCATCCCATGTTTTGGTCTGGATGTTCCTGGTTTGCAAAGTGTCTTTTTGGTGTGTGCACAATAAATATTGAATTCAGTGATTCAATGGTTTCTGAACTTCTGACACCAGGAAGACTCCACAGGACAGTGACCATTTTATAAAGAAAAAACTAAGACCACAGGATGGGACTATGGGTGAGACAATACGTAGTAATACGCCCAACAAACTCGAAAGACTGCAACTTAAAAAAAAGCTAGACTAAGAGGGAGAGAAAAAGAGAAAAGCAGAGTAAAATCACTGTATGTTACATAGGCAACAGGCGGCAGCCAAGCGAACGGTTACGTAAGAAAAGAGAACATTAAGGGCACTGTAAAGAGCTTTGATATAAAAGAAACCCATGAGAATAAAACGGAATCTTTTGTAAACAGAAAAAGAGCAAAAAAAGAGGATACACAAATAAGTACAGAGTACTTAATATACAACATAACATAATATACAAATCACAATACAATTACAACATAATACAAAATTGAGACCAACAAAACGGTCATATAAATAAATGAACAAGCTTAACTTTTTTATTAAAAAGAAAAGATTTTCAAATTGATTATAGAGCAAAACTCCACTCTATGGTGTATTCAAGAGGTGCACTTAAAATGCACTGATTTCAAAACCACTAAAAAAAAAGGTGGACAGAGATTTACCAGACAAATGGAAACAATGAGGAGAGCAGGGACTGCGATTCTAATGTCAAAGTAGATTTCAAGTCCAAATGTCAAAGTACAAAGTGTACTTTTTTTCCAGTGCATATAGAAGTTCCATAAAAACTGATCATACACTGGGCACAAAGAAAACATAAAGCTCCATGAAATATATTTATTACAATGTAATAAAACTACAAATTAAAAAACAAAACTAAGAAAGCACAAAAAGCATTTCCCCACGGAAGTTTAAGAATACAGCTCTTGGGTGAAAGGGGAAATACAAACAGAAGTTACCAGAAAAATAACTGCAATGAAAGCACATCAGAATCTGTGAGATACATTTAAAGCAGCAATCAGATAAAAACTCATAGCTTAAATACTCACCTCAATAAAAATCAAAGCATAAATTCTCTACTTAAAAAGGAAAAAAAAAAAAACAGGAAACAACAAAATGAATGACAAGAAAGCAGAATGATGAAAACAATAAAGCAGGGAGGATAAAGACAGCAGAACAGATTAGTAATCAAAATCCTGGTTCTTTGAAAAAAAAAAAAACAAACCTGACAAACTGCCAAGTAATTTAATCAAGATTTTTAACAAAGAAGAACAAGTAACATAAAATAAGAAATGATAAGAGGGTAAGAAAACTACTGATAAAGACAGGCCAGAAATAAACTATAAGAGTCTACCTAGCACACCTTGTACAAATAACTTGAAAACTTAGAGAAAGTGGGTAATGCTTAGGCTACGGAAATGTTCCAGATTAAAGGCAGTGAAATAGACATGACAACCAAATGTAAAGCTAACCCTAGACTGAATCTTGCCCTGGAGGAAAAAAAATGCTACAGAAGACATAGCTAGATCAACTGACAAAACTAAGTATGTGTGGATAGATAAAATTATGAAGTCAATAGTTGTGGTTTTGGAAGAACATATCCCTATTCTTAGGAAATAACCAACTGAATTACTTAGGGATAAAGAGTCACACACTAAGTAATTTACCATGAAATAGTTGAGGGGAAAAAAAGGAGAATATTTACACAAATACACACACACATACACAAAGAAAGAGACAGAAAAGAAGGAATGAGAAAATGATAAAGCAATGGGCACAATGTTAACAATAGCTGAATTGTTTTTATAGGTTTTTAACTGCATACTGCTGTTTCTTATAGGTTTTTATTTCTGCAAATTTTTTAAAATTTCAAATTATTTTCAAAGTAAAGTTTTAAAAATATTTTAAAATTAGAATTATGGTACTTACTCCATGTCTATTAATTAAAAGTTCATTTCTAAATAAAAATTCATTCCTTAGAAAGTCAAATTATCTATAGCATTAATATAATAGAATGTTCAACTTTAGGGATAAAGTAAAAAGAGCTTACCCATGGATGGGAAGGCAAAGAAGCCTTTCCATATTAGAAAGAATAATTCTCACAGTCTCTGGTGTTCTGGAAGAGCCCAACTCTGTCACCAAGAGAGATTTGGTAACATCTAAAAGAAAAAGTTTCAAATAATTACTACAGTTTACAAATAAGAACCTGATAAAAAAGTTTGACACTTGTAGCTCAACAAATTGGACATTTTTATCCTTCTTCCTAGTTGAATCATATTTCTTTCTTTCTAAGGCTTTAACTATTTATGAATTTTTCTTCTCTTCTAGTCATTTTATCATTTTTATAATCATCAAAATCATCATCTAGCTTCTTAGACTACCTCCCCCAAAATGCAGAATATAACCAGTTTGCCTACATGCATGATACATTTAGCCACCAAATGCCTTATATATAAAAAGTAGAATTTAGAAATAATTTATATATAGATTTGAAATAAAACAAAAATTAAAACTAAATCGTACCACTGTTAAGTGAAGAAGAACTAAAAAGACTCTTGATGAAAGTGAAAGAGAAGAGTAAAAAGGTTGGCTTAAAACTCAACATTCAAAAAATGAAGAGCATAGCATCTGGGCCCATCACTTCATGGCAAATAGATGGGGAAACAATGGAAACTGTGACTTTATTTTTTTGGGCTCCAAAATCACTGCAGATGGTGACTGCAGCCATGAAATTAAAAGATGTTTTCTCCCTGGAAGAAAAGCTATGACAACCTAGACAGCACATTAAAAAGCAGAGATATCACTTTGCCAACAAAGGTCCATCTAGTCAAGGCTATGGTTTTTTCTGTGGTCATGTATGGATGTGAAAGTTGGATTATAAAGAAAGCTGAGCACTGAAGAATTGATGGTTTTGAACTGTGGTGTTGGAGAAGACTCTTGAGAGTCCTTTGGAGACCAGTCCTGAACATTCACTGGAAGGACTGATGCTGAAGCTGAAACTCCAGTACTTTGACCACCTGATGTGGAGAACTGACTCATTTGAAAAGATTCTGATGCTGGGAAAGATTGAAGGCGGGAGGAGAAGGGGACGACAGAGGATGAGATGGTTGGATGGCTTCACCAACTCAATGGACATGAGTTTGAGTAAGCTCTGGGAGTTGGTGATGGACAGGGAGGCCTGGCGTGCTGCAGTCCATGGGGTCGCAAAGAGCTGGACACGACTGAGTGAATGAACTGACTGACTGACTGATTGTTGGTAGAAATGTAAACAGGTGTAACCACTATGGAAACAGTACGGAGGTTCCTCAGAATACCAAAAATGGAGTTGTCATATGATCTAGCTGCACATATATCCACACAAAACTGTAATTCGAAAAGACACATGCACTCCTGCATTTGCTGCAGCACTACTTACAATAGCCACGATATGCAAGCAACCTAAGTGTCCATCAGCAGATGAATGGATAAAGAGGATGTGGTACATATACACAATGGAATATTGCTCGACCACAAAATACTGCCATTTGCAGCTACATGGATGAGCCTAGAGGTTATCTTACTAAGAGAAGTGAGACAGAAAGACAGACGTCATACCGCGTCACTTGCACGTGGAGTCTAAAACATGACCCATGAACATACCTGTGAAGCAGAAGCAGGCAGAGAACCGCCTGGGGGTCGCCCAAGGGGAGAAGGCGGGGCAGGAAAGTCTAGGAGTTTGGAATTGGAGAACGCAAGCTACTACATACAGAACAGATAAACAAGGCCCTATTGCACAGCACAGGGAGCCACGCTCAACATCCTGTGATCAACCACAATGGAAAAAAATACGGAAAAGAATACAAGTATGTACAGTTGGAACCACTTTGCTGTATAGCAGAAATTAACACACTGTAAATCAACTATACTTCAATAAAATAAAAATAATCTGACCTCCATTTACTAACTTGACAAACTATCCTGTATTTTCCATTTTCTCTTGGAAACATCGTGCCCAAAGCTCACAACGCATTCAAGCCCTCCTGGCCCCCAGGCTACTCTTGGGACACCTCACACTTCATCTGCGCCCATAGCTGAGATGCATGCCCACCAGCTTGTTCTGACCCTTGTTTAGAACTGTGAACTCTTCTAACGATCACATAACCTATTTCAGTGAGATAAATAACAGAAAAGGGGAAAGAGTTCTTTCTATAAAAGCTGCCACATTCCTTCAATTCTAAAATGCACATTTTTTTCACGTTAACATCTCAAAAATTAGGATGTATCTTCTAATCTCTGGGGTCTTAGAGTTTAATAAAAAGAAAACAAATTCAAAATCTGCCCTCAAATTAAGTGCCTGAGGAGAAAAAATTATAAAAGTGGAGGAGGATTCTAAAGTTTTTGCTGCACATAAAAGAAGCTTTAAAAAAAAAAAGAAATGAAATGAATCTGCAAGAGTAAACTGTGGAAGATGCTGGGACTGCTTCAGGGGAGATAAGTGCCTCCAACACAGGGAGCTGTCCCAGAGAAAGCAGACTTAAAAAGGCCGATCACTAAGCTCATTACAAAAAGCTTTACACCTCATTTAAAAACATGTACTGAAGTACAGTTGATTTACTATGTTGTGTTAGTTTCTGTTGTACAGCAACATGACTCAGTTACAGCTTTATATATATGTATCTGGGTATTCTTTTTTGTATTCTTCTCCATTATGGTTTACCACGGGACCCTGAATATAGTTCCCTGTGCTATACAGTAGAAAGATGCTGTTTACCCATCCTATATATATAGTAGCTTTATGTCTCATTTTAAATGATTCCCAACTTGAAGGGCCTTTTCCCTTTCAATTTACTAACAACTAGTCCCAGTGGCATCAGAGCAGAGGAGTTCTAGAAAGAATCTGAGCCGCAGGGGCTGAAGCAATGACCCAATAGCGCCGTGAGGGTGGGAGGCACTCTCGCTCCGCCAGGGCCCCTGACAAAGCCTGAGCCATCTGCTCCACTGCCCTTGCCTCCCCAGCTTCCACGACTGCATCCACAACCGAGGTCACGATGAGAAAGTACAGAGGAAACAGACACACTTATGAGTCAGGTAACACCTGGAGAATGCTAAGGTTACCATACGAGTACAGGGTATGAATCACACCAGAAATCAGAGGGTAAACCTACCTTCTTGGCGTGAAACCTGTAGTTTTTGACCATTACAAAAGGCACCCTTTCCTTTCCGGCCAGTGTACATCTTATCCTCCAGGCAACTGTACACAACTCCAAACTCCATCTGTGGAAGGAACACAAGCTTTCTTTACCAAATCTGAGTATTTTTCTTCATTCAGTCAATATTTTTTCTCAGAAAGCAGCAAGAATATCTGGTATGTTAATGTTTTTAAATGGCTAGACCCTGGGCTATGTAAAATGCTAATTCCCAGCTGAGTTGAGGAAGAGCTCATCAGGTCTGAACCCTGACACCCCTCCCATCAATTTCCAAACTCGGGGCGTACGTTTTGACCTCTTTCCTTCCCGCCTCAGATGAAGGCACTCTTCCCTGTTTTCTACGGTGAATCCTTCCCTGAAACACTGCTCCATCAACGGCTCCCTGCCTCTTGGGCTTTGGTTCTGGTACTTTCTCGCCACAGTGGCCCTCCCTCACCAAGCCTTCATTACCTTCTTCTCTCTTCTTTGCCACACAGTGGTCGAGACTTTGTGTCTCTCATTCTCTTTCTACATTACAATCTGGCTTCTGCTCTGATCATGCATCTCTTGAAACTCCCTGCAAAGAGATCATGAATGGACTCTTCTGGACCAAACGTCTTCTCTGAAGACCTGGAGGCTGTGGACCACCAACAGTTAACCCCATACTCTGTGTTCCTGGTGGTGTCCTCCTACCTCCGCTCTCTCTTGGGTCACTTTTTCTTCTGACTTTCTTCTCTGCCTAATCCCAAACAGTGGTGTGTCTCAGGGGTTTTCACTCTTCCTTTTCTTCCAATTCCCTTTTGGCTCTCTTGATTCTTACAGGTTTTTCTTTCTGGTCTGCAAAGCCAACTACCCCTCTATGTATGGCCCCCACCAACCCCATCAGCACAGGTCAGGAGTCGTGCTTCGGAACCTAGGCTTGCAGAACTTCAGCCAGAGATCACACTCACTTGCTACCTGATCACGCACGCCTCAGTCCTTCCCCACGAGTCACTTTTATCTTGAAAACACTTCCTGATTTTGCCATTTCCTCAGTAATTCTCACTACCTCCATCTCAGTTCATAACTGCCCAGCCCCCTGGTGTGACCTCGAATGTTGCTGGAATTATCGGCACCCTGCACTGGAAAACCTCTCCTGGTCTCTGACCACCTCGAAGCCACTGTGTTCCGGCACAGACAGGCCACAGCGCCTCGCGGCCTGACCACAGCGAGCTCACCTCACCAGTTCTGCTCCAGCCATTTCCAGAGTTTCATGCACAATGAACATACCACTGTCGCCCATACACATCCTGCTCGTCCCCAAACTGTTCTTTCTGATTAAAATGCTTTCCTTTTCTTCTTTATCTGGAAAATTCCCATTGTGACTCAACTCACATGACCAAATTCTAAGATCCCTTCTATTTATTATGAAGATTTCCTCAAACCACTGCTGGCAGGATATGTTATACCCTCTTCATGTTCTTAGAGTACTTTTAAAAAATTTTTTCATAGTTTGACATCTAACTTTTGCACTGTACTGGGAATTCAACAGCCCAGAACTAATGATAAGAGAAATGCTCACTTATCTCCTTTTAAAGGTTCTCACTGATTAATACAATCATTACTCACTGATTAATACAAAGATTTCATCTGCACTAATTTATGTTTTTATTTTCAGGGTTTTCTTAACTCTTTTGTGTACATGTTTATCAAATATATCGCAAACTCCTTGAAGACAGTTATGTAAGGTGTTAGTAAACATCATTCTTTTTTTATTAATCAAATACTCGAATAGCATGGAAACACAATGGGTGTAGAGTGCGCTCTACTGGGCTCTAGATATAGCAAGTATTCAGGTTCCTGAATGTGCTCTGCATTTTCTCATCATACTTAGCCCCTAGCACTTCCTGGCCTTCCCCTCACTAAACGTCTACTAAAGCATTCCCAGCTCAGCACCCAACTTTTCCATTAAACATTTCAGATCCGACATCAATTCCTATCATATTCACATATATAATGGTGATTAAATACTGAATCATATTTCAGTTACTTGTGCATATTTGTTCCTGGTAAAATCTTCTCGGAAGACACTACATTTTCTTCACTGGAAAAAAGTATCACAACAAGTTTAGCAGTTGTGTATTTTATTTCAAAACAATGCAGCTACATATATTGAATAGAGACAAACCTAAATTTATTTTGGAGACTTGTTACTCTTTCTCAGAAAATGAGAGCAAGGCATTTTACCAACCATAAATTTAAAGAACATACCTTTTTATTTACCACAAAGCCAATTGAAACAGCAACAAAAGGAAATCTTAAAAAAAAAAAAAAAACATACAAATTTACCAAGATAGAACTTATTTTCAACAAACTTTTTTTCATAATATAACTGCTTACAATTTTTTTCCTGTGAACAGTCTCATCCCTCCCCAGAACTGTGTATACAACGTGCAACTCTCTGTATAAGTGCGAAGGTGGGAGGTTGGGGGGGAGCATACATGCAAGACATCTCTGAAAGGATTCACAAGGAACTGATAACAATAGATGCCTCCAAAAATGGGTTCTGAGACGCTGGGGTCGGAAGTGGAAAGGCCATTTGGCACCGCATGCCTTTCTATACTTTTTGAATGCCAAGTTCCACAAATATAGCTTAAATGTCAACAAAAATGGGACCATACCATCCATTGTACTATAATCTTCTGTATGTTACCTCATATCATGAGCATCTTTCTGCAGTAACATTCCATGATATATAGATCCTACCTCTTAGCTTTATGGCTTTAACAGTTCTATTCATAAAGATATGTACAGCCATGTACGGCAACTTCAGATATAACAATTATGTGTCATCCCACCAAACTCGGCTACTTGTTGAAACTCTTAATTCCATCAGGCTTTCTTCTATGTATCTGGACTTATATACTTAATTTGTATACATATATACTTTTTTTTCAACATATTCTTCTTAGCATATACTGAATTACATACTTACTTTGTGCCAGGCACTATATTGTTTTTATATAAATGTACAACTCATTAGGTCCCATCAACAGTCTTATGAGGCAGGTACCATCAATGTGCCCATTTTAGAGAATAAAAAAAATAAAACTGAGGCTTAAAAAGATTAAGTAACTTGCCCAAGGCCATAAGGTCACACATTCTAAACCCATGTTCTTTTACAGTTTTTTCTCCTGGATTAAATGCATTCTATAAAGGCACACTCTAGTACTGAGTTAGTCAGTTCCTTAATTGATTTCAAAGCAGCAATGTTGCTTGCACACATTTTTATGTGGTTTCAACAATGAGAAAAAGAATGGTGAACAGGGCACTTGACTGCACATGTCTATAACATTAACTGTTCATTACCTCATCCACAGCTGATGAAAATTATGCATAATGTATTTTATAATCACAGAATTCTCTAAAGTATATGTGATTATGAAAACCATATTGAACAGTCCATTCAGTTAATATACAAACAGTAAAATTTCAATATTAAAATTTAAAAACATACCCATGTACAAAATTAGTTGTTCCGTCAATAGGGTCAATGATCCACGTAGGGTTGTCAGTTAGGATACTTTTTTCCCCAGCTGCCACAGATTCCTCACCAATGAAACTAAAAGCAAATATGACAAATTCTGAATCTTTACACTGTTTTCAACAATTTTCAAACCTTTAGTCTACTATAAAACATAACAAAAGTCTACACAACTACACTTTTCTATTGTTTTTCCTTCAGACAGATGAAAGTGAGAAAATTTTATTTCCCCCAGAACAAGTTATGTGAAAGATGACAGAATTCAAAATTCTCAAATGTATTACCAAGATAAGGAAAGACACATGCTAAAAAAGGCTTTTACTGCANTATAAAACATAACAAAAGTCTACACAACTACACTTTTCTATTGTTTTTCCTTCAGACAGATGAAAGTGAGAAAATTTTATTTCCCCCAGAACAAGTTATGTGAAAGATGACAGAATTCAAAATTCTCAAATGTATTACCAAGATAAGGAAAGACACATGCTAAAAAAGGCTTTTACTGCAGATGATAACTTACTAAGGAAATGTGGAGGTTTAAGTCTACCAATTCTCTCATAACCCTCTCTTCAAGAGGTAGACGTTAATGTCCCTTGCCTTGAGTGTGAATTTGGACTTAGTGACTCATTTCTCAAGACACAACACAAAAGGAAGAAAACGGATACATTTAATAAGGTTCAAATTTAAAACTTGTATTTCTCAAAAAATAAATGGGGAAAAAAGTACTTATGGCACCTATAATTAACAAAGAATTAGTACCCCTATAGAACTCCCATTCCTCAGTTAAAAGAGACAACCCAGTAGAAAAATGGACAAAAGATATGAGCAAGCATATCATGAGTTCTGCAGGCAAGAACACTGGAGTGGGTTGCCGTGCCCTCCTCCAGGGGATCTTCCTGACTCAGGGATCTAACTGCTTCTCTTCTGTCTCCTGCATTGGCAGGCAGGTTCTTTACCGCTAGCACCACCTGGGAAGTAATATCATGTTAAGAAGAACCCCAGAAGACCCATAAACATGAAAAGAGGCTCAATATCTTTATTTTTCAAAGAAATGTGAATTATAACCAAAATTAGAGCCTATTTCATATTCCTTACTTTGCACTGGTAAAGATTTAAAGGTCTGTATCAATGTTGGCATAGATATGAAGCAACCAGAACATACTTTCACTCTTCGACAGTAAATTGGTACAGACACTTTGGAAAACTATTTGGCATCATCTACTAAAGTAAAATATATGTCAGTGTTGAGGCCCAGGATGCTTGTTTAAAAGACGCTTGCTCCTTGGAAAGAAAACTATGACAAACCTAGACAGCGTATTAAAGAGCAAAGTCGCCACTTTGCCGACAAAGGTCCATATAGTCAAAGCTATGGCATGCCTGCGGGGCAACCCAAGACGGGCAGGTCATGGTGGAGAGGGCTGACAGAACTTGGTCCACTGGAGAAGGGAATGGCAAGCCACTTCAGTATTCTTGCCTTGAGAATCCCATGAACAGTATGAAAAGGCAAAATGATAGGATACCAAAAGAGGAACTCCCCAGGTCATTAAGTGCCCAATATGCTACTGGAGATCAGTGGAGAAATAACTCCAGAAAGAATGAAGGGATTTCTTTGGAAGGAATGATGCTGAGGCTGAAACTCCAGTACTCTGGCCACCTCAAGAGAGGAGTTGACTCATTGGAAAAGACTCTGATGCTGGGAGGGATTGGGGGCAGGAGGAGAAGGGGACGACTGAGGATGAGATGGCTGGATGGCATCACGGACTCGATGGACGTGAGTCTGTGTGAACTCCGAGAGATGGTGATGAACAGGGAGGCCTGGCGTGCTGCGATTCATGGGGTCGCAAAGAGTCGGAAAGGACTGAGCAACTGAACTGAACTGACTCATTTCTAGCCAGAAGAACAAAGTGTACGTGACAACATGCAATTCTGGACTCTGACAAAATGACACTGAGGTTTCCGTATTATTCACTCTATTTCTCCTCCTTCCCCTTCCCTCTGCTTCCTAGGCAAAGCCGCTCACCACACTGTGAGCCGCTCTGTGGAGGGGCCCGCGTGGTGAAGAAACTGAAGGAAGCTGCCAGCAGACAAGTCACGAGGAACTGAGGTCACCAGCAACCACAAGCAAATGGGTCCTTTAGCCCTGGCTGAGCCTTGAGGAGATTGACAGTTTGACTGTAACTCTATGAGACCCTCGCCAGAACCACACATTCCAGCTACTCTCATATTCCTGAGCCTAGAAAACTCTATGATATCTAGAGCTGTTAAGTTTTTAAAGAGTAACTTGCTATGCAGCAATAGATAATACAGAGAACATGAAATAAGTCAAAGAGAATGAAAATCACCCACCAAATTACTGTATCAATATGCATTCCTAAAACATAATACACATAATACACAGTAAATGTCAGGCGAACTCTGTAAATGGTGTCTGAATTCACTGGATTTCTTTCCTTTTCTACTTTCTTTGTTATTTATATCCTTTATTCAAAACTGAAAAGTCCTAATAATCATTACCATGAATTTCTTTTATGTCTTTTTCTCTTAGCTATAAACCTTTTTACTGAGAGAAAGCATATGCAGCTGTAATTTTTTTTTTCTCCTCAGTGGCTGAAATACCAGGAAAGGCCAATGGCATGATCAAGATGAACTGGCAAAAGACAATGTTAAAACTTTAAAATGATGACAATATTTCAGTTGTATTTCTGTGCCCGTAAGAGAGACAGATTTTAGTATTTTCTCTCAAACTCAAAGCTACCACCCCTTTAGCACCTAAAAATGTTTGCAATATAGAGAATAAAACTGAACTTTCAAATCTTCTCTATGACAGACATTTGTCACACTAACTTCCCAGCATCCAACATTCCTCTTTCTAAAAAGGAATCCAAATATCCCCTGTTCGGTGCTCCCTGGAAGTTTGAACTCAGGAGAAAAAACCCTAAGTTCAGCAAGTGATGTTTTTGCCCACGATCTGTAACCTTGAGCTAATGGGTAAGACATCCAAAGAGAGCAGTCAGGAGTGAAGCTATCAGCAGCTTCTGAACGATGGCACCTAACCCTGATCCAACCTCAAGCCAACCCTACAGCTCTGCCTTCCTCCCTGGGTGCTCAGTCCTACTCTCAGGGATTCTGACACCCTCCAAATAAATTCCAGTTCAGCTTAAATTAAGCACAGTCAATTTCTGAGTCTAAAGTCAAAATCATGGACACCAACCTAGATTTCATTTTTATCACATGAAACTGACATAAGCAATACCTGTGAGATGGATACTTTTCCTTTATGGATGAGATAAGCATTTTTTCAACTTTTTGGTCAGTAGCAGTTACCAAATCAGCCGGAGAACTTTTAACCATAATATTCATTTCATTCTTGAGCGCTTCACGAACCACCTAAAAAGATTTTTTTGGTAAGCAAATAAGAAAAGCATATAAGTCATTTTAAATCAAATTGAAAGATGAATAATAGACATTATTTGAAACAATCAATTTGTCTGGAATGGTATTCTTAAATATTTCTTACCACAATGTATATAAAATAAACCCTTAGTGGTTATGACTTTCTACATATAGAATCTTACAGCCAATTTTAGATACACAATTGTTATTACAAGATGTTTAATGACATAAAATGGAAGTATTCACCCATTAGGTAAATTGAAAACAAATCTAGATCAATAAAAATACATGTTTTATTTAAGAAGGCAACCACATACTGCCCACATCCATCACATCATGGCTGAGCTTTCAGTTCGTACCTCTCCAGCTTGTCCTGCTAGGGTTACTGCATAATCCATGCATTCCTGCCAAGGATCAGCCATCTTCTCAACAGATGCAACACATACAAAGACAAAGCAGTTACAAATTGCTTAAAAAGTCTTAATTACAGAACTTTGTTCACAAAAGCATCTCAATTTGCAAAATACTTCCATTTAGGATTCACCCTCCTCCTGATTCTAGAATTCATTTTTTTTTCAATATTCATTCACAGGTCCATTAAGAAACATTTTTAACCTAGCTTCGAGTACTTCTATTGTAGAAACATTTTCATAACAAAAAGTACTCAAGTACTCTATGAAAGTGTTTCTCAAAGAGCCCATACCACATCACACTTTAAAAACAACAATCATTTGAGGAATGGAGAAGAAATGACATAAGAAATATTCTAAAAGATAGATGCATATTTGGGTTTAGGAATAAAGTAAAAATTAGCAAAAGAATACAGGGAACAGTCAGCCCTCAGTATCTGCAGTTTTGGCATCCATGGATTCAAATGACTATGGATGGAAATTAAATAAGTTTTAAAGGGAAGGCAGTATGAGTATCAGGCAGTATGGTGCTTTGTACATGTAAAATTTTTAAAGAAGACTGTAAAGATGAAGAACTTAAAGCTCAGTGAATATAACTAATTTGCCCAAGGTTTTACAGACAGATGACACAACCAGAATTTGAACTCAATTCTGAATTGAAAGTCCACTGCTCTTTCCACTGTGACATTCTGAGGGAAGAAAATTCCAGGACTAAAAAAAATGTAGAAAGCTAGAAAGGAATTGCTGCAGGTTTCAGAGAGAGCAAAAAATAAAACAGTTTTGTCTTCTGAACTGCCCAACTTTCCACTGATTTTTACAGAGAAGACTAAAATAACTCACCACAGGCCTAACCACACTCTAAAATCTGTACCTAGGGCAGTGAAGCTTTTTAAGAGGTCAGACTCAGAAATGTGTGGCATCATTTATAAAGCAACCCTAATTGTGCAATCTTTACAGTTGAGAATAACTGACACAGTTTCAGACCTGAGACTGGTCTGAAATCCCAATCATGGTGCTCACAGTATCCGAATGGGGAGGAGAGGGGATGGGGGTAGGGGCAAAAGACAGATCAGTTCAGTTCAGTCGCTCAGTTGTGTCTGACTCTTTGCGACCCCATGAATCGCAGCACGCCAGGCCTCTCTGTCCATCACCAACTCCCAGAGTTCACACAGACTCATGTCCATCAAGTCAGTGATGCCATCCAGCCATCGCATCCTCTGTCGTCCCCTTCTCCTCCTGCCCCTAATCCCTCCCAGCATCAGTCTTTTCCAATGAGTCAACTATTCGCATGAGGTGGCCAAAGTACTGGAGTTTCAGCTTCAGCATCATTCCCTCCAAAGAAATCCCAGGGCTGATCTTCAGAATGGACTGGTTGGATCTCCTTGCAGTCCAAGGGACTCTCAAGAGTCTTCTCCAACACCACAGTTCAAAAGCATCAATTCTTTGGCAGATACTTTGAGCTGTTTCTGCTAGCTGTTTTTTGTTTATACACACACACACACACACACACACACACACACACACACACATATATATACACACATATATATATATACATATATTATATGCGTGCGTGCTCAGTTGTGTCCGACTCTTTGCAACCCCATGGACTGTAGCCCGCCAGGCTCCTCTGTCCATGGGGTTCTCCAGGCAAGAGTACTGGAGTGGGTTGCCATTTCCTTCTCCAGGGGATCTTTCCAACCCAGGGATCAATCCAGGGTCTGCTTCAACTCCTGCCTGGGCAGGAGGATTGTTTTACCACTGAGCCACGTTGTGGGAAGCCTGTTTCTTAATATAAGCATTTAAATGATTTTAGAAGGAAGCCACTTTTTGAGTTACTCAGAGCAGTTCAAGAATTATTTCTAAGATCTTTTTCTTTTCATTCTTACTCCTGTTCCCTTCTACTTAGGCTTCAAGAGAACTGGATTTTCTCACAGTGAATCTGCTTACTAGCGGGAAACTGTGCTTAAGCCACTCATATCTCCCCCTTCTCACAGCACTGATATGTGTAACTCCTACCAATTCTTCCAGGCTCATTTCAAGTTACCCTTTCTTTTGGGGATTCTCCACCCAGAGGCTGTACTTGTTTAATTATTCGAGAGCTATGCATTGAGTATTTATTCAGTGAGAAGCACCTAACAGGAGAACACTGACCTGGTCTTAGTTATCAGATTTCATTTCCCTAAGAACACGATTCAACCAAGTTTGAAGGACTAACTCAACTGCAGGACTCAAGTGAAGAGGAACCAAAAGGACTAAGTGACGGGTCAGAGATTAAGAGGAACAGGAGGGATGTGGCTGGGGGTCATGTCATGATGATCACCCCTTAGAGGCGTGATTTCGATTTGAGAGCCATGAGGAATCATTACATGGGGGCTGCAGGACAAGACGGACGCGGGGGTGGAGGGAGGAATGGACAGTAGGGAAACCGCTCTGGGAGGAAAAGGTGAGGGCACTCGGCAATAAAGTGGATACGGAGCTTGAGGGAGGGGGAGAGTTTAATGAGGCCCAGATTTCCCACTTAGGCAAACGAATGGATAACGTGACATTAACCGAAACATGGAACGATAGAAGAGAGTCAAATCTGAGATCTGGGTAGGAGGTGGGGAGATCAAAAGTTTAATTAGAAGAGCGTGAGGAGCCTTTGTGAAGCCAAAAGGAGAGGTCCATTAGGCCGCTGAACACACGATCCTGACCTCAAAAGAGAGGTACGGCCTGCAGATGCAAACACCTAAGTTACGCGAGCAGGCGGCCGCCGAGCGCCGCCTCTGACGGACCCTCTGAGGAGGCCGCCCCGCCTGGAAGCCCACGGGCCGCCGTCCGTCACCCCTGGCGCACTCGGGGGTCTTCCCCACACTGTGCTCAGCGGCGCGCGCGCCTTCGCCTTCAACCAGTCTCACGACAAGCCCAAAGGAAGCACCTCAGTCCGCCTTCGCCTGCTCGGAGACGAACCCCTGAGGCCGGAGGACGACTCTGCCCCGCTCGCCGCCTCCTGCCGCCCGTCCGCGCAAGCGCTACACGCGGCCGAGGGCTGGCGGGGACCACCCGCCCCGGACACGGACCGGGCCTCCGGGACCGGCGGGACGAGAGCCAGTGGGCCACCCCGCACCCGCCGCTCAGAGGCCCCGCGGCGCGGGCGCCGTCCCGGGCCCTCAGCCCTCGACCGAGGCCTCCGCGCCGGGTGCCCCCGGCCGGGCCCACCCCCCTCGAACCGCTCTGCGGGGCCGCAGGCGCCCGCCGACACCACGCCCGCCCAAGTGCAGCGGGGAGACCCGGCTTCACCTCAGAGCGGCGGGCGCACCAGCCTGTCAGACGCGCGGCGCTTCCGCAGCTAGAGGGGAGCGAGAGCGTCCGCCCGACAGGAAGTCCCGCCCCGCCGCCCGCCCACGGGCGGGGCCTGCTCATGCCCCGCCCACACCGCGCGGCCCTGCCCCCGGCCCCCAGCCCTGCGGCTCAAAGCTGCAGGAGCCGCCCCGCCCTGCCTAGGCCTTCCGGATCTGCGCCTTCTCTTTCACCTGTGCTTCTCTCTCCTGCCCTTAAATCTGTCTGTAATTAAAGGAAAATTCCTCTCCTGTATTTTGCCATCTCGCGTTTTTCATTCCTTCCAGTTTTCCTATTTCCATTTCTTTCTCCCTTTTATTCCATACTACTCTTTTGACAAAACAAACTGGAGGTATGTCTCTAGCTTTGCAACTTTTATTTGTTAAACCTATGCTGCATGAAGGCAGTGGCACCCACTCCAGTGCTCTTGCCTGGAAACTCCCATGGACGGAGGAGCCTGGTGGGCTGCAGTCCATGGGGTCGCTGAGGGTCAGACACGACTGAGCGACTTCACTTGCACTTTTCACTTTCATGCATTGGAAAAGGAAATGGCAACCCACTCCAGTGTTCTTGCCTGGAGAATCCCAGGGATGGGGGAGCCTGGTGGGCTGCCGTCTATGGGGTCGCACAGAATCGGACACGACTGAAGCGACTTAGCAGGAGCAGCATGCTGCGTGAAAGTGAAAGAGGAGAGTGAAAACGTTGGCCTAAAACTCAGCATTCAGAAAAGGAAGATAAAGGCATCTGGTCCCATCACTTCATGGCAAATAAATGGGGTAACAATGGAATCAGTGACAGACTTTATGCTTTTGGGCTCCAAAATCACTGCAGATGGTGACTGCAGCCATGAAATTAGAAGACGCTTATTCCTTGGAAGAAAAGTTATGACCAACCTAGATAGTATATTCAAAAGCAGAGACATTACTTTGCCGACTAAGGTCCGTCTAGTCAAGGCTACGGTTTTTCCAGTGGTCATGTATGGATGTGAGAGTTGGACTACAAAGAAAGCTGAGCCCCGAAGAATGGATGCTTTTGAACTGTGGTGTTGGAGACTATTGAGAGTCCCTTGGGCTGCAAGGAGATAACCAGTCAATCCTAAAGGAAATCAGTCCTGAATATTCATGAGAAGGACTGATGCTGAAGCTCCAATACATTGGCCACCTGATGCGAAGAACTGACTCACTGGAAAAGACCCTGATGCTGGGAAGGATTGAAGGTGGGAGGAGAAGGGGATGACAAAGTATGAGATGGTTGGATAGCATCACCAACTCAATGGACATGAGTTTGAGTAAGCTCTGTGAGTTGGTGATGGACAGGGAAGCCTGGCGTGCTGCAGTCCATGGGATCACAGAGTCGGACACAACTAAGTGACTGACTGAACTGATGCTGTGTAAACCTACACTGTATGTTTGCATGTTGTAGGGGTTCATAAGGAGCCTCTTCCAAATGTTCTACTTTTGCAAGAGGATTATTTTGAGCTAAAGGCAACTGAGACCTGGTGAATGCAAGAGAAATTACTGTCCCTCCCTTAACTACCTAGAAGAATTTAAATTGGGGGGTTTTCTCAGAAAACAGTTTATTACTGGAGATATACTTTATCTAAAGGGACCATCTATATGGTAGGGCAAATATCTAATTACCAAACATCTGCTTTTCTTCTTATCATTCTCCTGTCCTTGGAAGCTCTCAGGACCCATCCCATTCCTTAGCTCAGGATGGTATATCAGTTCAGTTCAGTTGCTCAGTGGTGTCTGACTCTTTGTGACCCCATGAACCTGAGCAAGCCAGGCCTCCCTGTCCATCACCAACTCCCGGAGCTTACCCAAACACATGTCCATTGAGTCGGTGATGCCATCCAACCATCTCATCCTCTGTCATCCCCTTCTCCTCTCGCTTTCAATCTTTCCCAGCATTAGGGTCTTTTCAAATGAGTCAGTTCTTCACATCAGGTGGCCAAAGTACTGGAGTTTCCGCGTCAACATCAGTCCTTCCAATGAACACTCAGGACTGATCTCCTTTAGGATGGTATATAGCCCTCATTTTACTTTTCTGCCTCTGACCCTCTCCTGCATATGGGGTCTCTGGCTCTCTTATGTTTGTGGAATTCTTCTAAGTATAAAATTAAATTTGATTTTCTCCTGTTACCTCTGTCTCATGTCATTTTTGGGCTTCCCTGATGGCTCTGCTGGTAAAGAATCCGCCTGCAATGCAGGAGACCTGGGTTCAATCCTTGGGTTGGGAAGATCCCCTGGAGAAGGGAAAAGCTACCCACTCTAGTATTCTGGCCTGGTGAATTCCAGGGACTGTATAGTCCATGGGGTTGCAAAGAGCCAGACACGACTGAGCAACTTTTACTTTCACGTCAATTTAATTCTTAGTCCAGCCAGAAGAACTTAGAAGGTTTCCTAGAGGCAAGTTTTCTTTCTTCCGAACAATATACACTATAGTTAACCCATGATTAATAGATAGTTGATAGACAGACAGATAGATAGATAGATAGATAGATAGATAGGTATTTGTTGGCCAGAACCAACTGCCCCTATTAAGAATTACTTTGGTTACTTACCATTTGCTGAGGACTTACCATGCTTCAGGCACTTGTTTTCACATGCATTTACTTGAATGTTGCGACAGTTCCATGAAAAGATATCATCAGCTGCATCACATGGATGAGGAAACTGAGGCTCAGGGAATTTATTTATCCTCAAGTCACACAGCAAGAGCAAAGCGTAGAAAACACTGACTCCAAAGTCCACACTCAGGGAGTGTGGGGTGTTGGCATGATGAGGCTGCATCACATGAGGTGCAAGGACTAGTCTACAGCCCTCAAAATGTTTCCTCTTCTTGAAATAACACATCTGGCATCATCTAGTCTTGCCATTATGATGCAAATAGCACAGACATAAGATGTCACAACAGGATCAAGGAAGCAGGTTACTTGGCCTTTTGTATTTGCAGTGATTTCTTTTCTTAGCTTGAGCAGAAGATGGGATATTGTCACCAATGTCCTGCAGATGAGAATTCTCAAAGGCGAATGACATGAAGCGTTGGGCCAATTCTCAAACCTCACAAAGTGCCAGAACATTGTCTCCTTTGAAAGAATGATGCTGTATCTGATTTGACAACCTTGATTTGTCTAATAAAAGTTGCTGTTTTCTTGATGAAAAAAAAAAACTTCAGAAATTAGATTTTTGGTTCTTCATCGTCAGTTATCTTAAAATAATAATCTTGCCAACTATGTGATGACAAGTGTTGGGTTTTAACCAAATAAAATTGTTCAGGCATTTGCAGAAATGTCATGAGTCCTCTTTAAACCTCATTTAAATAAACATGGTCCCACTGCTTTGGCAGAGCTGCTAAAATCAGAGTACTGGGAGCGAAATAAGATGGATGGACTATCTCACTCCTTCAAATTAAAAACCACTTCAAGCTCTCTACCTCAAATGAATGCAAAGTACAGCCTTTTTCTAGTGGCCTCAGCTGCTAGTTTACCACTGTCCTCAAGTAATGTGGAGATTTCTCAGTCCAAGGAAGCCGTTCTGCTTTCAGATGCCTCCCAAAAGGAAAATGAAGAGTCCTCTAGTGCTCACAGAGGCAGGTCTACTGCTCAGACCTGGTTCTGGCGGTGTTGCGCACTGGCTCCCCGCTATCCACAAGGCTTTTGTCCAGTGCTGAGCGGTTCAGGTGGCTGCGGAGACCTGGTGCGTTGCCATTGGCTTCCCAAAGGGGTAATTTTTAAAGCTACAGTCGCGCCTGCAGGCTTTGTTCCCAGCTCTCGATTGTGCACTGTGCCAGAGTGCTTGGGGGCTATAGAGGGCTCAGCTTCCACTGCCTCAGGACAGAATCCGCTCCCTGGCGTGATGTCCAGGCCACCATCCCAGGTCTCCTTAATAAGGAGACCCCTCTTAGGGGCTGCTGACACCTTTTCCTACAAGCTGACTTCCATCCATGAGAACCTGGAGGAGAGGTGAGACCCAGTGCCGCTGACACCTCCTGAGACCTGAGTGTTCGTGGAGAGGTGATGGGAAGGATGGCCTTTGTCAAGCAGAGTGCTCAGTCTCACCTGCCTGAGTGACGGCCATCCAGCTGCATTGCATTTGTGCAATAAAGAGTGACCTTCATCGTGATTCCTCCCCCGGCAGTCCTGGGTATCTTGCTAACTCTATTTAGTCTCTGGAGTGGATTTCTTTTAAATGGAATCTCCTTTCTCTCTCTCTCACAAACACACACACACACAGAATCTGATTCTACATACCAAGATTTTCTTAATAATTGTTAGTGGACTTTGATTAAAAATGACAAGAATTTATACACACAAAATGGGGGTCTTCACGAGTGGAATCTTCAGGATACCTAACAAGGTTTCATGTTTTGACATAACATAGGCTGAAATTGCTGACAGTTTTTAGTTACAAAAAAAATTATATATATATATATCATAGAATCATCTCTATTAAAGATTGGAATGAAACTGTTTTTTAAACATGACTTATCCCTTTACCCCTGGATCTTTTGTCTAACCAATCATGGCTGTGTGAAACATGTGAAAAGAAAATCAAGATGGAGCTGGTAGTCAGGATGCCATTGAGGAAGTGTGATTTATGTCTCAGCCCCAATAAACCTTAATATCTTAACACATGCACCCAGAACATCTACCCAGTGTTCCAGAAACTCAAGATATTGAGCCCTTAACCTAAAATGACTCACAACAGCCTGTCCCTTAAGGACAATTATTTCCTTTCTTGAAATCTGTGAACACCCTTGTAACTTTTGCCTGTATGCGCTCCTGACTGTTGTTCTCCCCTATGACACTCTCTTGGGTTCACCCAAATCTGTGTCTCTTGAACCGCAGCTCTTAAAGCCTCAGATAGAGCTCTCTGTTGCTCTCTGCCCTCTGCAGCCTCGATGCTGGTCATCGCTGGACAAGCTGCTGGTCTGAGCTCAAGCAACTAGGTAGCCTGCTCTACGTCTCTCACTCTTAAAGAACAGATGAGCAGCTTGAATGGCTTCATCCCCTTCTAACCTAGACAGACTTCCTCATGTACAGTTTCAGCCTTTCCTTGATACATCTGTGAGATGAATGAAATACCTTCCAAGTTCCATCCATACACATCTGTCTGCTTTTAGGTGCAAGATCAAGCATGCAGAGAGTAGCCATGATGATTAGAGTTTACTGTGTGTTAGCGTTATTCTGAGGAGCTTACTAATGTTAACTCATTTACTTCTCACGAAAATACCATTAGGTATGTATCATTATCCCCACTTTCCACATCAATTTAGGCACAGTGAGATTAGGTAACTTGACCCCAGCTGGTGATAGAGCTGGAAATGAAGACTCAGGCATAACCTGGCCCCTGAGTATATGATATTGACTTTTACAGACATTAATGATTAATTAACTCAAGATTTCTGAGCACCAACTTGATTAAAGGCATTGGTTAAAAACTACAAGGAATTCAAAAAATAAATAATATGTGATCTCTGCCTTCAGGAAACTCTTATTTTGGTTTTTGCCTCCAGTAGAAAGCAGCTGCTGTGGGTGGTTATTATTGTCAACCTGAATCCATCATCACCATCTATGGTGTTAATGACCCAGAGTTCCATGCCAGAATTACAGGCGTAGGAGTTGAGCAATATCTTAAACTTCAATTGAACCTCTTCCTTTTACAAATTTGAAAACTGAACTGCAGAGAAATGTTTTGTTTGAAGCCACAAGGTTAAGGATAAAGTACAACTAGAAAGGCAATTTCTTATTTCCCGATCAGTAAAATATGTTCATGAAAATGTGCAAAAGTCAAACGTATGCAAGCTTAATTATAATTTAAGGCCCTAAGTGGAGATTTCTGTTTTAATAGAGTCAATAGTAAAGTGTTTCATGTAGGCAGTTATCATTTTATAAAATGAATAATAACCATCCACCAACCATGCCAAACCAGTGCTTTCATAAATCTTGGTATTCAAATATTGGATTTGGTAAAATAAGAAAAAAAAGAACTACAGTTGGCAAACTGAACAAAAGTTCCCTAATACTATAAGATGGGGAATGACACTGATAGGAAAATGTT
The DNA here is from genome assembly GCA_006410535.1 of Litocranius walleri. Taxonomy (NCBI): domain Eukaryota; kingdom Metazoa; phylum Chordata; class Mammalia; order Artiodactyla; family Bovidae; genus Litocranius; species Litocranius walleri. Next base: position 577,167 of record SJYG01000386.1, read on the forward strand.
CAAAGTTTTAGCTTCCACACTAAAGTTATCAGATTGGTATTTCAAAACAATAGTAGGTACACCAGGGTCAAGTTTGAAGTATGGTAAAAGAATTACAGCAGCTAACACTTGAGGAGCATGTACCCTGTTCTAAGTACACTGTCCATAAGATCTGAGTTAACTCCTATGACAATTTGATGGCGTTGACACTATCGTCTCCATTTTTCAGATGAGCAAATGGTACTACAGAGTGATTAAGTAATTTGCCTACAACTGCAGGCTTGTGAAATGTGGGAAGCAGACTTATTTAGAGTGATATTTCTCTTTCTTGATGTCCACACTCTCTCTGGAGTAAAGTGAAAACTGAAACTAGATACTAAAAACTGCCTTTAAAAAGTCAATGTTAGTATGAAAACAAGCATACTATTCATTTGGGCCCTAGTCTGTGCTTCAACACTTTATTTGAATCAGCACATAGGAAGTGTGCTAGACATTATGTAAAGTATCAAAATAAATAATTTGCATTATCATATTCTACTGTTTATATTATACTATTTATGCTATTATCTAAACTTATTATATTGCATTGTTTACATGTTATGTTTATAAAATACATGTTCAAAGACTTATAGCAAAATAGGGAGGATACAATAGCAACACAAAGAACTGTAATGTAAGCCGGACTGGCTAAATACTATGAACGTAAAAAACTGTTGATGAGAATTTAGAGGAAATTTCAAGTCCCGGTAGCTAACAGGGATTAGTTAAAGCTTGTGCTTGAGCCAGGTCTGTGAGAGTGGTCCGCGTTTAGACAGAGATGATGTGGGCCCTCAGGTTGCAGGGACAATGTGAACAAAAGCAGAGTCATGAGTGACCCGGTTATCTGCTGACTGGAACAAAGCGTGCATGTAAAAAGTGGGAGAGGAGATAAAACCCGAAAGCTAAGGTCAGCAGAGAGTAGGAAAGGCCTCACTAGGAATACAGACTTTATTCAAGAGGTGACGAGGCTTTGCAGCAGGGAAAGCATGTGATCAAAGTTAAGTTTTAGGAACACTATCTGCCAGTGACTGGAGAGCAGACAGAGAGGCCAAAAGCTGGGGAAGAAAGGTTTAGGGGGCGGCACAAAAGCGGGTCTGAGACTGGAGAGGAGACCGACAGAGAGGCATTACAGGAGATGGTCTGTAGGAAACAGTTCTACTGTAATGAGGGAAAGAGGAGGGAAGAAGCGAGACGAGTGGAGAGAGAGGACCCTGTGCCCCAGGGCAAATGGCAGCAACTCGGGTGGAGACGATGGGAGGGAGGGACACCGAGAAGACCAGAGATGCTGCACTGAAGACGGACTGATTTCAAATAGGAATTGACACGTCCGTTCACTGTGTGAGTGATTACCAAATGCCTACTGTGGAAGGGCAGCCCTCCCGCACATACTTGGGCTGTACCATAATAAGGCACTGTATTCCATGCCAATGCTATGGCAGTCTCCTTCTGAGCTCCTGCACAATTAGCAGCCTGGACTGTCCCCTGGGTGTTAGGCACGTGACTGTATTTCTCCCCTAATGTCAAGTTTTCAATCAGATCATAAGTGAGTTGAGAGCAGGAACCATCTCAGATATTCTTTGCATCTCCCACAGTAACTAATTCAGAGCAGGAAAATTCAGGAAAGCTTTAACCATTAGACTGGGGGATTTTTCATTCTTTTTTCTTCTGTGTTAAGGACACATCTTTTCTTAGCCTTGTAGAACAGAAGGATCAGCAACATTTCACACGCAGAACACATGGCCACTGTAAATGGAGCCGCAGATGCTAAGTCTGCTTCAGACTGCGGAAAGGAAAGCTGAATAATGGCCAGGGCTAAGAAACTATTCAGTACCCCACCTTCAATAGCAACAGTTTTACAAACAGGAAGAGGGAGCATAGAAATTTTAGCAAAAAAGTACCCGAATGACAAACCCAGAGCAGGAACTGAGACAGCCAACAGAAGCACGTCTAGGCTCATCGCTTTCAGAAACGCCAACCCCATGCTGAAAGTCAGACAAATCCCCATACACATTAAAATAAAACTCAGGGGCCTAATGATCCTCTCCAAGAACTTTGCTTTGTCAGGCAATCTACGCTTGATGGCTATTCCCACTGACATTGGTGCGAGGATGAAAAGGAGGGTTGACATAATTTTAGATATAGGGATATGCAGCGTGCCCGATAACCCTAAGACTCTACTGTATATGTATGAATTGGTAGGCATCGTGACCAGGGCCAGAAACGTTGACATGCAAGTCATCAGAATGGCCAAAGTGACATCTCCTTCTAGAAGCAGAGCAAAGAGGTAGCCCCCACCCCCGCCTGGGCATGTGCAGGTGACGATGAACCCGAACGCCTGGGCCTCAGGCAAGGCCAAAATCTGCGTCAGGAGGAATCCGCAAAACGGCATGAGAAAAAACTGTATGACCACCCCAAGAACTACCGGCAAAGGTCTCCTCCACACTGTTTCAAACACCTGGAACTCAATCTTGCACCCAAACGCACATTTATTTAACAGTATCATTGGCAGAAACAGCATTAGGATGTTTCTGTAGAGGCGGTCTGGTGCCTGGAAAGGACTGCCATGTCTCTGTCTGAGCACTCTGACTCGGACATTCTTGATCTCTTCAATGAGCCTTTGGCGCCTACCTTCCGAGTCCCACAGCTGGACGGTCAGATTTGTTTCTCCGTCTCCACCCATCACCAGGTTTATGGTAAAGTTGGTCACATCCGATAAGGTCTTGGTCACCTTCACCACTTGGAGTATTTTATCATCTTCCAGTTGCACAAGGAGGTAGCTGGAGTTTGGCTGTTTATCTCTGTAAGTTGACCTTACAACAACAGTTTCTTCCGTCTTTGTGAAAAACAGTACTTCAGTCTTTTCTATGTTCGAGAAACTGAGGAAGGATTTCCTGGCTTCTCCAAGAGTCACAGATGACAAAAGCAGGGCAATAAAAAGTTTTCTAATCATTTTAAAAGTTTAAAAGAAATCACGTATGCAAAGCTAGTTAAACTGAAGAACATTCTTCGTATAGGTGTTCCAGTGATGGTCTGAAGTTGTTAGGTAACAGTTGTTTCTGCTGGATCAAAGTTCAGTAGGAGGGACTGCTGTACTATTCAAACAAGTACAGAGCTGTCTAAGGAGTGACACAACCGGTTTAACCCAGTTATGAAACGCAAGACACAGCATTTAACAGGTTCAGTTCATCACCATTGAAACCTAGCTCTTTCCCGCCCTCCACTTCCTCATTTCTGGCACTAGAAAAACAGCCTCCTATTTGCCTGAATTTAACACCTTAGTGTCATCGTCTTTGAGTTCCGTTCCCTCCTATGCTGAAAGCAGACAGGATCCAAAAATTTAAATAGATGTGGAGAGGCCTAAAGTTGAGTACTATTATTTTATTCATTCAGGTCAAAATCAAATAAAAATTTACTAAACGCATGTGCTGGGGGCCTGGGCTAGGAGCAGGTGCACTGCAGTCACCAAGCCCGCTGACTCTCCCCTCCTGGGGCTTGGTCCTGGCGGCTCTTTATCATTACTTAGGAGCCTGCGGAGCTCGTACACTGGCCTTGGCAGCAACCTTAGGCTAATAAGTTTTCCCACAAGTCTAAATAGTGATCCTATCAGTGAGGCAAAAACCGAAACTGTCTGTGGTGTCTTTAGGTAGAAAAGCAATTTCCTGGGTGGTTACTCGATAGCTTGGCAACCTAGAGAAAGCATACAGCCGCAGCCACGGCCACAGAAACAGCCTGGCTGGTGGGCCAGTGCTGTTGGGCATGTGGACTCTGACCAGCGGGGCAATGGAAGGCCACCGGGGCCAGCTCTGAGCTCTTCCTCCTTCCTTGTGACACTACTTCTAGTTCACAGCTAGGGCAAAGATACTCAATTGACCCAACTTAGGTCATATGCTTGAGGGCTGCTAGAAATAAGGAAAAGTATCAGGCTTTTTGGACTTCAATCCATAGACTCACAAATGCTTTCAATTTCCCAGACAAGAGGAGGGGTTTGTGATGCTAAGTAGAAAAAAAAAGGCGGGGGGGGGGGGGGGG
>SJYG01000386.1:581663-594514 GCA_006410535.1 Litocranius walleri
GGAGGGTTGTGATGCTAAGCAGAAAAAAAAAGACAAAACAACAAAACCCTTTTGTAGTTATCCACCACCGAGCCTATAGGTCTAGTAGTCTCTGATCATATAACCATTTCAGCAGACCCTTCACGTAATCACAACACTGTGTCTCATCCAACAATGACAGTTAATACGTACTGAGTATTTTAGATCATAAAATGTTTGTTCTTCAAAAACTGTCCAAGCAATTTTTATTGGACAGTTTTACAAGTTTTTGAAAATTTGATTTATGTAGGTTAATATTTCAAATGCAATACATTATAGTTCATAAATTTTATTTCCATGTATCACATTAAGAAAAACAAGATACAGTGTACCAATACAGAAAATAGCAACTGGAACTGTTTCTGTGATATCTTAGGGAACTTCCCTGGTTTAAAAAGATGAGAAAAACAAACATGAAGGACTTGAAGCCAAAGCTGCCTTTATGTTATGTGACCAAATACCTTAATTCACAATTACTGTCTCCCACGTCAAAGAGGCGTGAAATGTGACTTTCCTCAGATTCTTCCATCTGCAGCCTTTCTCCTTTTCCTTAAGAATTATCCAGAATAAAATCTGACAAATCTGGGGAAAATCAGTAGTTTATCATTCACAAGTCTTTACTGGCTGCTTACATGACAACGCATTTCTATCATCGTGTACGTTAAATACTTATCTGAGTTTAAGACTTCTTTGAATCTGTGGGCTTTCTACTTTTAGTTCTAGCTGCCTGTGAGCAGTGAAAAGATTCTAAAGGGGAAGGGGGGTACAGTCAACCTTAGAATTATATTAAGCAGACACAAAGTCTTAAAAGAAAGCCTAAGAAAGGGGCAGGATTTCAAAAGTCATTTGGAAAGGAGACCCTTGAGGGACTTCCTCTCCTGCCCACAATGCATCTGGATCCTCCCTGCATCTGGATCCACAGGCCTCCAAGAATGCTGGCACTTGTGTCTCTTCCAACTAGTCTGCTCAACTATGTGAGATCAGATTTCTGATGATTTAAGTAAGTCCTTCCCTCCAAGCTGCTCTCTCTTTTCTAATCATGACAGGACCTGTTCTTTGGTCTCCTTAAATTAAGCTCAATCTCTGCAGCCTTACTTTCTCTCCTTTCAACTCCCACTGGTATTTTTTCTGGTACATTTAGCTTTTGTTCAATTCACGAGGCGTGTCTGTCAGCTCACTATGTGCAGTTGCTTATGACAGGTGCTAAGGCATTAGTTGGTGTTAAACTTTCTGGCGTCTGGTAATATATTTAAGGATTGTTTTTACTTCTGGTCTTCTGGTTTCTGATAAAAGAGTTATTAGAGCATAAGGGCACTTACTATATATTCATTTGGCACTTGCCATACTGCTTTGTATTACAGTTCTAATTAAGTATGCATTTCTTCATTGTATCCACCATGGCAGTTAGAATCAAATCCTAACATTTAGAAGGTACTTGAATAACTTGGTTAATAAATGAATGTATAAGCACTGACAGAAATCAGAAGTTACCTCCATTCGCTGCATGAAAGCAGTGTGAAGAAAGAATTAGAGATGAATAAACATTCTGAGTTTATTCCCTTAATGAAACCTAAAGCCACTACCCCTGCCTATTGCAAAGTAGGAAAGGTAACAAACAGAAATAACTGCCATTCCTTTGCTATGGTGGTGCTTTGTGGAGTACAGATGGAAGACATCCGTCAGGAGCATTAATTTTAATGTGTTGGTACAAGGTTGTTACTTTTGGCACGTGTTGTGCTTGGGTATATATAAAGCGCCTTAACCTCAGCTATCCCATCTTCCCTTTTATTGTAATATATCCATACTGACAAAATGATGAAGTCACGGGAGAGAGATTTTATCAGAGATATGCCCCAAACCACTTAGGTGGGAACAAAAAAATAATTTCTTCTTCCTAGGCCTGAGATTCCTCATGTACAAACTTTATAGATGAATGAGATGACCTCTAAGTTTCTGTGATTCATGTATGCACACCAATTTACGCATCATAGTGGACGCAGATACTAAGGCTATACTTCCCCACCCCATGAGGCTAGGCTTGGTCATGTGTCTTGCTTAAAGCAAAAGGCCATGCATCTTATCTTCTAAGAGCCATTTCTTTCTTCTACCATAAGAATGGCAATGTCCCCCAAAAGGGTCATTGCTTCACCTTAGATTCTGAAGTAAAGATAACGTAGAGCAGAGTCACGGCCCATCAAAGCTGACATTAACCAAATGACAAATACATCTTTGTTGTTGTAATTACAGTATAAACTAATAAAAGTTAATTAGATACAAGCATTTGTTTAATTGGATGTCAGTTCATGGTTACACCTGAAAACACAGAAATTGAAATTCAATTTAATAGAAGACTAATAATATAAATCATGACATAATGGCATTCAAAAGCAACTTAAAAAAAAAATATATATATATATACACACATACATATAGTATTTGTAGTAAAAGAAGTTGACTAATGATGAATTTTCCTCGTGATTTCTGGCTTGAGTCCCTGCATGGCTATTCCAAGTAAGAATCAACATTTTTTAAAAACTGTTCTTCATCACTCAGATATTCCAAGATAATATTTCCACCATTGTACAAAGGACAATCCTCATTAGCAATCCAGGTTTCCAAACTATGATCCAAGGGTAAGGCCTCTCCTGAGACACTGTGACATAACCTCAATTTCTGTTAAGACAGAAATACGTCATAGGCAGGACATAAACATGCTTTATAGAATATGCTAAACTCTCAGGGAAGGTTATACCCTGTTGTTACCTTAGCTGTTAGTCTGTTGTTGTCATTTTTAAGGCTGGCTAAAGAAGCTGCGAAGTCTGTGGCCTTTCCAACGCTCCACGCTCGGCAGAAGAACATGGCTTTCCTCTTTTCTTTGCTCCCCTTAGGTAAGAAAACCTGAAAGTAAATTCTTTCCGTCTGTAAAGATAAAAGGTAAAATACAGGTTACACACACGAGGGAGACATCTGGTTTTGTCTGGTGACATCTCTTCTTCGCTTCTCCTGGCCAGAGGATTATCCTCTAATGACACACCTTTGAGTGGGAAGACAATCACAGAACCCCAGTACCCATCTAAATGCGTGGGTAGAGGACCTAAGTCCCTAGTCTGGATGATCTGTGCAAAAATAGGCACATGACCTAAATTAGGCTAGTCATTTCCTGGGATTTTGCATTCAAACCCTGGGGGTAGGGAGGAGCAACATTTTTTTCAGAGGTGTTTTTTTTTAAAGTCTTGCTAAATTACATCCAAAGGTTTCTACAGTTATCCCCCACGCCTCTCAGCCACTCCTGAACCAATGTAGACAAGTTTCTTCAAAGGAAAAACAGTGAGTCTAACACACATAAAATCCCATGGACAGAGGAGCCTGGAGGGCTGCAGTCCATGAGGTTGCTAAGAGTCAGACACGACTGAGTGACTTCACTTTCACTTTTCACTTTCATGTGTTGGAGAAAGAAATGACAACCCACTCCAGTGTTCTTGCCTGGAGAATCCCAGGGACGGGGGAGCCTGGTGGGCTGCCGTCTCTGAGGTCGCACAGAGTCGGGCACGACTGAAGCGACTTAGCAGCAGCAGCAACAACACACATAAAGAGAGAAGTCAAGAAAACAGATGGCGTCTCTCAAGAGCATTTGAGTCCTGGTATTCAATTGTCCCGTGAGACCAGATCAATGCATTACTTCTCATTATACTAGAGAAGAAATGGCTAGTGAGTTTCAGTTAAGTTTCTGTCTCTTACAACTGAAAAATTCCTGAGACATATACATTTCTGTTCACCTGAAAGACCTCGCTACATACTTAGAGACAGCAGGACCTTTGAGAAAAAAAGAAACTTTAAAAATCAGAAAATTACCACGTCAACAAAAGAGAAAGACTCAGAAATTCAGAGATGGTTCCTCTAGTATTCTATACCCTATATGCTTCCTTTATATTGCATTTTCCTGCAAAATTACAAATGTAAGAAACAAGAATAGAAGCAAGGGTATTTAGCTTTTGAGCTACCCTTCTTTCCTAAAATCACTTTTTAAAAGTGCTGGCTTTATAGACCAATTCCTGCTACAATAAATATTTTGGCATAACTGGAAGGTCTCTCAGTTATAGAGAAAGATCACAATTATTTTAAGAAATATTAGATTCAACGCAATTTCCATCTCAGCACTAAGAAATTTAGATTTGTTAAAGACCAGTGGAATGCGTTATTACATATAACAGGAAAAGAAGAAATTATGGGAAATTCAAGCTTTGGGACAACTCTAATCTCACAGTTCCTGCTCCAGAAATATGGCAATAAAAGCATACAAATGAAAAGAGAAATTTTAAAAGATATACCCTTGCCAAAGGGCTTCTTGATGAAGGTGAAAGAGGAGAGTGAAAAAGTTGGCTTAAAGCTCAACATTCAGAAAACGAAGATCATGGCATCCGGTCCCATCACTTCATGGGAAATAGATGGGGAAACAGTGGAAACAGTGTCAGACTTNACCACCCTTATGGCAGAAAGTGAAGAGGAGCTAAAAAGCCTCTTGATGAAAGTGAAAGAGGAGAGTGAAAAAGTTGGCTTAAAGTTCAACATTCAGAAAACTAAGATCATGGCATCCGGTCCCATCACTTCATGGGAAATAGATGGGGAAACAGTGGAAACAGTGTCAGACTTTTATTTTTTTGGGCTCCAAAATCACTGTAGATGGTGACTGCAGCCATGAAATTAGAAGACGCTTACTCCTTGGAAGAAAAGTTATGACCAACCTAGATAGAATATTCAAAAGCAGAGACATTACTTTGCCGACTAAGGTCTGTCTAGTCAAGGCTATGGTTTTTCCAGTGGTCATGTATGGATGTGAGAGTTGGACCGTGAAGAAGGCTGAGTGCTGAAGAATTGATGTTTTTGAACTGTGGTGTTGGAGAAGACTCTTGAGAGTCCCTTAGACTGCAAGGAGATCCAACCAGTCCATTCTGAAGATCAGTCCTGGGATTTCTTTGGAAGGAATGATGCTAAAGCTGAAACTCCAGTACTTTGGCCACCTCATGCGAAGAGTTGACTCACTGGAAAAGACTCTGATGCTGAGAGGGATTGGGGGCAGGAGGAGAAGGGGACGACAGAGGATGAGATGGCTGGATGGCATCACGGATTCGATAGACATGAGTCTAAGTGAACTCTGGGAGATGGTAATGAAAAGGGAGGCCTGGTGTGCTGCAATTCATGGGGTCGCAAAGAGTCGGACACGATTGAGTGACTGAACTGAAGTGAAAAGTAAAAAAATAACTATGTCTGAGTATCCAAAATGAAACAGAAATGCAAAATGACAGCAGGAGGGCTGAGCCACAGGCCCCAGGGCTCAGAAGAGGTGGGTTAAGGGGAAAACGCAAGGCCACACGGCCAGGGGGCCCTGCCTCTGGCTGACTGCCTGGAGGCAGCGGCCTGTTGGGGATGGGGCCCCCAGCAGAGGAGGCTGAGGAAGTCACTGCTGCAGGCCGACTTAGGCTGCTGCTCACAAAGCCACCATTCAGGGAGGCACAAGAGCACAGATACAACCTCCTGAGACGGAACAAAGCCAAAGCCTTCCAGCTCAGTAATGGATCTGCAACAGGCTGAAAATCTCTGCAGAGCAGAAGCAAAAACTGTCAGTCTCAGACTTGGGTCTGGAACAGAGGGTGTGGGTAGGTGGGCCTGTGGAAGAAAAGGCGACACTCAGGGAGAGGTGAGGGAGACAGTTAGGAGAGACACAGAAAGAAACTCCTCCTCAACACGAACATGCAGAAGCTAGAAGCTGAAACTTCCGAACACAGCAGAGCTCAGCTTATTATGGGCAGGAGAAACTAAACTTGAAAAAGACGTTTTAAAGAGTTATTTAGGATATCTGTGGGTCCTCAGTCACTCAGTTGTGTCTTTTTGTGACCCCGAGGACTGTAGCCCGCTGGGCTCCTCTGTCCATGGGATTTTCCAGGCAATATTGGAGTGGGTTGTCATTTCTTCCTCCAGGGAAGCTTCCTGACCCAGGGATCGAACTGGCATTTCTTGCGTCCCCTGAATTGGCAAACAGATTCTTTCCCCACTGAGCTACCTGGGAAGCCCCTATTTAGGACGAACAATGAGAAAAATTAAAGATAATATTCATAAAAACAGACCAAACAGTTATAAAACCAAAACAGGCAGAAATGAAACATGAAAAGCTATGAAGAACCAATTAGAAATAAAAAAAAACACTTAAAAATACAGTTTCTGAAATAAAAAACTTAAACAATAAATTTCTATAACAGTCAATAAAAAGGTTTAATTAACTGAAAGATGGATGTGAAGCAGTCATCTAGAAGGCAACACAAACAGACATTTATAGAAATTATAAATCCCCAAAACGTGTCCAGGAAGAATTTCAGAAGAGAAGAGAAGGAAGCAGTGTTCAGAAAGAAAACAGCAGTAGTTTTCTAAGGGTAAGGGATCAACAGCTAAAATGTACTTCAAGGGTCAAGCTGTGTAACTGAAACAAATCATACCTAGAAACCTTGCACTGAAACTGCAAATATAGACGAAAATCTTAAGTTACAAAAAAAGGTACAGATCACCCGCAGAGCAACAAGAGCAAGATATACGGCACCTACTTCCCAAGCAAAACAAAGGGGGCCAGTGAAGAGCCTCTCAGAAGAGCTGAGAGAGGCAGGCAGTCCAGCTCAAGTGAGGGAGGACAAGGGCAGCTTCAGACAAAGAAGCCTGAGTTTACCACAATGACCCTTGATGAATGAACTACTAAAGAATGTGCCTGAGCCAAAATAAAAGTGAGTCTTAAGAAAAAAAGAAACTCAAAAAATATACAGGCAAATTTAAATAGCAACTGACTTAAAAACAATCACGTGTAAACAAACTCAATGAGATGGGAGATACTCAACTGCAGAAAACATGCCAAACTCTTTGTCTTATTCCAGAGGATACAATCTCAAGTAACGTTAGATTTTGAGAGAAGAATTGGTATTTAATCATATATGTTAAAAATTTTAAATATAAGCACATGCCTCTTGTCACCATTATTACAAAACATTACACTGGAGATTATATATAATATAGTACAAGAAAATGAACTAATTATTGAAAGGTGAAAACTAAAGGTGTTTGTCAATGGGATATAATTGTATACCTAGGAAATCAAAGGCAAAAACAAAACAACTTGTAAAATAAAAGAATTTGATGATTTGATGCTGTGATTGAATACAATGAATACAAGGAAATCAAGACCTTTTTTCCTCCTATGTGAACAGTAAGTTCTGGAAACAGGTACCGGGACATATTCTGAAGAAAGAAACTCTGTAAGACAGCGACGTTTATATGTGTGTGTGCTCAGTGGCTTCAGTCCTGTCCGACTCTCTGTGACCCTGTGGACGGCAGCCCACCAGGCTCCTCTGCCCATGCCAGTCTCCAGGCAAGAGTACTGGAGAGGGTTGCCCCTCCTCCAGGGGATCTTCCAAACTCACACTTCCTGCATTGCAGGCGGATTCAACAAGGAGTAAGACTTAGATGAAGAAAACATAAAATGTTACAGAAGGCAATAAAATATCTAAATAAAAGACATAAAGTTCGTAGACAGGAAGATAATGTTATAAAAATGTCATTTCTCTCAAAATTAATATATATCATGTAAAGCAAAATCAGAGAAACCCTCAGGAATGATCCTCAGTCAGGACTCGTTAATAGATGCTACTGGGAAATTGAGTTTACTTTACCTAACTTTGCAGAAATCACTTGATAATACGAAGGAGGTCTTGTATCAGTTACTTACACCTGGTGGGTAGGGAGGGAGCCAGAATCCCCAGCACAAAGAGGACGAAGCCAACAGGGTAAGAGATCCTCCTGAGAAGGCAATCAGGCCTCTGTAAGCACTGTTATTCACAGCCTGCATCCTTGTGGGAAACAGTGACAGATAAAAGAAACTACATTCTAAGATCAAGCTGTGTTCTTTTTTGCTTTTCATAATGATTTCTCTCCATTTCTCCATTTTGGCTTTTAAAGAGCCTATATCCTTCAGCAGTATCTTCTGGAGTCTGTCACTGACAACCTTGTCCCATTATGACAACCATAGAGATCCTAAGATGGATTTTTAAAAAAGTGTATATGATAATTGGAAGGTGCATATGGATGAATAAACCAAAAGAAAAAAAAAGAACTGCTAAGACAAAGTATAGGAAAATATGGATGGGACTTACATGGTCATATGTTAGAACATTCTATAAAGTTATTACGTGAAGTCAACTTGGTATTCACATATAAGTAAAAAACAGATAAGGGATTAGAACAGGAAATCCAAAAACAAACCTAGTATAAAGTAAATCTTGAATTTAACATGAAGGTGATATTTGGTATTTCAATTTAATAGGACAAAATGACTTATTTAATAATTAGTGGGCGAAACTAGCTAAACAACTGGAAGAAAATATCCTTAGGTCATATAATATGTTAAAATAAAATTCCAGACCAATTAAAGACAGGTGAAAAAAAAATTAAAACCCTAAGAAAACCAAATGAGATATGGAAGAAAAGCCAGACCCTAGAAAAACTTAGAACAATGATATGTCAATAAGGTATGTAAGTCAAATCAAGATTTTTGATAGATTTTGAAAAAAAAGTTTCCAAAGCAGACTGATTACAGGTAAAGGATCAATTATTCTGTTCCAAGAATTTCCACAGTTGACCAAGCAAAATAAAAGTGAAATAAAAATAACAATGTAAAAGAAAAATGATCACAGGATATGCACAGGCAGTGCAGGGAAGCGCATTCATACATGGCCAGTGAGCACAGTGAGGAGACACTTGGCCTGAACAATACTCTGGCTACTGGACGCAAGCACCCACAGAGCCGACTCACTGGAAAAGACCTTGATGCTGGGAAAGATTGAGGGGAGGAGGAGAAGGGGGTGACAGAAGTTGAGATGGCTGGATGGCATCACCAACTCAATGGACAGGAGTTTGAGCAAGCTCTGGGAGACGTGAAGGACAGGGAAGCCTGGCGTGCAGCAGTCCATGGGGTCACGAAAAGTCGGACTTGATTTAGCAACTGAACGACAACAACAAACTCAACAATGGTCAAGGAAACCCAAAATAAAACAATTAGAAGATATCTTTTCACAGCCCTTAGACTGGAATGCATTTAAACAGATTATCTAAACAGTTACTGGACACCATGGGAGGGGAGAGGTATGCTCATGTGTGACCACAAGAGGCAGTGTACTAAACAGGGCAGATGGCAGGTTCTGACCAGGTGAGTGATCTTAACGCTTCAGATTATTCATCTGTGAAATGAGGATAATGATATATCACAGGATAATCGTGAGTATTAAGGGAGGTAAAAAACCCAGAGCCACAAGACAATGCTTGGCATGATACAATCAGTCAATAAAAGCTCACTATCCTAATTACTGATGGTAGAAATGTAAACTATTGTAACTTCTTTGTAAAGCAGCTTGACAACATCTATAAGGATTTAAAATAGATACACCCTTGGACTTGGCAAACATACTCCAGGGAGTCTACCTCACAGACACAGGAAATCAAAGACAGGAAACCAGTCACCAAAACAGGAAACGAAGTGAATGTTCATTAACAGGAAAAAGGCAACAAAACTCAGGATACCCTGGATTATCCATCTTTTGAAGAAAATGATTTAGAACTATACTAGTTCCTTTGGAGGAACTGCTGTTAGAAACTTATAGAGGAATATACAGAGCTGAAAGAATATATTATCTATCTGAAACCTGCTTTATTTTTATCACTGTCCTGGCTTTATCACTGTCTGAAAATTGTAGTATACATTAACTAACCATCTCATCCTACTGGAATATAAACTCTATACGTGCAGGGACTTTAGCAATTTACTGTCATATCCCCAGGGCCTGATTTATAGCAGGTATTCAAGAAAAGTGTTGACTAAATGAATATGATGCCCTTTTTATGAAATAATGATCCTAAAGCACTCTTTATATCTTTGCATACATATACCAGTAGACACTTTGCTTTAGGTAAAATATACATACATATATTAATATATACAGGGGTGTGGAAATATCTAAACAACTTCTGTCAGTACACACATACATGTATACACACACACAAATCTTAATGAGGCAGGGGGGAAATTTCTATCTACAGACCTGCATGCTCTGTGGTAAAGTGTTAAGTGTGCTGAGAACATGCTTTCTGAGCCAGTCTGCCTGACTTCAGTTCGCCGTTCTCCACTTACTAGCTGTGTTGCTACCAAGCTACTTAACATTTTTGTGCCTCAATTATCTCATCTATTAGGTAGAGGTAACAGTATATATTTCAAAGCTGCTGCGAGGATTAAATGTGTTAGAAGAGGGCCTGGAACAAAGTAAGTGCTACAGAAATTTCTGCTACTATGTTTTCAGTCATGGAAGAACTGCAGAGTAATGGGAATAATAGCGCTGGACACGCTAGAGCAGGCCTCTCAGTTACGTCCCTGCTGGCGCCTCGCGCTGGACAGTGAGTGCTTCCCTGCGGGCGTTGTCCCATGCCAAGCGCACCCTGGCCTCTGCCTACTGTGCCAGCAGTGCCCTTGTGCCCAGAGGCGCCAACCAAACTGTCTGCAGACACCGCCAGGCCACCCCGAGGGGCATAGCCACCCCTGCCTGACAACCACCACTTCAGTGGGATGAGCGTGGACGCAGGAGGGTGTGTTCAGCTTTTCCCCTTATACAGCTTTTTAAGTTACCCTTGTTAAAAGTATGTAGTGTTTCTATAACTTAAAAATATGGAAGGCTTCAAAAAAGAAACATTAAAAAAATTATAAAAAGAAGTTTATAATCACCGGTTTCTAGACCAGCAGAATAAAAGAGAATATAGAAAATTCAATCAATACAAAAGATGACTGGAAGGAAATAAATAACAATAGCAAAAGGATAGAAGAACTATATTTAAATGCTTGTGATTATAATAAATATAAATGGGTTCAACTCATCTATAAAAGAGATATATTATCAGATTGGATTAAAAAAACAAAGTCCAGCTACATACAGCTTACAAGAAACACTAAAAATAAAACACAGAAAAGTTGAATACAAAGGAATACACACATAGTAGTAACTATTCACCAAAAGAAACCTAGTGAAACATCATCATAATTCAAAACAGATTTAAGGCAAAAAATTCATACTGAAGACGCAATGGTGAAGAAACTCAATGTACCTGACAATACAGAACTCGGCAAAAATATCAGAATTGCACAGAAAAAATCGACAGAACCACAGCTACAGCGAGAGTTTATTTAACACCGTCTGTTTCAGAACCTGACAGATCAAGCTGACCAGAAGTTAGTAAGCACACACACACACACACACGTGGACAAACAGAGTGACTGCACATTAAATAACGAACCGGACAAAATGCCAGCAATGGAACACCTGTAACCAGTATGAAAACATTCTTTGTACTATTCTAGAACTTTTCTGCGTTTGAAATTCTATTAAAATAAAATTGCATGCATGTGTGCTAAGTCACTTCAGTTGTGTCCAACTCTTTGTGAACTCACAGACTGTAGCCTGCCAGGCTCCTCTGTCCATGGAATTTCCCAGGCAAGAACACTGGAGTGAGTTGCCATGCCCTCCTCCAGGGGATCTTCCTAACCCGGGGATTGAACCCACATCTCTTATGTCTCCTACAGTGGCAGGCGGAGTCTTTACCACTAATGCCACACAGGAAACCCAAAATAAAGTTACCTCTCCTAGGAAAAAACACCTAAATAAGCAGGTTGAAAAGTAAGCTCACCATCCACTGTGAGAAGTTAGAAAAACAACATCAGAGACATCTAAGCAAAGCAGAAAAAGGGAATAATAATATAAAAACAAAATCAGTAAAGCAGAAAGCAAAGAAACAACAGAGAAGTCAATAAAACCAAAACAGGATTCTTTGAAAAACCTACAATGCAAACTGAAAAAGTAAACACAAACCTCTAGCAAGACCGTTCAAAGGGAAATCAACGTACAAGTGAAAAATATTAAGAATGAAAATGAAAGACACAACAGAGATGTGGGACCGTAACAATAAGCTGAAAAATCTGTATTAAACAGAAACTTTTAAGAAAAATGTTATTTACCAACATATACTTCATAAGACAGATTATCCAAATAAACCAAGGAACTATTTAACAGATTAATTAGTATTCAAAATCCTCCCCCTACAAAAGGCAACAAATCTGAAGGTTGTAACAACCATTACCAAACCTTCAAGAACAATATGCCTCTATTTCAAAGAACAGAAGAGGAAAGCTACTTAACTAGGTTTTTTGTTACTAAGGTCAGGACAAAACAGTAAATAATATATTAGTGAATCAGTTCAGCAGTACATTTCAGAAGAATTATATACCAGAGTCAAGTGGTTTATCTGAGAATATGTGGGTGATTCACAACAGATGATCAATGTAATTCATTACATTAATAAGGAAAAAAAACTATATAATCATCTTACTGCTGCTGCTGCTAAGTCACTTCAGTCATGTCCGACTCCATGCAACCCCATAGATTGCAGCCCACCAGGCTCCCCCATCCCTGGGATTCTCCAGGCAAGAACACTGGAGTGGGATGCCGTTTCCTTCTCCAATGCAGGAAAGTGAAAAGTGAAAGTGAAGTTGCTTAGTCGTGTGTATGATTCTTTGCAACCCCATGGACCAGCCTACCAGGATCCTCCATCCATGGGATTTTCCAGGCAAGAGTACTGGAGTGGGCTGCCATTGCCTTCTCCAGATAATCATCTTACTAGATGGAGGAAAAAAATTATAGCAATATTTAATACTCATTCCTGATATAAATTCCTAGAAAAATAGGAATAGAAAAATATCGTTAACC
>SJYG01000386.1:594624-607052 GCA_006410535.1 Litocranius walleri
TCCTAGAAAAATAGGAATAGAACAATATCGTTAACCCAAGGAAGGCTACTATTAAAAATCCACAGTAAATATAATATTTATAGTGATAAAACTTTAGAATTATTTGCACTTAAGTCAGAAACAAGATGGAGACCCCTGCTATCACTTACATGATCTGACACTGTGGCAGGGTTTTAGCCAATACAGCGACACAAAGAGTAGTGAGAAGAAGGAAGAGTGATAGAGAAGAAAATTTGAAAACAAAAACCACACAAAATAATCATTTGCATATGTGACCGCACAGAAAACTAGACAGGAAATCTACAAAATATGGATGGGAACTATCAGAGTTTATTTGCTAGATAGAAAGACATTATACAACAACCACCAATAATCAAATTAGGAAAATGTTAATTTAAAAAAAACTACCATTTATAATGGCAGCAAAAATTATGGGGAGCCAAATAAACTTAAGACATCTAAACGCGTATGGCAGGCATTATAGAATGTTATTTGAAGACATGAATAAAGACCTAAACAGAGTTGGGATCGACTATGGAGATGCATAGGAGGGATGGAATCTTAGAGATGTCCACTGTCTCTTACTTAAAATTTAGCACAATTTCTATCAAAAGCACCATTAAACAGAACAGGACGAAGTGATCCTAAAATTTTTACAAAAGAATAGATGGCCAAGAATAGACACAGTTGGAAGCCAAGAATGAGGTGGACAGCCTTCTCCTACTTACTACTGTAAAAGCTACTACATTTAACACTGTACGATATTGATGCCAAGAGTCAGACCAAAGGAAAGAACTGAGATCCCCAGACGAGTCCCACATTTATAGAACAATCTGGTGTGTAACAGAAATGACATTACAAGGATGAACTCTTCACTTTCTGAGGTTATGACAAGTAACCCACTGGGTGAGAGGGGGAGGACTAAATCTCTGCCTCCACTTACTTACAATTAAGTTCCAGATAGAACAGAAAGTTAAACAAAAAAAATGCAATAAAACTTTTAAAGGAAAATGTAAGTAAAAAACTCATTTTAAGATTTATAATCCTAAAGAAATAATTAACAGATCTTAGTACACTGAAATTTTAAAAGTCTGGATCACTAAAAAGATCAAAAACAAGGTAAACACAAGCTACAGACTGAGAGAAGATACGTGCAACATATTTAATCAAGAAAAGACCAGAACTTGAATATACAGACCATTACAGACCTTTTTAAAAGTTCCAAACAACCCAGCAGAAGGTACGCAATTCACAAGAGAAAGTCAAACAGCCAATAAACATATGCAAAGGAGCTGAGCCTCACTCATCACAGGGAAATTCAACTTTAAACCTCGGTGATGTGTCCTTTCAACCTGTCAGACTGGTAATAACAAATAATAAATACCAATGCTGGCAGGAAACTCAGACACTGAAAGAAGGAGATAAATCAGTACAATTACTAACAATAAAAAACTGACAACATCTAATAAAGCCAAAGATGAGCAAATCCCATTCTCCAGTTTTCTATTTCTAGGTATGTTCCCTGGAATATCATTTTTTAAGTTGATGGTCTCAATTCTTCAGGGGCTGTAAAGTCAACAGTCTTTAAATAGAACAAAAAATACCAGAGTAGATACACATCCTCATGAGGCTAGATCTCACTCACTAAAACTGTGTATGTATGTAGGTACATATGTACTGGGTGGTTACAGAAAATGTAGTTGATGATATGGAGCTTGAAAGAAACTGCCTTAGAGAAATGTTCCCATGTGTACACAGGGTGTTCACTGTGAACAGTTTATAACAGCAAACAGCTTGGAAAAGGAATCTGAATTGTGTTCACTAAGAGAATAAACTGTGGTACATACATACTACAGAAAAATGTGAGCTACCAAAATGAATGAAAGAGGCTAAACATATCAGCACAGATATGTTTAAAGACATGATACCAAGGGTAAAAGAAAAAGGTTGGAGGATACATATGGCTTACTGCCATTTCTATAACACACAAGAAAACTCCTAAGACTATTATCTATCCAGGCTTATACCTTGTAATATCAGAAACGTACACATCGAGTTCAGGTTTAGCTGGCTCTAACGGAAGGGAAGAGTACAAATGGGGCTCCAATCGTATCTGGAACTTTTTGTTTCTAAATCGTATCTAAAACCCACCTGTGGCAATGATTTGTCTCCAGCAGCATGCATCTTTAATTTCATCAGTGCTACCTTTGCAGCTGTCCCACTGCTTTTTGCACCTTCCCGTCGTTTACTTGTTTTCTCTCCTGTCTTGGAATCTAAGGAGCAAGCATAAGGATGTAAGCAAATAGGAACTTGCACATTTTCCAAAGTTTTATTAACTGTGGCCTTGAAACATATATGAATTACATATACTTCAGATATATGGAGACCACATTCATTCTGTAGGTATTATATTTACAAGAACAATGGAAAAATACCAGAGTGGACATGAGCTGCACATGAAAAAACTTGAGTTATATGTGCTCCTTTCCAACTTAAATCTATTTAATCCAAAGCAATCACTAACACTTCTACAGAGAAGTGTTACAGAAGATTTTTTAATTAATAGAATTTAAATTACTATCCTTAATATAAAATTAAAATTCAGTTGAGTATGTTGGCAGTGACAGTGGTCAACATCACAAATACATTCTTTCCTCATACATCAGATTATCAGCAGCATTCAGAGGACAGCTGACTCAGCTTAGTCCTTTTTTTTAAAAGGGATCTTTTTCTTTCATTTTCTTAAAGTTCTTTTTATAGTTTTACATTTTATCTTTTCATTTAATTTTTACTTATTTTTGGCTGTGCTGGGTTTTCGCTGCAGCACGAGGGCTTTCTCCAGTTGTGGCGAGTGAGGCTCCTCTCTAGTTGCAGTGTTGCGGCTTCTCTTGAGGAACAGACTCCAGGGCACACGGGCTTGGCTGCCCCACAGCATGTGGCATCTTCTGGCGTCAGGGATTAAACCCGTGTCCCCTGCATTGGCAGGCGGATTCTTAACCACTGGACCACCAGGAAGTCCTAACTTTAGTCTCTGAAGAATGTAAACCACTGCTTTAGCGTCATGAATGTAATTTCTAGCCAAGATGGTTAACCAGCTGATAAGTGGTCCAGCAAAAGAGAACACCTGCTGGATATTTCCATGGAATTTCTAAATTTCCACTGGCTAGGTAAGACTTGTGAAAAATACTGTCACAAGAATGTCCTCAAAACCTATAGCAAGTTATACCCATCAGGGCTGCTGACAGCACCTTCCATAACTGGCAAGCTGACTGAAGCAGGGGTCTGGAATTCACGCGTCTACGGCAGGAAGTAAACAACAAACACGCTTTCCAGATACTTGCCAATAATGCCTTTAACGAGTTTCTGAGTGGCAGCCATACGAGGCTTAGGGGTTTCCAGCTTTTCACATCCGTGATCTGACTGGTGACGGTGTCTGTGAGTGACAGAAGAGGGACAGGAGCTCATGTGCTTGCATGTGGCTTAAACAGATACACAGTTTGAATGGGCTTAGCAGTCACCTCAGGCAAAAGTTCTTCTCACAGTAAGGACACATAACGGGCACGAGCCCTCTCTCAGCACAGTCCCTGAAGGAGCACGGGTGAGATGTACGGGTGTCTGACTTCAGTCTCTCATTGATTACAGCCACCTGAAAAGGTAGAAGGCGGGCATGGCGTCATATTTCACATTAAACGCAAATCAACAAGTCTATTCTCGATATCCAGAGCATTTTTGCTTCAACTTGTAAAAGCAACCCATACAATCTTGCACAGATTATAACAATTGTGTGCAAAACAATTACTGTGCGGACTGCCCCACATTTTCAAAATTTCCCTACTGTGGCGTGTTTAACTTCTAAGTCAGGTTAAAATGACTACTCTGTTCTTCTCCATGATTTTAGTCTTCTACTGTGTAACGTACTACACAGCAATGTCCCAATAATAGCTCAGTTGGTGAAGAGTCCTCCTGCAACGCAGGAGACCCCAGTTCGATTCCTGGGTCGGGAAGATCTGCTGGAGAAGGGACAGGCTACTCATTCCAGCATTCTGGCCTGGAGAATTCCATGGATTGTATATAATCCATGGGGTTGCAAAGAGTTGAACACAACTGAGTGACTTTCACAGACTAGGAAATCAGCCCATCACTCTTCAAATGACAAGTCATATCCACTTTCCACACTGATTTTAGTGGCTTAAATATACATAAAAGAACATTTAAAATTATATTTTTCCATTATCAGAGTTAAAAACAGTTTTCACAGCGATATAATATTGTGTGTATGCTCAGTTGGTTCCGATCTTTGCAACTTCATGGACTGTGGATCGCCAGGCTCCTGTCCATTGGATTTCCCAGGCAAGATTACTGAAGTAAGTGGCCATTTCCTTTTCCAGAGAATCTTCCTAACCCAGGGATAGAACCCACGCCTCGTCCATCTTCTGCATTGGCAGGCAGATTCTTTACCACTAGTGTCACCTACTGTATTACTAGCAAATATTACACCAGAGGAAAAAGATTTTATGAAAAAAAAAAATCCGGATCACTTAGGCTATTATAGGTACTAAGTAACCAGGTTTCTGGAGTTAAAAGAACTCAGCTGACTCTTGGACAACTCAGGAGTTAGGGTATGAACTCCCCACACTGTTAAAAACCCAAGTGTGTCTCCACAGCTAGCTTTCCAGAGCTGCAGCTCTGCATCTGCAGGGTCACCGCTGTGCGCCGCACGCATCTAGTGAAAAAGAGACCCACATGTAAGGGGACACACACAGTGCAAACCCGTGTCCTTCAAGGCCAATGGTAATTGCTTGAAATCCATGACCAAAGGGTATCCTCTACAAAAATATAGTTACACCTCACTGGAAGTAATTTCTTAACCATTATTCCAAATTCATTTCAATGGTCTAAAGGCATGAGATTTTTATTTCACTATTTAGTTAATAGTTAATAGTGGGCTTCCCTGGTGGCTCAGAGGTTAAAGCATCTGCCTGCAATTCAGGAGACCTGGGTTTGATCCCTGGGTCGGGAAGATCCCCTGGAGAAGGAAATGGCAACCCAACCCAGTACTCTTGCCTGGAGAATCCCATGGACAGAGGAGTTTGGTGGGCTACAGTCCACGGGGTCACAAAGAGTCGGACACGACTGAGCGACTTCACACAGACTTCACACACACATTTAGTTAATAAGATCTAATCGAGAGACATTCTATGAAACATTCACAGAAAGCAAATTATATCACAAGAAAAAAGCTAGCAGAAATTGAGAAGCTATGTGAGAAATAATGTTTACTATATGACTTTGTCTGAGTATTGCTCTCCAGTTAATCTTGAGTAATACCAGTATGTTAATTTGTATTTCCCTCAAATCACCAAAACTTCAGAGAGCCAGATTTTGACTGAAGCTCATTTAATCTTAATTTTTGTAACTGAGAGAAGAGATGTAAAACTCCTTGGTAAAGTGTTTGGTAAATGGTGGGAAGGAATAAATATCAACTGCAAAATGGGAGGCAAATGCTTCTTTCCAAATGGAGTGAATTCAGTTTAACTTCTGACAACCTCTGACCCAAAGGAGGTGGAGCAACTTCTCTGATTACAAATTCAGGAAAATTAATTAGGCTCAGCTTTCTCTTTATTTCCTAAGAGGCCTAACCTGGTACAGCACTGTTGTGACAGGTGGCAGATCCACCTAATTCTGGGTTTTCTTTGAAGATCTTTTTGGCTCTACATTAAGCTTCAGTTCAGTTCAGTTCAGTCGCTCAGTCGTGTCCGACTCTTTGCAACCCCATGAATCACAGCACACCAGGCCTCCTCGTCCATCACCAACTCCCGGAGTTCACTCAGACTCACGTCCATCGAGTCTGTGATGCCATCCAGCTGTAGCATCCTCTGTCGTCCCCTTCTCCTCCTGCCCCAATCCCTCCCAGCAGCAGAGTCTTTTCCAATGAGTCAACTCTTCGCATCAGGTGGCCCAAGTACTGGAGTTTCAGCTTTAGCATCATTCCTTCCAAAGAAATCCCAGGGCTGATCTCCTTCAGAATGGACTGGTTGGATCTCCTTGCAGTCTAAGGGACTCTCAAGAGTCTTCTCCACAGTGCTCTGCCTTCTTCACAGTCCAACTCTCACATCCATACATGACCAATGGAAAAACCATAGCCTTGACTAGACAGACCTTAGTCAGCAAAGTAATGTCTCTGCTTTTGAATATGCTATCCAAGTTGGTCATAACTTTTCTTCCAAGGAGTAAGTGCCTTTTAATTTCATCCTGCAGTCACCATCTGTAGTGATTCTGGAGCCCAAAAAATAAATTCTGACACTGTTTCCACTGTTTCCCCATCTATTTCCCATGAAGTGATGGGACTGGATGCCATGATCTTTGTTTTCTGAATGTTGAGCTTTAAGCCAACTTTTTCACTCTCCTCTTTCACTTTCATCAAGAGGCTTTTGAGTTCCTCTTCACTTTCTGCCATAAGGTGGTGTCATCTGCATATCTGAGGTTACTGAGATTTCTCCCGGCAATCTTGATTCCAGCTTGTGTTTCTTCCAGCCCAGCGTTTCTCATGATGTACTCTGCATAGAAGTTAAATAAGCAGGGTGACAATATACAGCCTTGATGTACTCCTCTTCCTATTTGGAACCAGTCTGTTGTTCCATGTCCAGTTCTAACTGTTGCTTCCTGACCTGCATATAGATTTCTCAAGAGGCAGGTCAGGTGGTCTGGTATTCCCATCTCTTTCAGAATTTTCCACAGTTTATTGTGATCCACACAGTCAAAGGCTTTGGCATAGTCAATAAAGCAGAAATAGACGNCCTCTTCCTATTTGGAACCAGTCTGTTGTTCCATGTCCAGTTCTAACTGTTGCTTCCTGACCTGCATATAGATTTCTCAAGAGGCAGGTCAGGTGGTCTGGTATTCCCATCTCTTTCAGAATTTTCCACAGTTTATTGTGATCCACACAGTCAAAGGCTTTGGCATAGTCAATAAAGCAGAAATAGACGCTTTTCTGGAACTCTCTTGCCTTTTCCATGATCCAGTGGATGTTGGCAATTTCATCTCTGGTTCCTCTGCCTTTTCTAAAACCAGCTTGAACATCAGGGAGTTCACGGTTCACATATTGCTGAAGCCTGGCTTGGAGAATTTTGAGCATTACTTTACTAGCATGTGAGATAAGTCCAATTGTGTGGTAGTCTGAGCATTCTTTGGCATTGCCTTTCTTTGGAATTGGATTGAAAACTGAACTTTTCCAGTCCTGTGGCCACTGCTGAGTTTTTCAAATTTGCTGGCATATTGAGTGCAGCACTTTCACAGCATCGTCTTTCAGGATTTGAAACAGCTCAACTGGAATTCCATCACCTCCACTAACTTTGTTCATAGTGATGCTTTCTAAGGCCCACTTGACTTCACATTCCAGGATGTCTGGCTTTAGATTAGTGATCACACCATCTTTACCAGTCATAAAGATATTTTGGCTTTTATCTAACAGCTCTTTTTAATCTTTGATGTGGTCAGAATTAGGGTAGAGATTTTGCTGGACTACAGGTTTGCTCCTGATGACCTAAGGCTGATGGAGTCAGCACAGTTTATTACCATAGAATCCTAATCCCAGGCACCGGTGAAAATGAGCACAACAGTGAAGCAGACTGAAGGGAGCACGATGAGGGTGTTAATTCCATTACATATTTATAAGTACAGAGCCTGAAGCTAAAAGTGGGCTACCTCCACAGAACGGTAGTATAAAGGAATGAAAATTATAAGAATAAAAATTTATAAATACCAAGTAGAAAAAATTTTAAAACAAATTGGGAAAATATATAAAGTAACACTCTCTTACAAATCAGTTTAGTATGCCAAATTTTAATCAGAATCAAGACTTCTCTGGCAATATAGTGGACGGGAGTTCGCCTGCCAATGCAGGGGACATATGTTCGATCCTTGGTCCAAAAAGATCCCACATGCCGTGAGCAACTGAAGCCCGTGGGCCACAACTACTAGAGCCTGTGTGTTCTAGGGCCTGGGAGTCGCAGTTACAGAAGCCCACAAGCCCAGCCTGAACACTGCACCCACTGCACCTCGGTGCCTAGAGCCCACGCTCCGAGACTAGAGAGGAGTCCCTGTGCTCTGCCCCTAGAGAAGGCCCGTGAGCAGCAGGGAAGACACAGCACAACCACAACAAATAGAATCAAATTCTGAAATACAAACACCTTTCACTAGGAGATATTAACATACCTCAGGACAGCTATGGGACTCTCTGCTCCTGTGTTCAAGGCTTAAATAACAAAGAAAAGTGTTTATTTAAATGTAATCAAATAATGTACTTAAAGATAACTGCAAAAATTTGAGATATTTTAATGGTCAAACCCTTAAGATTAATTACACTCACACAACATTAACAATTCTGTATACAAGAATAAGCTGAAAAGACAAACAAAAGATAGAGCACCTATAGTCCAGTAAGTTTTAAAACCCAACTACTGTTCCACTTCAATGTGAGTGCAAATAATTCACCTCTCAATTACCTTTTTGAGTGTTTTAAGGTATGTGAAAACACAGAGGCTCTTTTGATTCCTTTTATTTCTCAAAAATAACCAATAATAATATGTCAAAGGGGTATTCTAGTTCTGAATGACTTAAAAACATGTACTATTTTTATTTACTTCTAATAAGTTTTTCTGAACTATTGTCTGAAAAGAATTTATTTTCAGTGCTCTATTAAATAAATTAAATGCCTGATACTTGAAAGTTTAATTGAAAATACATTTTCCAAAATTCTTGTTTGTTCCCAGGTTTTACATTGCATGTAACGTATATGCAAAGGCCATATAGTACTCAATTTAAGAAATATATAGGTTGGACTCTTTTCATTGTACTAATAAAAATAAAAACTAATAATCATAATTGGATTTAAAAACCATATTCTTTATATTCTGGATATATTCTCTCCTTGTGATTAATACACATAACTTTTACATAAAACTCACACACATAACTCTAGAAAGTTTAAAGACTAGTCACATATATGCATAAGTAATCAGAGCCTATGACTAATCTATTTTTTCCTCAAGTGATTATTTTAGTGAATATCAGATATCAATGGCTGAAGTACAAACTATTTAAATCATTCTGCTTTTTAGAGATAAATCTCTATATATAAACACTAAAATTACTCCTAAATCCTGTGTAAAAATTTAACTTACCAAAATACTCCTGAACATCCATCACATACAAATGGAAGAAAATCTAAAATAAAGGGAAAATGTTATATGTTCTGGTCAGTAACTGATTTTGATTTAGGTTTCTTAAGTAAAAAGAATCAAGTACTGAACTGTGGCTACAGGAGAAATTTCCATTTGAACAATATCCTAGTGCAGCAAGTAGTAGTTAAACAAAAGCTATCACAACCTCAAGTACTCTGAGAGTAACCAGATTACCAAGAGATAAATATTACCTGTAGTAACATACCAAATCAGAAAAAAAGAAGTCCTCTGAGTGTTTTTCCCATATTCACCAGATGTTGCTTCTGAGGACCATATATCACAAAAATCCTGCATTTGAAGTGACAATCTTGGATTTCAATTTTGATTGCACTGCTTAATAATCTAGCAATGCTAGGCAGGTTACTTAACAGTAGAGCTCTGGGTTACACTAGATATATATATATAGATACAGTATATGGTACTGTATATGTATACAAAATCAAAAATATATTAGGCAATATAGATAAAGATAGGGTGTAAGTGCACTGCATCTGTGTGCATATGTATATGTGTGTGTATGTATATCTATTGTGTGCACATATCTGTGCTATGTGCCACACTTACTTCATGGGGTAATTGTAAAAACTAAATGAGATATGTAAAAGATAAGAATAGTAAGATAAGAACTGTAATTAACAAGAATAATTACAACAATTCACTTGTTTTGAATAGACTCAAACTCTGAGAAAAATCCTGGGGTGACTAGGTAGAAACATGTTCAAAGAAATTCCAGAAATTAAGTAGATGGACTGATACTGAAAAATTTAGTCCTGCCTGAATTGTTTTCTTCCTTGCTGTTAAGGAACAACTAAGTTAGGACTAAGCAACAATTAAGTCAGGAAACGAATTTTGGAAAGCACACGAAAGTATCTGTTTTTAGATGTGGCAATTGACCACAAATCACTGAATATAATCATTCATTCTCTAATCTGTTTTCAATGTACCTCATAATAAATTACAGTACACAGACAAGTGAGACTGGATATATCTAATCACACTGCCTCTACAAAATGAAAACAGAAAGTACTGCACTTAAGAGAAAGCCACTATTACTCCAAAAGATCTCATCCTACAGGGTATCTTAACCCATAAGAAAAAAAGAGATCCTACCCAGGGCTTCCCTGTTGGTGCTAGCGGTAAAGAGCCTGCCTGCTAATGCAGGAGATGTGAGAGACGCAGGTTCAATCCCTGGGTCAGGAAGATCCCCTGGAGGAGGGCATGGTAAGCCACTCCAGTATTCTTGCCTGAAGAAACCCATGGACCAAGGAGGCTGAAGGCTATAGCCCATAAGGTCACAAAGAATCAGACATGAAAGAAGTGACTTAACACACACGCACAGGGACATGCGCACAAAGGGACCCTTGGCTACTTGCTGCTTGTGGGACAACAGGACTCTAATACAGTTCTTCCCTCACCTGGGAAGTGAGCTTAATGCATTGTCATTCTTGTCCTGAAAGCATGATATTGTAAGCATCTGTTCCATACCAAATATGTAGAGATACACTTGTCAAAGAGAAGAAAACTGAAATATACATTACTCTGCAGGACTCATATGTCTCTTTAAAATGGGGAAAATGTACAAGATTGCTACTTTTAGAGGCTTTGGTGACCAACTAAGTATTAGATGCAAACTAAGAGGACCCAGGGGTAAGAGTTAAGGTAATTTCCTAACACTTGACACCATTCTTCGATTCATCCAGAAGCTAAGTGAAATCTAGTACTCTCACAATATCCTCTAAATCTTAACTGCTCTCCACTAGAGACTGTGAGAAATCTGAACTCCAAAAGAGCCAGACCCTGGCCTCATTTCAGTGCTTACATTTTAAGAGACACTTGAAGTTGGAAGGGAAGATGGACTATGTCACAGATGGTAGATATCAGGGACTTGATAATCAGGTATACCAGAATTAAATCACTTACTGTCAAAACCCAATCGGCTAAGCTTCCCTATGAGAGTCTGCAAGGAAACATCGGTCCTTGCCTACTGAATGGCGGAGGATGACAGCCAGTGGTGAAAGCTACAATCAGAGTCCTGTAAGTAACAAGAACCTGGTAGGGATTGAGTCCACAACAGGTCATCACTGGTCACCTGGAGCACTCCCACTAATTCTGGGCTAACCCCCAGAGGCCTTCTCAATAGTGACAGGGTACCTGCTACCAACGACTGAAGCTGCAATGGGAGAGAAAACTTGTTTGGCCCCGAGATGTGTAACAGCACGAGCCAGGTGTGACAGCACCCATTTGGAGTGCAAGCCAGGTACCAGAGACAGACGGCGTTCTGTGTGGCTCTCGGCTTCAGGACTTGCCTGCTGCACATTCCTAAGGCCTGTGCCACACGCCCACTGGCCGTGAGCTTGGACTCCGTGTGTCACAAGGTCTCAGTTCAGCAGAGACAGAACATCAGCGGACTAAAGCTCTAAAACGCAGCGACCTACTCTGAGAGCTTTTCTGTGGAAATGGCCACGTCTTAGACCCTTACGTGGGCCAGAAGCAAGGTAGGTGCTCAGTACACGTCTACTGAGTCAGAGACGGAGCCGAAGAACACAGAGCTGAGAGCGCACAGACACGCCCCCAAGGCAAGGCTCCGGGCCTTCTCACTGAAGTCCATCCCCTGAGCAGCCAGCAAAAACGAGGCTCAAAGCTGGCCCAGCCCAGTCCTTCCCCGACAGGCAACGGAAGGGCTGCGGACGACGACCCAGGTCGCCGCGGCGGGCCGGGGCACCCTCCCGGTTTCCACACCAAAACGCGCTCCCTCCCGGGTTCATCGGACAGCGGCGGGCTCGCGCGGCTCCTCGGCAAGGCGGCCTCGGACACCCGAGCGGGCGCGCCGGCTGCGCTGCCAGGACTCGCGCAGGCCCCTCAGGGGACAAGCCGCTCCCAGGCCCCAGGGCCAGAAAGGCTCCGACCGGCCAACTGCGGGGCCCGCGGGACACGCCCCGCTCCTTCCCAGCCTCCGCCCGGCGCCGCTGCCCTCACGCCCCGCCGCCCCGGAGGCAGAGCGCGGCCCGGACCCCGAGCCCGGGGCTGGGGCGCCGCATCACCTAGCCGCCTGCAGCGCTCCACCTGGCAGTGCTGCCCGATGTCCAGCTCCGCCATCTCTGCGCGCGAGGGGCAGGGTGAGGGGCGGGGCGAGGGGCGGGGCGAGGCGGCGCGCGGCGCCCGCTGGGGAGGGGGCGGGGCATGAAG
>SJYG01000386.1:607110-635850 GCA_006410535.1 Litocranius walleri
CATGAAGCTGGGGGCGGGAGGGGGGGGGGCCGGACGAGGGGGGCGGGCCTCGGAGGGGGCGGGGCGAGGCGGCGCGCGGCGCCCGCTGGGAACGGGCTGGGAGGGGCAGGCCCTACTTGTGGGGGTGCGGCCCTCGCGGAGAGGGATCGGACGCGCGGAGCGTCCGGAGCCAGGCGAGGGGCTGTTGCTCTGTCGGCGTTTCCTCGGGTGGAAGTGCTGTCGCCCAGTCTTTAGAAAAAATACCCAGTTTTCTGGGAGATTGCGTGCTTGTGTGCCCTCTGTGCTTATCTTCCTTCCACGAAATTGGAGTTGCGGAAGGCTTCCTCAGGAGTGTGTGTGTGTGTGTGTGTCAATTCCTGACTCATTCTACACCAGTGTTACTTGAGGATGTAAGTACTCCTTGCTAGAGAATCAGGGTTTTTAAAAAATGTAGACGTTTGCTTGTTTAACGTTCTGGCAGAAACAAAGGCTCTAGCGCTTGAAGTCCTGAGTGTGCACTGGGCCGCCTAGGGCCCCTCAGTTTAGAGAGCGCAGACTCATTTCACACACGTCCTGAAGAAAGCTTGTGGTCATTCCGTGGGGAGGTAGGAAGCTTCATGTGCTTGATGAGGCAGTTCAAAGGTATTGAGAAAAAAGAGGCTCTTCTGGGTGGGGTTAAATGGATGCCATGCCACTGACGTGACACCACACGACTCAGAGTGGATGAATGACAAAACTGTGCCAAGGACAAGAACTGTAAAAGTATCCGAGGCGTCCTATATAACTTTGAATATTTCCCAACAAATATTCATTGAGGAAGGGAGAGTGTGGATTGGGAAACAGGTATCCTTACTTCAAGATTTGCTCTTCAAAACTCTGTTTAAAATTTTCATCTCAGCCTTGTTTGGGTCTGGAGAGATTTAGATTTTAGAGCTGGAAGTAGCAGAAGATAACTAGCTACCCCAGCTTCCTACTTCTTCTTCTTTTTTTTTTTTTGACGATAAACAGGTTCAGAGAAATTCTTTTTGTGTGTGAATTTTAATTGGAGGCTAATTACTTCACAATACTGTGGTGGTTTTTGCCATCTGTTCGCGTGAGTCAGCCATGGGTGTACATATGTTCCCTGTCCTGAACCCCGCTCCCGCCTCCCTCCCCTTTCCATCCCTCAGGGACATCCCAGTGCACCAGCTCTGAGCTCCCTGCCTCATGCATTGCAGGTTCAGAGAAATTGAATGATTTGCCCAAGTTAGTAGAAGAGTTCAAACTAAACTCCAAGTGTCAGCAGCTTCTGGTATTTTGAAGAACCAGTGGCTTGGAGGAGACTGCTGATTTGGTCACTAAGTTGTGTCTGGTTTTTGCGACCCCATGGACTGTAACCTACCAGGCTCCTCTGTCCACGGTATTTCTCAGGCAAAAGTACTGGAGTGGGTTGCCATTTCTTTCTCCAGGGGATCTTCCTGACACAGGAATCAAACCCCCATCTCCTGCATTGCAGGCAAATTCTTCACCCACTGAGCCACAAGGAAGCTCAGCCTGGGGGAAGGGATAAAGTGGGAGGTTGGGATGACATGCTCACTGCTATATATAAAAGAGTCAGAACTTACTGAATAGCACAGGGAACTTTACTCAATACTCTTTAATGGCCTATATGGGAAAAGAACCTAAAAAAAGAGTGGATATATGTATAACTGATTCACTTTGCTGTATAGCAGAGGGTAAAAAAACAATATTGTAAATCAACTATACTCCAATAAAAAATAAAGAAATTAAAAACTCAAAACCAGTGGCTTATATAGATTTTGTATGTTTCTTTATCTGATAGCATTAACCAAGGGCAGATTTTCTAGAATTTTACTGTTAAATGTTCTAGATAGGTAGCAAATATTTATCAGTGCAATAATAATGGAAATGTTTCTGTTCTTTCAGTTCACTAGCATGGGAGTATAGGAAGCATTAGATGGTTCCACAAACTGGAGAACAGTTATACCAAAGAAGTTCTCAGACTGTTGTGAAAGTTCTAGGACCCACATCAGATTTCCCAGCCTGGGGATCTGGCAAAGGGACTGAGAACCTCCAGGGAATTTGGCTTTGAAGGCCAGTGGGATTTGTTACTGAACTTCCGCAGGACTGGGGAACCAGGCTCTTGGAGGGCACAGACAAAACCATATGTGCACCAAGAGCCAGGAGAAAGGAGCAGTGGCCCCACTGAGACTGAGCCAGACTTGCGCCCACGAGTCTCCAACAGAGGCGTGGGTCAGTGCTGGCCTGCTGTGGGGTCAGAGGCACTGAGTACAACAGTCCTGGCATAAGCTCTTTTGAAGGAGGTTGCCAGTAGATGGTGAGGACAGCTGAGACCACAGTTGCTGACTCTTCCGTCTCCATCGAGTCTCTTTGCTGATTTCTCCTCTTGCTGCTGTTTAGTTGCTAAGTTGTGTCCTACTCTTTTGTGACCCCATGGATTGCAGCCTGCCAGGCTCCTCTGTCCATGAAATTTCCCAGGCAAGAATACTGGAGAGGGTAGCTGTTTCTTTCTCCAGGGGATCTTCCTGACCCAGGGAGGGAACCGACATTTCCTGCGTCTCCTACACTGGCAGGTGGGTTCTTAATCACAGAGCCACCTGGGAAGGATTTCTGTAAGTGCTACTTAAAGACGCCCATTTCCCCATAATTTTGTGCTTGGACCATTTATCAATTTACATCCTCATACAAGTGAAACTCCCATGGTTCCAATGACTTCCATAACCATATTCTCTGCCTTGAGAACTTCCTCCCAAATTTCTAAGTCTTCCTTCTGTATTTCTAAGTCTAAAATGGGATGCTTTCCTACCACATCGTCTGCTCCCTCACAAAGGCCCTCTGCCACGTGGGAAGCCTCGGGCTCATTCCCCACCTCTCCTTTCTCACTTCTCTCATAAAAGGAGCCGTTAAGCTCCTCAATTATTTCTCAGAAATGTCCCTCAAACCTGTACTTTTCCATTTCTTGAATTATTTCCTCCCCCAAAACTCACTTCCTTGCCTAAGATCTTCCACTGGGTCTCCATTATTCACAAGATTTTTCAGCTTAGTGAGGACAAACTTTACCAGTAAAGCTTTTCACAATTTCCGACCTCAGTAACAACCGCTCCCTCTCCGGCGCCCTGTTCCCCAGTCACTTTCATGAGACGCCTCTGGCTCTTCCAGATGCTCATGCTTTTGCATGTGTCTTTCCGTCGCCCTTCAAGGTCCTCTATACCAGAGTTTTCCAAACCTTGAGAATAAGAATCAGCTAAAGTGCGTGTCAATAAATACAGCTGCGCACACCTTTTCCGGAGCCTTCTTTACAGGGTCTGGGATGGGTCCTGGGGAGCTACGTTTTTAACAAGCGCCCTCTCTGTCATTCTTATCACTGGACCAGTATAGGAAACAGGTTTCACTCGTACTCCACCTTCAGAGTGTAATGCTTTTACCCTTTCACCTGGGAAAGACTTCTGAATGCACAGGCAAAAATTCAGTCCTCCAGGACATTAGCCATCTGGTATAGTAAGTGGGACTTGAAACATGTTTTTCTTACTAACACTAACCAGGCAAGATTATAATTTACCTGCACACCCACCCCTGCCAAAAAAAAAAACCCTTCAGTGGCTTCTATTAGCTACAAAATAAAATCTGCACTTAAGTCAACTTAGCGTGTCCTTTGAGTATCTGTTATATATATAAAAAAATTCTAGGTTTGATATAGAATTGATTAAGACCCAATCTCAAGGAGCTCACATGATCTAGAAAAGAATGTCTCTGCTTGGCATTTAAAGTCTTACAAATCTTGGCCCAGCCTGTCTTTCTCTTCCGTTTCTCCCTGGGCCTGTTCATGTTCACGGTCTCAGGCCCTTCACACCTGGTGGTCTTTGCACCTGGAATACTCTTCCCTCTCCCATTTGACCTGGTTCACATCTGCTTTTCCTTTTGTGGCTACCACAAGTATGTTTTCCTTAGGAAATTCTTCGTTCTTCCTGTCTAGGACAAATCCTGCTATTGCAACATTCACCTCACATCCCCTCCAAGACCTTTGTCCCGGATTTGATTTTCTGCCTGTTTATACGATTATTTGATTGCTGTTTGTCCTCCCCTCTGTACTGTAAGCTCCACGAGGACAGGGGGCTGTGTTCTGGTTGCACAGATGCTCCCTGTAGCTGCTCGTTCACCTGTCTCTGTTTATGTAACACTCAGTAGATTCGTTGTGTTCCTAACACTTATCTTGCACAATATATTCAAACTCAAATCTTGAACATTTATTCAAACCGAACATACTGGAGAGGACTTCTGAGAGTCCCTTGGACTGCAAGGAGATCCAACCAGTCCATCCTAAAGGAAATCAGTCCTGAATAGTCATTGGAAGGACTGATGTTGAAGCTGAAACTCCAATACTTTGGCCACCTGATGCAAAGAGCTGACTCATTTGAAAAGACCCTGATGCTGAGAAAGATCGAGGGCAGGAGGAGAAGGGGATAACAGAGGATGAGATGGTTGGATGGCATCTCTGACTCAATGGACATGGGTTTGAACAAGCTCCAGGAGTTGGTGATGGACAGGGAGGCTTGGCATGCTGCATTCCATGGGGTTGCAGAGCCAGAAACGACTGAGTGACTGAACTGAACTGAACAATAATAACAGCTAAAATTTTGGATTATTTTATTATGTATCAGGCTCCTAAATGAATCATTTAATCTTTATAATGATACTTTAAGATATATTTTATTATTACTCCCATTTCATAGAATGGCTTAAAAAATTACCCACCTCCTGCTTCCCTGTCCCTAGCATCTGAAACTACTCTCCTTCTCTGTCTTCCCACTGACCTCTTCAATAATTGTATTCACCAGATATTCTGCTCCACGGTGTGGACTAATCTCTCAGTCTGGGATGCTCTCTCCTTTCCTCACTTACTTAGTTTGCTCCTCCTCATCGTCCAACTCTCAAGAGTTTCTAGGACTCACCCTAGATCAGATCAGCTCCTTGTTATATGTACTAGTTTTCTATTGTTGCTACAACAAATTCCCAGAAACTTAATGGCTTAAAAAAACACAAATTTTTTATCGCACAGTACTGGACGTGAAAACTCCTACAACCAACGTGCTGGCATAACTGTGTTCCGTCTGCAGGCTCCTGGGGGAGAATCCAATTCCCCAGTGATCTTTGTTAAGAATCAGGGGCTTCCAGGGTGGCACTAGCGGTGAAGAACCCACCTGCCAGTGCAGGTAGACGTAAGAGACGCGGGTTCAATCCCTGCATCGGGAAGATCCCCTGAAGGGGGGCAGAGCAACCCCCTCCGGTATTCTTGCCTGGATGAACCCCATGGACAGAGGAGCCTGGCGGGCTGCGGTCCATAGAGTCACAAAGAGTCAGGCACAACTGAAGGGACTCCGCACGCATCAAGAGTCAACTATGGGAAGGTTACGTGATAAAGATGATGCTGAGGTAGATGGGTCACCTCTCCTTTTATATTCATTAAGTGGCTGGTGTCGAAAACACTTTACAGCTCAATCTGAGAACTCTTGGATTCTTTAATTTCTTTCTAATCGGGCATGGACAGAGATATGAGAAACTATGGATACAGAGCTATGCAGGCAAAACTCAGTCACAGGCTCCGCAGAGCTTCATTATCAATTTGGGCAAGAAAACTTTTATTTTTGCAAAATTATTGTTTTTCAAAATGGCCACTTTTGTATTTATTACTGTGCTTGTGTTATATACAATGAATATCAAGTTCTGAGAAACAAAAAACTGCTCGTTGAGCTGTTTAATAAATAACTATTTGATGATGATTCTGCAGTGTGTTTAAAGGGTAATTCTTCTTCTGCTGCTTTGGAGAGTTCACTTGGCATTCTAAAAATGGATGTAATTTCAAGGGGTGACCAAAATGTGTCAATTAGCCTGACATATAAGTCTTTTTAACAGATCTATAAATTTCCAATTTCCTTTTCCATCTTAACCATGGTAAATCATTCTGAACAAGATCATTCTTTTGAACAACAGCCTCCTTATTAGCTGAGATCAATTGAGATTAAAAAATGAAAAATACACTAGATACTGAGAACTCTTTATGAAACCACATTTGTAGGATGAGTATTGAACGAAGATTAATGTGTTATTTTCAGCTTCTACATCATTGATTTAAACATTTATTCTCTAAATCCCACTGCTGGATTAAACACTAATATATATTTGGATGGCTTGCTTGCTTGCCAATATTATTTTTTTCCCTATTGAGATTACATATTAACGGAAGGGAACAATTTTTAATTCAAATGTAGCTTGCTTTGCACACCACGTGTGTTTCTGAAAGTGTGACACACTAAATTGAGTAAAATAGATTTTTCCATTGAATTTTAAATTAACGATTACGTCCTTTGTTTTAATTTATGACTGATTTTCATTTGCTCTTTGGATACAAAACAAGATCCTTAGACTATCAGGTGGCTCCTAAGGGATCAGGACTCAGCTGACATTTAGAGACCATCTCACAGCACTCTGCTCTTCTGTCACCAGAAACCTGGCCTTATGTCAAAACCTAATTCTTTAGACTCAGTGTTTTTCCACATATTGTTTGAAACGTTAATTCCCTAACACTACTTTATTTTTTCCATCGAGTACATTGCTTTCTTAATTAATTGTCCATCATTTCCTGACTAGAAAGGAGGCTTCAAAAATGCATGGATTTTAGTTCCTCTTGCTTCACTGCCGAGTCTCCAGCATCTAGCTCTGTACTGGCTATACTGTATGCACTCAGAAAAAAATAATGCATGAATGATTCCTTATCTTGGAATACCAGTTTCCCTTCTCTGTACCAAGCTATTCTCTATTCATCATTCAGATTCCAGGTTAAATGTCACTTTTTCAAGCCACCTTTTTTTGACACCCAAGACAAATCAACTTTATCTACAATTTGTTCTGAGAGGTCTCTGTCCTTCCGAGTTCTCCATGGCACTTATTAAAACTTTAACTTATAAAGTCTACTACTTGTGAGATAAGTTGCTTACCTCCTGTCTTCTCTCCACCCTGTAAAATGCCTTCATCTTGTTCGTAATCATCTCCTCACTGTTTACCATAATGCCCGAAACAGAGATGCTCCATGAGTAGCTGCTGAATGAAACTATGGATAGATGGGTGACTAAGCAGCTCATTATGACTTTCCGTCCCTCTGTTCTACTTGTTCAACGTTCTCTCAACAAAGATACAGCGTCTAGTGAGCCAGAAGGGAATGTCTTTTCTATACTGGAGAGGTTCTTCTTTAAACATTTCCCTCTGTGGACTCAGTAATGTTTGTATGATCTCTGAAAGTTGATACCTCATACCAGCCTCTTTACTCCCCCTGTTATTTAATTAAATAAATGCTCTATGAGTTTCTCGTCTGGTCCAAACCACACAGAGGGAAAGTTCATGTAAACAGCAGCAAGACCAGAAGTTTAAAACAAACGGATCTTTCACACTCACTACCTATGTGAACTTGTCCAAGTCGCCAGCTGAGCAGGGTTGTTTAACAGGTGCGGCAGCACCTGTTTTGTGTTGTTGATGTAGGGGTTGTGAAACAGACACGTGGTGCGCTTGCCATACAGCAGGTGCTCAAATATGGCGCCCATTACTACTATTACTATAAGCTGAGCTCCCAGATGGCAGACTATAGTTGCATTCCCAGGATCCTATGTGTAGAATACTCTCAGTAAACTTTGGTTAAACTGACCAGCAGAACATGTGCGATTTCTCCACTCTCAAAGGGCTTAAAATCTAAGCAAGAAAACAAGTTCCAAAACAGATTTATGAACCATTTGGATAATAACAAAAGATAACGCTTATTATAGTGTAATATACACAAGATTAGACGTGTTACAGTTCATACGTGCTGTGGATGGCCAGGCAGGAAATGGCAAGAGGCGGCAGGCTGTAGTCACTGGGAAATTATAAGCTCACATGTTCGTGTGTCTATGGTATAGGACTGTCAGCCTCTTACAAAAATTTCCAGTTTCTTTCTCAAGGTGCAATGCTGGATCTACCAATGTTGGGTAAAATGGATTGGACTGATGCTTCTGGGTTGGTGTGATGGCAGACAAACAAACGTGGGTTATTGGTCTTGAGCGGCAAGGTGTATCTGTCATGGTAATGGATGCTCCCCCCCTTTAATAATCAGTCGGTAACTAATGACCACAAATGGGTCCTGATGGCAGTGGGTAATGTTGCTCAAATAGGTCTGCATTATGGGAGGACATCAGAGCCCTGGAAAACTAGGACACAGACTCAGTCCCATATTCCACATCTTTGTAGCATGCTCTGCACAGATTTTCAGTTGAATTGCATCATCCATAATCATTACCCATTGCTGTCCTTTCATCTCACCAAATTCTTTGTTTGCAGCTCTAATAGATGGGATTGAGGTACTGAAAAGGAACAAAAGAATGTTGCTTTTCTCTAAGACATTCTTTCCCTTTTGTTACTGAGATGTCTCTGCAAAGGCATCTGATAAGATCGAAACACAAGGACGCCCCATTAAAGGCTCACCCCACTCCAGTACTCTTGCCTGGCAAATCCCATGGGCGGAGGAGCCTGGTAGGATGCAGTCCATGGGGTCGCTAAGAGTCGGATATGACTGACCGACTTTCACTTTTCACTTTCATGCATTGGAGAAGGAAATGGCAACCCACTCCAGTGTTCTTGTCTGGAGAATCCCATGGGCGGAGGAGCCTGGCAGGCCACAGTCCCTGGGATCGCAAGAGTCGGACACGACTTAGCAACTAAACAGAGAGAGATACTAACAGTGACGCTGAGTTGAATGCAGTCACCAAACATGTTCCAGAGTCCCCACGTTAGGAAAGGAGATGCTCCTTGCCTCCCTCCCTTCAAGCCGTGGGCGGGGGGTGGGGGGTGACCGAGAATCCACCCACGCCCACTGGCAGCTGGCACACATCAACCTGCCCAGTCTACACCTGCAGCGACGCGCCCAGTCAGACCAGGTGCTCTGAGAATAAGCCACTTGCCATCACACCTGCATCACGGGCAGACAAATGTCCCTGCAAGCCGGTGCCCCCACCCTCCCAACCTGCACCATGCACCCCGGGGCAAACCTACCTGAATATCCTTATTCACAGAGACCTGACCCTGTGCTCATACGCAGTCACAGACCAAAACATGCAGAATGCATGCGTGGAACACTAGCATCTTGTCCTTCCAGGCCAGGTCGGCAAGGCCCACGTACATTACACACCGGCTTTCAGGGAAAAAGTGGAAACGGTGACAGACTTTATTCTTTTGGGCTCCAAAATCACTGCAGATGGTGACTGCAGCCATGAAATTAAAAGACGCTTACCCCTTGGAAGAAAAGTTATGACCAACCTAGACAGCATAGCAGAGACATTACTTTGCCAAAGAAGGTCCGTCTAGTCAAGGCTATGGTTTCTCCTGTGGTCATGTATGGATGTGAGAGTTGGACTGTGAAGAAGGCTGAGTACCGAAGAATTGATGCTTTTGAACTGTGGTGTTGGAGGACTCTTGAGAGTCCCTTGGACTGCAAGGAGATCCAATCAGTCCATCCTAAAGGAAATCAGTCCTGAACATTCATTGGAAGGACTGATGCTGAAGCTGAAACTCCAATACTTTGGCCACCTGATGCAAAGAGCTGACTCATTTGAAAAGATCCTGATGCTGGGAAAGATCGAGGGCAGGAGGAGAAGGGGATGACAGAGGATGAGATGGCTGGATGGCATCACCGACTCGATCGACGTTGGTTTGGGTGGACTCCGGGGAGACGGTGATGGGCAGGGAGGCCTGTGCTGCGGTCCATGGGGTCGCAGAGAGTCAGACACCACTGAGCGACTGAACCGCACTGAACTGAACTTCGGCCCCGCCCTAGACCCCCGACAGCGGTCTGCGCTTCTCCGAGCCGGCATCACACCGGTCACTGGCCCCGCGAGTCCCCAGCGTGGGTACAGCAGCCCCGGGCTGCGGCCCCGGCGGCCTTCCCAGCTCTTCCCTTCTCTTTCCTCCCGGTGCCCGGGGCCCGGGCGGGGCCGCCGCGTCCGCCGGCGGTGCCCTCCCCTCCCGGCGCGCGGGGCGGGCCCGGCCGCCAGGAAATGCCCGGGAGAGGGAGTCACCTGCGCCCGACGGCGCGTGGACTCGGGGGCGCCGCCTCCCCGGGCCTGGCCGAGACCCGGGCGGACGTCGCTCACCTGCTGCAGGCGCGCCCCGAGCCCCGCGGACCGCTGCCCGGGCCCCCGGCACCATGAGCAAGTTGGGCAAGTTCTTCAAAGGCGGAGGCTCTTCCAAGAGCCGCGCGGCCCCCAGCGCCCAGGAAGCTCTGGCCCGACTTCGGGAGACGGAGGAGATGCTGGGCAAGAAGCAGGAGTACCTGGAAGGCCGCATCCAGAGAGAGCTCAGCCTGGCCAGGAAGCACGGCACGCGGAACAAACGAGGTAGGCACCCCCTGGCCGGGCAGCCCCGTCCGCCCGGCACCTGGCCCGGCCTCATCCCCCGGGCCGGACTGGGGGAGGGCTGAGCGCAGCACCATCCTCGATGGCGAAAGGGGAAGACACACCAAAAATCTCAGTGATCAAGGCGAATCGCATTTTTAATGCAATCTTTAGAAAGCTCAAAGTTGACACGGAAGCATCTGTAATGAGCAAAACACCAACATTTAAAGACCGATTGGTGTTACTGGTTCTTTTCTTTTGCAATTGGTTCCTGTGTGTTCTGGAGACGGAAATGGAAACCCACTCCAGTATTCTTGCCTGGAGAATCCCATGAACAGAGGAGCCTGGTGGGCTACAGTCCATGGGGTTGTGAAGAGTCGGACAGGACTGAGCGACTAACACACACACCTATGTGTTCTGTACAGACTTAAAAAAAAATCAAATTCATTTTAAAATGTGATGTTTTGTTCATCATCGAGTTTTCTACCTTAATTTTGAATTTCAAAAATATTCCAATAAAATCTTACTTGCCTTGGTTATAAGATAATCTTTTTTTGGAGGGTGCCGCTTTAAAGTTTGCCCCTGGCTTGTCTCACCCTGGTCCAGTCCTGCTGACTCCAGCAGCACATATCAACTTTTCTGCCCTGTGTTTGTATTTTGAGTCACGCAGTTTAACTTGCCTGTAAATCTCCAGGGAAGCATATTCTGGTGTGTTCCGGTTCCCTTCACTGTTGAAGACTTTAGTTGGTGGTGCAGTTGAGATATGAAAAAAAAAAGTCAGAGATTTAAATAGTAATTCTGCCGCTGGCTATTGCCACTTGGAAAGGACTGTGAGTTGGCAATGATTCTGGGTGCTTCTTCTGCACCTTGAACCCTTTGCTCTTTGCCAGGGTGAATTGCTTTCTTCAGTGAATGGCTCTCTCTATAGAGAATAAATCTAAACAGCCCCGTGGCGCATATAAAA
The DNA here is from genome assembly GCA_006410535.1 of Litocranius walleri. Lineage (NCBI taxonomy): Eukaryota > Metazoa > Chordata > Mammalia > Artiodactyla > Bovidae > Litocranius > Litocranius walleri. The sequence goes on from SJYG01000386.1 coordinate 618,484, forward strand.
ACCCAGCAAGAAGTTGAAATGATTTGCTCTTGTAACACAGGGTCAATGGCAGACCCAGAAATAGGGCTGGCAGTTCAGGACTCTGCTCACCACCAAACCCTGAACTTGCATCCTCAAGAAACTAGGCTTTCTGAGTCATAATGAAACCCTGGGTAGGTTTAGTTCACCCTAAATGACCCTGCCGTTGTTTAATGCTGGAAGGGAATCATGTCTTGGAATTGACCTTGAAAGTCTTACTCTCCCCCCAAAATGTGCCTGCTACATTTGCGCCTGTTTTATAACCAACAATAAAGAAACCGAGTTTCATTTTCCTCTGCTCTTGGGTACAACTCTTGTCCCCATTATGGCCTGTTTTAGAGTTAAGTGCTGGTTTCTATTTTTATTTCATGTCTGAAAATATTTTGGGATGTTATTCAATGGCAGTTTATGCAGAGAGACTCTGACATTAAGACTTCCTAAAAAGCCATTGGTTGTTCTTTCCCTGGGTCCTTCCTCTTCGGTTTGTAGGCATGCTGGCATTTGCTCAGTGTCGGCCAAGGGTTTTGTTTCATTTTGTTTTGTTATCCATTTGGATCTGTCTGTAGCTTTATCCACAGTGGTTGTTGAGTGAATATGGGCTTAAAAAATCTGGAAAAAAAAAAATCTGCTTTTGTGAAATGGTGGAAATATAGATTTGCTTTCAGAAGAAAATAATGTAAAATAATATAGAAATGTTCTTGAGGTGGCAATACACTAAAGTGTCTCTAAGTAGACTTTGTAAAGATTCACACACACAAAGACAACACCAATAAGAACGTCAATCTAACTTCCTTAAATCAGAGTAGCTACAGATGTAAGTCTCAAGTTCAAATATTAATAATCAATTGATGTCAGAAAGGCCATTTATCTTTTGTCATTTATCCATGGGACCTTCACTGGTGTGGCCCTCACCTGGTTCTTCAGTGGGCCTGCAAGGGAGTGTGGTTGGCGTGAAGCCATCTGTAATCTAAGCTGTGAAAGAATCCAGTTATAGACCATGCGTTGGAAACACTGTCAGTATCAGCATCTTCCAAATAAACCAAGTAACTTCACATCCTCATGGCTACTATTTACCATTAGCCACTAAGAAATATTTTCACACACGTAATAGAGCTAAATGTACTTACTACTAAAAGGGCCTCATGCTACACAATGTCAGTGTTAGAATGGCTGTAAATTACCTGGTAATCAGAGTGACATGTGTCCCTGCAGTTAAAGTTTTACTTCTAGAGCTGGTTAGTCCGATAACATGCTGTCAAGAACACTTGTTGGATGGCCAGTTAATATCGTTTCGGAAAGGGCCACACTCCCAGAAGGAACAATTAAAAAAAACTTTTTATTTTGTATTGGAGAATAGCCAATAACGATGTTGTGATAGTTTCAAGTGAACAGCAAAGGGACTCAGCCACACATATCCATGTGCCCATTCTCCCCCAAACTCCCCTCCTATCCCCTCCCGGCTGCCACGTAACATTGAACAGAGTTCCCTGTGCTCCCTGTTGGTCGTCCACGTTAAGTGTAGCTGTGTGTACACATCAAGTCCAAACCCTCACTATCTCCTCCTCCTCTTCTACCCTCTGGCAACCGTAACTGCTTTCTCTAAGCCTGGGAGTTTGTTTCTGTCTCGTAAATAAGTTCATTTGCATCATTTCTTTTTAGATTCTTTTTTAGAGTTCTTTTTATATTCTGCATGTAGAGAATATCATACTATTTCTCCTTCTTTTTGTTACTTCACTCACTATGACAGTCTCTAGGTCCATCCTTGCTGCTGCAAATGGCATTATTTCACCCTTTTTAATGGCTGAGTAATATTCCACTCCAGAAGGAAATGGCAGTCCACACCAGTGTTCTTGCCTGGGAAATCCCATGGGCGGAGGAGCTTGGCAGGCTGGAGTCCACTGGATTGCAAAAGCGTCAGATACAGCTGAGTGACTAGACAACGAGAGCAATGTTTCATGGTGTACACGCACCATGTCTCCTGTGGCCCTTCCTCTGTCAGGGGGCATTCGGGCTGCTTCTGTGTCCTGGCTAGTGAACAGTGCTGCCGTGGACACTGCACATTCCTGGCCAGTTCACATGCTTCCATGATCTCCACAACAGAAGTTGTGACCGTTAGCATCCTCAATGTCAAAAATGGGTTTTATTGGTAAAATGAGTAACTGTTATATCAGCATAATCAACGTTAGAAATGGGATCTCACTGGTGAAATTGTGGATGTCCTAAACATGTGGGTTGGCTAAGAGTTTAGAGGTGCTTCCTTGCTCGCAATGTAAGGACAGGCATTGAGGATGTATGAGGTGTATAGAACCAACACTAGGATGGCGCCTGGGCTTGGTCAGATCAGTGCAGTGTCCAGTCCTGGCTTCGGGTGGGTGTCTGACCTTCCACAGAGCATAGCACCCTGCCAGTGAAGGTCACTGTCTATGTTCAGCGAGCCATTCATCTCACGTATATTGGACGAAAAGGCATGGAGCTGGGGCTTCAGTGAGCCCATAAAACTGGCTGACAAGCTCTTTTGGCCTGCGTGGCCAAGATGTGTTTGTTTAATAGGCCCATCTGCAGATGTGAGTCTGAAACTTGCTTTCACTGTCACTCAGAACAAGGCCGTGCAGTGGTGGCTAAAGCTCCCTTCAGACTTCACTGGCAGGCGCCATGCTCTGCCTACAGGGGCCTGAGTGGAAACAACCATGCTATCAAGGCCCTGTTGATCTGAAAGAGTAACATTTGGAAGCAAGGTCTATAGTTTGGTTAAAAACTCGACAAGAGTAGAAATTCTTTAGTACAGTTCATTTAGATTACTATGATAGAACTCCTTTATAACTAGCAATCTGCTTTGTGGAAAAGCACATTTTTTAGAAACCACTTAATTCCTTTTTTTGCTTCTGCTGAGGACTGTCCTCGAGAGCAGTCTTCAATCCTGGCTGTATGTGAAAGTCGCCCTGATGCTCGGAGGATCCCATCCCTACAGAGTCTAGGGTAACTGGCTGGAGTGGGGCTGGGACTTCAGTTTTTGAAAGTGCCTCTGGGGGTGACTCTGCCCTGTGGCCAGGGTTAAGGATGAGGAAACTAAATCCGTGGTCATGTTAATGGGGTGGAAATATAAGTGCTTCCTAGCCATTTTCATATCATGGCACCCCTGAGCACTGACATTTGTCTGTGTCTCTGGGATAACCAAGGACCAGCAGCTTGAGGACTTTAAAAAAAATGTTTTTATTCATTTATTTTTAAAACTTTATTGGAGTATAGTTGCTTTACAACATTGTGTTAGTTTCTACTGTAAGGCAAAGTGAATCTGCTATATATATATATATATACATATCAGAGAAGGCAATGGCACCCCACTACAGTACTCTTGCCTGGAGAATCCCAGGGATGGGGGAGCCTGGTAGGCTGCCGTCTATGGGGTTGCACACAGTCGGACACAACTCGCTTCGCTTCAGAAGTCGCTCAGTCCTCTCCGACTCTCAGTGACCCCATGGACTGCAGCCCACACATATTCCCTCTTTTTTGGATTTCCTTCCCATTTAAGTGAAGTTCTCTGTGTTATTCAGTAGGTTCTCACCAGTTATCTATTTTTTAAAAACGCGATTTAATTGGACGGTAGTTGCTTTACAGTTTGTGATGGTTTCTGCCGTGCATCAGCATGAACCAGGCACAGGTGTTCACGTGTCTCCTCCCTCCGGAGTCCTGTCCCATCCTACCCTCCAGGTATTCGAAGGGCTGGGGTGGGGTCTCTGTGTCACTCAGACCCAGCAAACTCCCGCCCGCCGTCTCTGTTACACGTGGCCGTGTGTGTGTTCGCACGCTGCTCTCTCAGTCTGCCCCACCCCCTCCATCCCCGCCGTGTCCACAGGTCTGTGCTTGGCGTCTGCATCCCCACTGCAAACGGACAGTGACAGCCGTGTGTCTAAGGACTCTTGACTCCCAAGCGGGGGCCTCAGTGTTTCAGTGCCTTGCAGTCCCCTCCTGCTGCACCGGTCGGTGGAACCCTTAGGCCTTAGGTCCCGGTTCTAATCTCCCTTATGAGGCTTTTCTTTCTTTTTTTTTTTTTTTAAAGCTAGTATCATTAAGAGATGGTCACAGGGATTCGCTTGACTGTAATACACCTCTTCAGCTTCCATGAAACGTGTAAACATTTGACAGAAAGTAACTTGGCGTTGTAGGCGGGAGCCTGGGCTTGCGAGCGCGTGGCCCTGGGTGTGATCCTGGCCCCGTCCTGCCACTTGGAAGCTGGTGATTTTCAGCCGTTGGCTGGGCCGGCCTGAGTCTCAGGCTCTTCCCCTGCGTGAAGTTGATGATAAGGTTGATCCTCAGGGCTGAGGGCGCTTGACTTCACTGTGTAAAGCCCTAACTCAGTGCTCCGTAGGCACCCGATTTGCGATGCCGCGGCAGCTTGTTGCAGGTGAGGTCGGCTCCACGCGGGCTCCGTCTTGCTTTCTGAGACGGGTGAATGCAGCCCCCGCCTCTCCCTGCCTCGCCCCTCGCAGGGGGTCGCTCGCGGCGCGGCCGAGCGGCGCCGGCGTCTGGGCCCCGGGGCGGCCTGCGGGCCGAGCAGGAAACCCGGGCTTGCCTCCACGCGGGAAGGGGCTGCGGGGCAGCGGGGCTGCGGGGCTGAGCCCGGCCACCGCCCCTCCAGGCCTGGGTGGAATGACGGCCCGGCGGGAGGCCGCGGAGGGCGCGCCCCGCGCTGCCGGGGGCGGGGATGCCCGTCTGGAGTCGGGACGCGGGCCGGGCTTCCTCGGAGCCGGCTGTGCGCACAGCCCTCCCGGGTGGGCGCCGGCTTGACTCCCGTCGGGCTTTCCGGGACGGTGGTCACGGAGCTGAATCCTGCAGCCGCACGCCAGGGCCCCGAGATCTGGGTGACGAGGACGCCCCCAGGGCCAGCGCGCTGAGTGCCAGGGGCTCAGGTGACGGGAGGCAGGCCGCGGCGGGGACGGTCCCCGGGGAGGCCTCACCGACGGGGCGGCCTCCTTTCTGCACAAAGCTTCCACCGCCGGGGCCTCGGTCCAGCCGCACCGCAACCCGAGAGTGCTGCTGAAGGGGTGCCCTCACAGGGACGCCCTAAAAATTCCGGTTCAGTGGGGAGTGGAGGGGTCGGGAACCCGAGCTCTGGACGGACAGCGCGGTCACTCGGCTGCAGTCCGGACCTGGACGTGTTTAGCGGGCCCCGCCCCAGGGCTCTCGCCTGGAGAAGCCCAGGGCCGGGGGAGCCTGGCGGGCTGCGGGCCACGGCGTCGAGTCGGGCACGACTGAGCGACTTCCCTTTCACTTTTCCTTTCATGCATTGGAGAAGGAAAGGGCACCCACTCCAGTGCTCTCGCCTGGAGAGTCCCAGGGACGGGGGAGCCTGGCGGGCTGCCGTCTCTGGGGTCGCACAGAGCCGGACACGACTGACGCGACTCAGCAGCAGCAAACAGGGGCACCGTCTCCGCTCTGCTTTTCCATCATCCGTCCCTCTGTTTCTCCCCTCAGCCTGCCGCCGCTTGGACACGAGGACGGAAACGTCCACCGCCTCCCGCGTGAGGACTGGGAGGGAACATTCCCGAGCTCCTGGCAGGGCCTTCCAGCAGGAAAGCCACTGGGCCCTGTAACTCCACAGTCACCGTGAAGGGCCCCAGGGACCCCCAGGATTCAGATCGCCCCCAAGCATCTCAGAATGAAGTGTTCTGTTGGTCTCTGGTTGCCCGATTATTTTCGCCACACGATGCTCCAAGTCAGGGAAAGGAACTGGATTCCTGGAGCGCTAGGGGCACAGCTGTGTCTGACTCTTTGCGACCCCGTGGACTGTGGCCCCCCAGCTCCTCCGTCCATGGGATTCTCAGGCAAGAATCCTGGAGTGGGCTGCCATGCCCTTCTCCGGGGGATCTTCCCGACCCAGGGATCAAACTTGCGTCTCCTGCATTGGCAGGCAGATTCTTTACTGAGAACTAAAATACCTGAGCCAGCCCTGGGAGCTCTATTCACTTAAGCTGTGATTTTAAAAACTTCGTGCTTTCCTAATACCTCCTTCTCCTCTCTGAGCCCTGGCAAGGGTCCTGCATAGATTTACACACTCGCTTACACACTTAGGTACTGATCAGCTCAGAGTTGTGTCTCTTTTGTGCTGACACAGTTTGAGTTTGTATCTGCTTTTTTCAGATGCCATATTAGTTGGTTTTTCTTCAACTGGACTTGGAAAGAGTTAAAACATCCCAGCCAGATTTACCCTTGCCCCTTTATTTAAATCAATATGTTAAGCTTGCATTCCATGTTTTATGTCTATTCAATATCATCTTATTTTCACTTGTCTTAGAATTAAGATTTTTAAATTGTAATTTCATTGTCATATGTATGAGACATAAGACATGTTGACAAACCAGTCAGTCTTAAGGGAAAACAACTCTGAATACTCGTTGGAAGGACTGATGCTGAAGCTGAAACTCCAGTATTTTGATCATCTGATGTGATGATATTGGAAAAGTCCCTGATACTAGGAAAGATTGAGGGCAGAAGGAGAAGAGGGAATCAGAGGATGAGATGGCTGGATGGCATCATTGATGAAATGGACATGAACTTGGGCAAACTTTGGGAGATGGTGAGGGACAGAGAGGCCTGGCGTGCTGTAGTCCACAGGGCTGCAAAGAGTTGGACACGACTGGGTGACTGAACAACAAAAACAATGTATGAGCAATTTCTTTTCGTTGATTCAGCCTCGTTTTTTTTGTTGTTGTTGTTGTCAAAGTATTTGTTAAAATATACTGAATAAAACTTCCCACGTGGTGCTAGTGGTAAAGAATCGCCTGCCAATTCAGGAGACACAAGAGATTAGATCCCTGGGTCTAGAAGAACCCCTGGAGGAGGAAATGGCAGCCCCTTCCAGTGTTCTTGCCTGAAAAATCCCATGGACAGAGGAGCCTGGCAGGCTGCAGTCCATGGGGTTGCAAAGAGACAGACACGACTGAAGGGCCTGTGCACACACGCACAAGGACAGAGCCTGGTGGATGCGCCTAGGGACGTCAGTCCAGGATCCTGTGTGCGTGGAGCAACACTGTTTCACGTGAGACTCAGCTAAGGCAGCATTACCAGCTTGACAGCTCAGCACCCAGTGAGTTCAGTTGCTTGTCTGGCTGTGCACACACCCGACCTCTATCTTTGGCCTATAAGCATTACTCCTCTGTTTGCTTTTCTTTTCCCTAACAGTGCCTCAGCATACCTTGTGAATTATCTCCCTAAAACCAAACTATATTCACACGCCTCTGGTTCACAAATGCCAGTTTATGAACAGGGTGTTAGCTTCGTCAGGTTCACCTGGAGAGTTTTTAAGCTGCCCCGGCAGGAGATTCTGAGATCTGGGATAAGTGGTGCTCATAGCTTTCTGGGTGTTTTGATATACTTAAGGCTAGAAAGCCAGTGGGTGGTCCATATTTTCTCGTAGGGTCAGCTTTCAGTAACCCAAAGAAAAGAAGCCTGTGAGATTAGTTTTTGAACTCATTTTTCAGCTTTGTGAACTTGAATTGACCTCTAGTTACCACTGGCTTCTTCTCTACTTCCTCAGAAACTAGAGTATATAGTGCTTCTGTTCTAGAATCATTCTTTCAAGTACCTGTGGCACAAATTTTGACAGTTTGCTGATGTATTATAGTTCCTTAAATGAAAGTAATTGTTACTATTTTTTGTATTATATAACATTTTATATATACAGTTAACTTTTTCCTTCATGAGTTTGAAGCAATATTATAAATATAGGAGCATTCATTTGTTATTATTCTTCATCTAAATTCCACAAAGCTGAAAAAAAGAACACCTTATTTTAGGAAGTATTTCCATTCAGCAAAAATATAATTTTCCATGATTTATGCTATCTTACAGTTTATTGAGTCAGCCACAATAAAATAGAATAAGATAGAAAAGTTACTACTAATACCATGGTTATGCCAAAATCCCATGATTTGTGTAGCTTTAAGAAACTATGGCAGGAGAGGACTCTGAGCTTGCCCTCAGGTGTACTTAATATTATCAGTATGTTTCTCAGTATTTAGGACTACTTATTTCAGATCAGATTTTATTTTCAAGATAACGGAATAAAACACAACTCAAAACATGAGATATAATACAAGAGCTCCAGTTCTGAGTTTTAAAGTTTATGATGCCTTGCTTTGGGGCTCTGGTTTGGAAAGGACATAATTAATCCAATTTGGTATTCAGTTTTTGTTATATGTTTAAGTACACATGAATTTATTTGTGCTTTTAAGGGACAAAATTATCACCAATGCTTAAAATATATAGATAATACTGAGGATGTATTTTTTAAAGTCACACTCTCAGTCTTCTGCTTTAGCAAACTGTAATCAGAACTTTTAGTATATACTGGTAATTTTAGTTTCTCCTACTTTTTCTATCATTTGATAGAAGTTCTGACATACACAACTGGCTCAAAAATTTGCAGAAGGTGAAGGAACCAAAAAAAAAACACCACCAAGAGTATGGGATAAAGATAAAGCAAAGAGTAAGGCATCTCCCGAGTAACTAACTTACTTGTGCCAGAGATTCTAATTACTTACCCCAAAGAAACGGTGCTAATGGGGAATTGTTGTTGTTCCATTGCTAAGTCGTAGCCAACTCTTTGTGACCCCATGGACTACAGCACATCAGGCTTCTCTGCCCTTCACTATCTCCTGGAGTTTGCTCAGACTCATGTCTATTGAGTTGGTGATGCCATCCAACCATTTTATGCTCCATGGCCCCCTTCTCCTCCTGCCCTCAATCTTTCCCAGCATCAGGGTATTTTCCAAACTCACTGGAAATATCTAGGATTTGGTCCGAAGTTTATATGGTTATACTTTAAAGCAGTAAGAACTCTTAAACCTGGACCAGAGGCTTTCTCAGCCCACGCTAAGCCTTTGTCTCAAATAGTTCTCCCTTGTGGGTATTTCCAGTGAGAGGACGGGGAAAAGCCAAAGCCCCACCCGTCACCTGCTCTGTGCAGCCACCATCAGCTCTTCTGAATCCAGCAGTCTAGTGACTGAAATACCGACGGTATGACTGCCACCCTCAGACAAAACAAGCTCTCCAGGAGCAGTAAGCAGGTTGGTGACTTTAGAAGTATCGGAAAGGAAAAGTGGGTTATTCTCTGCTAAAAGTTGGGAATCCCTGCATTAGAAGTTATTTGCAAATTAAAATTTACAACCATCTAGTTTAAATGAATGAAGTTTACACTTTTGTATTTGGTTACACATAAAAGAGACAATTGTGTGGCCAAACATTTGGCAAGCGCTTTGGCTATTTCATTCTCTGTTTGAACGTGAGCTTCTAGCAAACCTGTTTGCTTCTCTCACATAGTGCTGCCTGTTGCTCGTCATAGTGGGTGTGCCTTTTTTGCTGTAGCAGGAACTTTGTTCAACAGCCTTTCTCAGTGAGCAGAACTATTTACATTACCAGTTCTTTCCATCTATTTCATTCATGTAAAGTGAAAGTCAATGTAACCTTGGAGTTTGAATAAAGATATTATCCTAACTCAGAACTTCTACTGTGTTAACTGCAGAAAGAAAAAAGTTATGATTATGTTAATCCAGTTTATATTGATATGTAGTTCAAAGATCATATACCCAAGAACCTATGTTTTATCATTTTTGAGCAATTGGACTGCTTTATTTATGTGAACTATATTTGCTGAGTGTTTTTCCTTCACATTTGAAAAACTAAAGAATAGTGCTTGTTGTTCACCACCAATGTCAAGTTAAATGTGTTAGTGGAGAATTAGAGGCATTGATAGTGATCGCTTGCTTTGGGGACAGGGGCTATGGAGTGCTCCAGATTCGCTGATCACAGGGTCCCTGGGGAAATCATCGAGCCACAGGCAGTGGGAGCTGAAGGGGGCTCCAGAGATCAAGTTCGTCGCTTGTCAGGAGCGCCCGCAAGGCACAGCGGCAGCAGTTGGGAATATGGTGCATCACGTGAGCAAGGAGTGCTCACAAGTATAGAAGAGAGGCACGTCACACACACGTGTACACACACACAGACACGCACACGCATACACGCATGCATGCACGTGCACACAGAGGGACACATGCATGCTTATACGCATGTGCACGCGTGCTCGTATATGCAGACACGCACAGACGCGCACATGCCACACAGAACCACATCCCAGGTACCTGTGTCTGCCTGGAGAATGAAGCGTAATCAGCTGTTTCCGAGTTTTTCTGCTCAGTATTTGCTGGTTTCAGGTTCATATTTTTCTCCCTGTATTCTTGGCAATAGCAGGCCCACAAGGTTACCAGTGTGTAAGGTTACCAGTAATACTAGTAGCAAGAAGAAAACATTCATTCAGTTGATTATATATTCTGCCTGGTCACTTAATTGGGTTTTTACAAAGACTATCAAGTAGACCTTGATGAGGAGTTCGGTATCATGTTCCAATATCAAGTTAATTTACTTGCCTGGAAATTGATCTTAGAAGCCATTAATTATTAAAAAAAATAGGAATTTCAGTCGATATTTAAAATGAGTCTTTTATGCAAGCCTTTCTTCCCTTTTCATCAACTCAAGGCTGATGGCACTTTGCGGTCATGACCTTCTCCTCTCAGATTTATCTCTTCTCATGATCTCTTGGTGACATCCCGACAGTAAGCACCCGCTCCTCTCCGATAGAGTCTCAGCTTTCTAGGATGACGAGATAGACATTTCTATTGGAAAACAACTTCCGCTTCCCTTGTCTCTTTCTGTCTTTCTGCGGGTAGGTGAGGACACCTCTCTGTAACCTTTCACACCATACAGTATTAATCAATACTCTTTTTTTTTCTGCAAAATCCAGCCCAGCCTTACTAGCTGCTTAGTAACGTCCCTCTTCCAAATGCCCTTTCCTCAGAATGCCTCTTACTTTGTCCAGTCTCATTCCTTTTCACTGTTTTCTAGGGCGTCTGCTTTGCCATTGTATAATCCGCTGCATCATTTCTGTGGTCTAGTCTCCTTTTAACTTGCTATTCATCCTTTTTCATGACATTTAATATTGGTGAGACCTCCGAAAATGGGATCTTGCTTATAAGTTTCAGCTAGTGTGGCAAGCTGGCGTGATTTGCTCTGGTGTCTAATGTGTCTCAGCCAGAAACTTTGCATTGTTTAGGAGACTTGCAATAGGGAAGAGGGTGGAGGCCTTTGTGTAATACCTTTCCTCGCTCATGGTCCTCACCAGGCCGTGTGTTTGAGAATCCATGTAGACGGTCACCCTGACCCTGGCTTCATCTGCGTCACCTCCTCCGTGAGGGTGTCCCTTGCCCTCTGGAGAGTCGACGTGCTCCTCCGTGTACCTTCTGTGCCTCGTACTTGGCTCATTCTTTGCCTCTGTGCTTCCTCTGCTGCTTGCAGGGAGCATGTTAGTTAGACTCCTTGCGACCCCGCGGACTGCAGCCTGCCAGGCTCCTCTGTCCATGGGATTCTCCAGGCAGGAATACTCGAGTGGGCTGCCATTTCCTTCTCTGGGGGATCTTCCTGAGCCAGGGATTGAACCCTCGTCTCCTGCATTGCAGGCAGACTGCTGACCATCTGAAACACCAGGGGAGTCAAGGAGGTACCTTATACATGCTGGTATCCATGGGGACAGTTCTGTAAGATGTACTGTTGCTGAATGATGGGTAAGTGATTGAATGCCCATTTTTATCTTTTGCTTCCTCTGAGATCGTAGCCTTCTTCGTCCCTGGAGGGGCCTAACGCAATGATGGGCATGCGGTGATACTCCAGAGCATATTTGTGGAGTGACTGAAAATGAACAGATGAGGAATATATATATTAAATAAATATAATATATATATATATATTTAATGAAGAAGACCAGGGAGAATTAGGCCTGGCCCTGGACAAGTGAATAAGTGTTGGAATTCTCTACTATTTCACTGGCTGTTTCCCATATAACCTGTGACTTTGAAGAGACACACTTTGTTTGTATTCCATTTATGGAATGCACGTGGTGGTGCTTACTCAGATTGTGTTTTTTGAGAACAATAACAAGGAGCCATAAATTGAAAGTACTGGGTAATGAATCAAGTGAGTTTTATATGAGTCACAGGACTTGCGTTAAAGTTTCTCATATAAAACAACATGATTATGAGACTTCTCAGTTAAAAACAAAAGAGAACCGTAAGCAATTATGTGTGGCATACGTCAATTAAGCGCTGTCTAGGATGAAATCTTCCAGCTCGTCTTTTTAGGCCTTCTCCAGAAATCATCCATTCCTGGGAGAGAGAGGAGCTGTCATAGCGCAGTTGCATATTTCACAAACAGTTTTATCTATAGTCCCTGTGTGTGATGGTTCCGAAAAGGTTTTTTCTTTTTTGCCACCTGACGGATGAACAATAGACACGTTTTTATGCCTTGAATGAGCGAAGAACAAATCGGCCTTTCTAACCAGGACGCCCTGTACCTTACCTTATCTGAGCAATGAGACTGCAGCTCTTTTCTGTTGTTTGAAGGTAGTTTTTTAGTGAGTGGCTGAAAGCCTTCCCCTCTGGCAATGTGCTGAAGTCGCACAGGGCTAGTTGAGTCTTGGTTCGAGTGGGTGATGCTTACATTTCGGTCCCAAATGCTCAGGGCACTGCACAGTGAGGGCTTTTCCTGGTCCCTCAGCAGAGCACACACAGCACGTGTCCTCCAGCTCCATCGCTGAGGGAGCGTCACTGTCACGCAAGGAGATAAAACCCCTACAAGCTTTCCCCCCTCAACAGAGTACAGCACATTCCTTTGTTTTCAAAACAGTGTTCCTCAGGTTTCATCAGCTGCCGAAAACCACATGTAGGAGCTTGGAAGATTGGGTTGCACGATTTACACGGGTTAAATTACAGGGTTCTGGAAGTGTCTTTCTTTGCAAAATCTGGAGGCATGCTTCACTCGCAACAGTTGTTGCATGTCTTTGGGAAAAAAAAAATGCAGCTGTTTCTTTCCTAGGTTGGTTATGAGGAAACAAAGTTAAAGCCTGTTTTATGGTGGGCCCATGGCATCATCATTTCACGAGAAGCAGTTCACAGAGAGACTCCTGACATGCACACCTCTTGGCTGTTTGAAACAGAAGCCTCTTGTCTTACTGACTTAGCTTACTGTGCCAGAGAGAAGCTACAAGGCGTGCCTGTGGTCCTGGGGCCGGGTCCAGCCGTGCAGACCTCATCAATTTGGCTCACACAAGTTTTTTTTGAAAACGTAGCTTAGTTTTTAAATTTGAAGGATTTGGGATGCAAACCCAGATGTCTAGCTTGTTTTGAGCATGTGGAGGGCTGGGTGTGCAGCTTCACGGCAGCGGTGGGTGGGAGCCCAGCCTCGTTGCCTCCACGGGTCGGGCTCGATCTCGCCTGGTGGCCAGAGGGCCCACCTGTTCCTGCTGCCCCGACACTGGCGCCAGCATCCACTGCCGTTTATTGTCACTCTTGCACTTTTATTGGGATAGTAGTGAAACACTGTGCCATCTCTTTCTCAAAGGTGAGAAAATGAAGAAAGCTTTTCCCACTTACCTTCATTACCTGCTGGCTTTCAGAATTTAGAATTTTGATTCAGGCCACTGTGTAGCTTGTGGTATGTGGATTATAGTGTAAGTTGAGACCTCACATACTGGTGAATTTTTCAAATTTCTTCCAATTATTTTGAAGAGCCAAACCCATATGTGAACACAAACATTGAAAACTATGTCCAAAGCAAAACTCATTATCAATTAGAAACTGCTGGCAAGGCTGGGCATGATAGCACGTGGCTCCCACCATGTCGTCTGGCATCTGGTGAAGGAGATGGTGATAATGATGAAGGCTTCTAGTATTTATTAACCGCTCACCAGGTGCCAGTCTAAGTACTTTACGTACCTTATTTAATTTAATCTTCAACAACAGTGTGTTTTATTCCCATTTCCCCAAAAGCAGCTATGTAAGGGCACGCAGCAGTGGGTGGGTGGAGGCTAGATGTGGAAGGAAGCAACCTGACTCCAGAGCACAGCGCCCTGCTTGCATCCTCCGCGTGCTGTTACTGTTGTTCATGCGGGCTTCCTAGGTGGCTTATTGGTGAAGAGTCTGACTGCCAGTGCAGCAGATGTGGGTTTGATCCCTGAGTCTGAAAGATCCTCTGGAGAAGGGAGTGGCAACCCGCTGCGGTATTTTTGCCTGGAGAATCCCAGGACAGAGGGGTCAGGCAGGCTACAGCCCATGGGGCTGCAAAAGAGTCAGGGTGGCTCAGCAGCTGAAGAGCAGCGGCGGCAGCTACTGTCCGGGTGAGGAAGCCTCACCTGAGGAGAGTTAAGCTCGCATACCAGGGGTGTTGCCACAGGCTTATTGGTATAGGCAGGATCAGAGTGTCGATCTAGTGACCCCAGGGAGAAGGCGACGGCACCCACTCCAGTGCTCTTGCCTGGAGAGTCCCAGGGACGGGGGAGCCTGGTGGGCGGCCGTCTATGGGGCTGCACAGAGTCGGACACGACTGAGCGACTTAGCAGCAGCAGCAGTGACCCCAAAGCCCTGCCTTATATACCAAATTATATTTCTCAATTTGTAGAAAGTAATCTAAAATTAATTCTTACTAGGAAATGTGGCATATTTTTAAATGAAAAAGTTTTGTAAAGTTCTCAAAATGAAATGTCTTGGGGTTAGTGGTTCCAAAACAATATAAACGCTGAGCCTGCTCGGCAAGGCAGGGAGGAGACGGACGCTGGCATTCCACCTCTGGCTCTGTTGGCTGGAGATGTGTATTTAGAGTTAACCTCTTAGGATACTCTGCTGTGTTGTAGTATTTTATACTGTACCCCTGAAATGTAGAGCTGTTTTTTAATAGTATATTCCTGTTATGGTGAGCTATGGTGAAAAATCAGGTAACTTGTTGCCCAGAGGTTCTCAGAAACAAGATATCCTTGGCCTGAGAGTTTCAGATTAGCGGATGCAAACTGTAATATAGGACGGATAAACAACACGGTCCTACTGTACAGTACAGGGACTATATTCAACACCTCGAAGGAAATCATAATGGAAAAGAGTATAAAAAAGAATGTGTAAGGGTATAGCTGAGTCACTTTGCTATCCAGCAGAAATTAGTGCAACACTGTAAATCAACTACTGTGTTGTTTCATCGCTAAGTCATGCCAGACTCTTCGCTATCCTAAGGACTGTATCCCGCCAGGCTCCTCTGTCCATACTTCAATAAAAATGAAACAAAAAAGAAAAAAGATATACAGTCTCATTAACTAAGGAATGTTATATAAATCACTGTTATTAGTAATAATATTTAGTTGCTCAGTCTAAGGCAGTTTCCACAAATGATCACTAATTCTTAGAATAATCGCCCAGCCTCTGGGGGTTCTGTCCCGCACAGCAGACCGAAGCTCAGAGAAGGGAACTGACTCCTTCAAGAATATGCGTCTATTAAGTCACGGAAGAAAAATTCACCCTCTGGCTTTGAAGGTCATACCCTTTCCACTATACTGTGCTGTCACGGTGCACAAAATTATCAGATTTATTCTCTTAACATGCATTCATCCTGTTTTCCGTGAATGGCAGTGTTTACTCTTGCAGTTTTGTGAGAGTTAACCATATCACATGAGGCACGCGAAGCACTTCACACCAGTTTGGTGTGTGACAAATTGTGGCTCAGCTGGTGCAGAATCCGCCTGCAACGCGGGAGACCTGGGTTTGATCCCTGGGTAGGGAAGATCCCCTGACGAAGGATAGGCTACCCACACCAGTATTCTGGTCTGGAGAATTCCATGGAGTGTATAGTCCACGGGGTTGCAAAGAGTCGGACACGACTGAGCGACACTCAGTTCAGTTCGGTTCAGTTGCTCAGTTGTGACAGATTCTTTGCGACCCCATGAATTGCAACACACCAGGCCTCCCTGTCCATCACCAACTCCTGGAGTTCACTCAAACCCATGTCCATTGAGTCGGTGATGCCATCCAGCCATCTCATCCTCGGCTGTCCCCTTCTCCTCCTGCCCCCAATCCCTCCCAGCATCAGAGTCTTTTCCAGTGAGTCAACTCTTCGCATGAGGTGGCCAAAGGACTGGAGTTTCAGCTTTAGTGTCATTCCTTCCAAAGAAATCCCAGGCTGATCTCCTTCAGAATGGACTGGTTGGATCTCCTTGCAGTCCAAGGGACTCTCAAGAGTCTCTCCAACGCCACAGTTCAAAAGCACCAATTCTTCGGCGCTCAGCCTTCTTCACAGTCCAAATGTCACATCCATGCATGACCACAGGAAAAACCATAGCCTTGACTAGATGGACCTTAGTCGCCAAGTGATGTCTCCGCTTTTGAATGTGCTGTCTTTGTTAAGCTAACGAGACAGGACGCTCTAAGAGGCAGGCTAGGTCTGAGGTTTAGTCTCTAGAAAAGCTGAGGCACTGGGAACTCCCGCAGGCAGTGTAGCTTGACCAATCAGAAAAAATCCCCATAGCCCCCGCCTGCGCCAGACCTGAGCCAATCGGGACGAGGATGGAAATCCCCTAAAAAAGCCTGCGCGCGAAAATCTAGCCAATTAGCAGATGCCAAAAGACCCTTGCAACCAATCCGCCCTTACCAACTCCCTGTCTTTGTCTATAAATAATACTGTAATCCAGGGCTCAGGGCTCTCGTCAAGACTCCATTGTGCTGGATGAGATGGGAGCCCTAGTTCGAACTAGAAATAAAACCTCTTTATGCTTTTGCATTGCTGTGGAGGTCTTATTCTCTCAGTTTTGGGGACTCGGACTTCGGGCATAACATTTGGGGGCTCGTCCGGGATCCCTTTAACTGGGAAGAATAACACTCTCCCGGTAGAAGGGGTTTCCTCACTAGGAGGAAGAGGTATCTGAACACCGGTGAGAGGCCCCAGCATGAGTCCTTAGTTCCGGCATCGGGCTGGAAGGGCGGCTGGCCCCAGGTAACAAGTCCAGCGTGAGTCCTTAGTTCCAGCATTGACCTGGAAGGGCGGCTGACAAGTAGCTACTTCAGTTGCTTAGGTGGCGTGACACCTAGCTCCAGCATCGGGCTGGAGGGGCGGCCATTTTCGGGAGCTTCTCACAGGGCGCAAGATCGATCTTTATTGGTAAAAAAGCCGAGACTGACATCCTGACCACTCGGGGTACTCAGGGGCCAGCTTGCCTGCCAATGGACCAGACCCAGCGGCCGCAACCAGGACCCTTTTGTCCCTGGTCTCCTCCTGATGCGGACAGCTGGCCGGAGTGCCCTGACTGGTAAGGAACAAGAGACTATTGATCTCTCTCCCTCCCTTCTCTCTTTCCTCTCCTTAACCCTTCATAAAGCGTCTGCTGAAAAGCTAGATCTTGTGCTGGGTCTGTCTAAATGTGTCTTGGTATGTCTCTGTCTCTAGGTAATATTTTTGAGGTTAATTTATATATGAGCTCTATTTATTTGTTTAAAA
>SJYG01000386.1:645979-683666 GCA_006410535.1 Litocranius walleri
AAAAAAAAATGTTAGGTTTATTTAAAAACAAAACCACAGTAAGCACTGGACTCCTTGCCAACAACGGTAATGTTTCCGGGCCATCCTAGAGGTCGTGGAGAGCAGCCTAAACACCAATCTCCACTGGTCCGAACTGGCCCCATTAAATGCTCCCCACCCTGTGAGATGGAGGATCTGGAGCCAGTCTGGACGGCTGGGATTTCCCACCTCCAGGCACTCCCAGCCCCAGTAATGGCCTCGCCGTGGAGGCTTTCAAGGAGGAGACTCTGCTGTGGCCATGAGGGCCGGCCAGGGCTGCTTCTTCTGGACCTTTCAGAAGTTTCTTCCGACTGAGGAGGAAGCCTGGATATAATGCATGGGTGGGACTGCAGCGAAGACAGGGTGAAAGAAAGGTTTCTGTCCCAGCCGGGACCCTGAACGTGAGCGACCTTGCCACTCTGAGTTCCTTTCGTTGTATCTGTAAAACAGCACACATCTCACAGTACCGCTGCAGGGGTTAACTAGGCTAATGTATGCCTTAAGTTTATATACTTTCAGAAGGTGGTTAATGCAGGTTAAGCTCCTTCCTCCCACCCCTCCCATTCCAGGTGCGAGCTCCACCTGGACTCTAGGATAGGCCAGCTCCTGGTGTACAGCAAGACTCTGAAGAAAGCAGGGTGGGTGATAAGTGTGTGTGTGTGTGTCCATGTGGCTCATGAATGTACGTACTCATATGAAGGAACATACATTTGCTATGCATTCGGATGTAGTAGGTGAACAAAGAAATGATGCGTAATTAGCATCTGTTACTTCTGCCCCCAGAAGAGAATGTGGTGGGAATCTTGATCTCCGTGTGGAGACTTGCAGGGCTAGTGTTGGTTTGGGGGAAGAAAATTTCTGCGCTTTAACGGGACAAACAAGAGTGACATTTTCATACACAAACCGGGAGGAGTAAGAATGAATTTAATCAGCGGCAGACTGACAAACAGCACAAAAACTTTCGTGTTTAAATCCTGTCCAGTACCCAGAGTGGGGGATTTCTGTTGGTAGGCGTGGAAGCCTCTCCAGGTCAGCCTCGGTTCTTCTGAGCAAGAGACGTGGCTACTGAGCGCCTATCCATATGGGTTTTCCAGGCTTCCACAACAAAGCGCCAGAGACTAGCTGGTGTGGGTTGCAGAGCTGTGTTTGCTTGGGCTCTGGAGGCTGTTGGGATGGGCTCCTCTGGGGCTGTGAATGGACGATCTGTCCCGGCTTTCTGCTCTGCCTGGTAGCTGGCCAGCCTCGCCTGTGTCTCTACTGCACCCCTATCTCTGGGGACCTGTCTCCAGGGCCCCCGTCACATTGGAGTAGGGCCCACACTGTGTCCTCGGTTTAACTTGATTTCTACTGTGAACATCCAGTCTCCAAATACGGTCACCTTCTGAGGCACTGGTGGTTAGGACTTCAACACGTGAATTTGAGGTGGGGCTGGGGGATATAACTCAGCTGAATTTCATGACAGTTCTGAAATTTGAAAGTGATGCCAAACGCTATGCTCCTACCTTAGCAAAAGATGGGCTGGATTATATTAAGGTGGTGACGTCTGCACCCCTGACAGTCAGTACTGGACCAAGGTTTGGGAAATAGGTTACTTGGATACAGAATGTTTCTAGCAGGAGCTCACCTAAGGTCCAGGATGTACTGGAAATGGTATGATTGATTGCTCCCTGTAACTGTGATGTGACCATTCACCTGTGGGCCAGGTGAAGCCAGTGGATGGAGGCCCATCAAGTCATGCATTTGTGGGAGAATTAGCCCCAGGACAACCTGACTTCAGTTTTCAGGGAAGGCAGCTTCTGGGTCATAATCTGTGTGCCTTTTGTATCTGACACAATACCCATGTTCCTTCATTAAAAATGGGCAGGAGAGCTAAAAAGAAAACCAGAACTGAAGAACAGACAGACAAACCCGAGGCCCTCGGAGGCCTGTGTGTGTGTATGTGTGTGTGTGTGTGTGTGTGTGTACAACAGTCCCCATGGTTAACAACGCTGAGTTCCACCCTGGTGGGCCCTCTAATAGTGCTACTATTAATACTTGCTGTTGGGCCATACATCATAAATAAGCTTGTGCCTTTATAAAAGACTACATCAATACTGTCCCACTTATGGTACTGAGACAACAGTATCAGGCCCGGCCCCAAAATATAGAGGAAGATTCCTCTATGTAGCTGAAGACAGCGGGGAATGTTAGGCTAACGAGACAGGACGCTCTAAGAGGCAGGCTAGATCTGAGGTTTAGTCTCTAGAAAAGCTGACACTGGGAACTCCCGCAGGCAGTGTAGCTTGACCAATCAGAAAAAATCCCCATAGCCCCCGCCCGCGCCACACCTGAGCCAATCGGGACGAGGATGGAAATCCCCTAAAAAAGCCTGCGCGCGAAAATCTAGCCAATTAGCAGATGCCAAAAGACCCTTGCAACCAATCCGCCCTTACCAACTCCCTGTCTTTGTTTATAAATAATACTGTAATCCAGGGCTCAGGGCTCTCGTCAAGACTCCATTGTGCTGGATGAGATGGGAGCCCTAGTTCGAACTAGAAATAAAACCTCTTTATGCTTTTGCATTGCTGTGGAGGTCTTATTCTCTCAGTTTTGGGGACTCGGGCTTCGGGCATAGCAGTCTTCACTTCAAATGCTGCATAAAAGTTGGTCTTTGGTTTGTGTTTTGTTTGGCCGAGTGCCCTGCGCTGGGTCAGGCGCTGGGGAAACAGGTGAATAAGATACTGTGCCTTTCCACAGAGGGCTCCCGCTCCGTGCGGGGGAGAGCTGTGGTCCCGGGGAGGCCGCGCGCAGGCTGGCCCTCGGCGGCGCCTCCCCGCAGAGCTGCGCTGTGTGATTTGGTAGGAAGGCCCTTGTGCCAGAGGCCTCTTTTTTTTTTTTTAAGTTTCCTTCCTAAAGAAAAGATTAAATAAACACAAAAAAACCTGTTCCTAAAGTTAGGAGTGAGTGCTGTTCATGCGATCCCGGAAACAGCAGTGTTGCCCCGGGAGGAGGTCAGACGACCCTGGCCCTTCCCCGCGGGCCGGCGGAGGGACGCGGAGGAAGGGGTACCGCCTCGAGGGCAGCAGCAGAATGTCCGCACCTACGGCGCCCTTGGCCGCTGCAGGACCGCCGCGTGTCCGCTTCCTCCCCGCCCCGAAGGCAGGCCTGCCCCCCGGCACGCCCGCCGGCTCCATGGGGCGGCCTCGTGGAGAAGCACACCTCTGTGACCGCGGCTGCAGCAGCTGTGTCCATCAAGCCACGCTGTCTGCTGGCTTATTTCCTTAACGTTGCTTCCGGTATCTAGATTGTCTTAAGACTTTTTTTCTTTTTTTTAGTTTTACTGGAGTAAAACTTAAAAGAATTCTTTTTCAGAAAGGGTACATAAATATAAATTCTCTAAATACCTGTGTGTCTCAAGTTGACTTTATTTGTTTCAAACTTAAATAATTGCTCGGATTTTTACAGAATTCTAGCTCCAACACATTGCAAAGTTGCAGGACACTGCGCTGTTGCTGTTGGCGAGCCGACGTGTCTCAGGTGATGGTACCAGTCTCATCCGTTTGTCAATAATCGTTTCGCTTGTTTCCTCTCTGGAAACATTTAAGATTTTCTTTCTTTTTCTTTTATTTTTTGACCTCGGAGAAATGAAATTTCATGGTGGAGGTCTAGGTGTCTGCCTTTTATTTTTTGTTTTTCCCATCTATGTGTTCAGTGAGTATTTTTATTCTGAAGAATCATCTTCCTTTGTCTTGGGGAAACTGTACTCTTTAATTTCTTTTTCATCACATCGTCACTGGCCACAGGTCGTGGCTCCCAGGGTCTTAGTTCCCCAACCTGGGATCAAACCCGGGGCCTCTGCAGTGGAAGGCTGAGTCCTAAGCGCTGGGTGTGCAGAAAGTTCCAGCACATTCTGTGATTTCTTTATTGCTTCTTCCCCTCCATTATTTCTGCCTATTTTCTACTGAAACTGCTGCTTATTTTTATATTAGTATTCACACTTCCCCTGAAACATTCTCTCTCTTTCTTTTGAACTTCCTGTAAGATGGATGTTGGATTCCTTGGTTCTGTCCTCTAATTTATTAATTATCTGTCTTTTTGTTCTCTGTTCTGGGAGAATTCTCTAACTTTATATTCCAGGTCACTAATTTAGTCATCAGCTGTATTTATTATTCTACTTTTTAAACAATTTATTTTTTAGTTATGTTTTTAATTTCTAAGAACTTTGTCTTGTTTTCTAGTTGCTCATTTTTAAGACAGCCCATTCTTGTCTTATAACACAATATCCTCTTGATCTCCCTGTAGACACTAATGTAAGTTTTGTTTTTAACAGATTTTATTTAACATATTTTATTCTCTACATTATCTCTCTTCTCTTGGGTTCATGATATTATAGGATACAAGAAGCAGTAGTAAGAAAACAAGCCAGCAGAGACTCTCAGTTTAGTGTAAATAACTGTTGAAATTGTGCCTGTGAAGCTTAATGCAGTTGTTAAGAAATATTTCCTTAAAAAATAGAAATAATTTAAAGAACTGGTAGTCATCTGGAACTAAAAAAATAAGATTATTTTAATCAAACACATGGGGTTTTGGGGGTGTTAAGACAATCTTGTTTAGGGACAATTAGTTTTATATATACTGATTAATTTTCAACATGTATAGAAAACTTAAGTTTAATTTTAAGCATATTATTTAAATACAAGAGTATCCAGTAGGAGAATAAATTTAGTATGTATAACTATCCTACAATTGAAAGGGGAAAAAACGAACAAAGGAAAATTAATCTATATATAGACAAAAAAGCAAAAAGAAAATAAAAAGCATAACAAACAAAAAACACAAAAAATGACAGTAAAAAGACCATTTTGGACAAATACCAGTTATTACAATAAATAAAAATTACTTTAAAATTTACTTTAAAAGTTGGAGACTATCCAAATGGTTAAAATAATCATACACATTAAACATTCAATATAGTCTACTTACTATAGGCATTCCAAAAAAAAATTAGAAAAGATATAGAAATTGAGGTCCACACAGAAGTATTACAAGTAAATTTCAACAAAAAAGAAAGTTGAAATATTAATTTTCTTTAATGCTAATTATAGTGGAGAGTGAAAAAGTTGGCCTAAAGCTCAACATTCAGAAAACGAAGGTCATGGCATCCAGTCCTATCACTTCATGGGAAATAGATGGGGAAACAGTGGAAACAGTGTCAGACTTTATTTTTCTGGGCTCCAAAATCACTGCAGATGGTGATTGTCATGAAATTAAAAGACGCTTACTCCTTGGAAGAGAAGTTATGACCAACCTAGACAGCATATTCAAAAGCAGAGACATTACTTTGCCGACTAAGGTCCGTCTAGTCAAGGCTATGGTTTTTCCTGTGGTCATGTATGGATGTGAGAGTTGGACTGTGAAGAAGGCTGAGTGCTGAATAATTGATGCATCTGAACTGTGGTGTTGGAGAGACTCTTGAGAGTCCCTTGGACTGCAAGGAGATCCAACCAGTCCATTCTGAAGGAGATTGGCCCTGGGTGTTCTTGGGAAGGAATGATGCTAAAGCTGAAACTCCAGTACTTTGGCCACCCCATGCGAAGAGTTGACTCATTGGAAAGGACTCTCATGCTGGGAGGGGTTGGGGGCAGGAGGAGAAGGGGATGACAGAGGATGAGATGGCTGGATGACATCACGGACTCGATGGACGTGAGTCTGAGTGAACTCCGGGAGTTGGTGATGGACAGGGAGGCCTGTTGTGCTGCGATTCATGGGGTCGCAAAGAGTTGGACATGACTGAGTGACTGAACTGAACTGAAGTATTAATTTTATATTAAGTGTTAATATAAAACAAAATGGAATTTAAGGTAAAAAGGATTAAATGGACAGCAAGTAGTATGGCAGCCCACTCTAGGATTCTTGCCTGGGAAATCTTATGGACAGAGGAGCCTGGTTAGCCACAGTCCATGGGGTCACAAAAGAGCTGGACATGAATTAGTGATTAAACAACAAAGAAATATTTATTGATCACTAATAAAAATCCAACAAGAAAGTATAATGGCTAGGAGTCTTTGTGCACGAAGCAAAAAGCATTGGAATAAATATACTAAATCTGTTGGAAGTGCAAGAAGAAATTGTTCAAAACAGAGAAGAGCTTTCTCTGAGAAATCTCTGTTGCAATCACGTTTCACTCTGAAACCATAAAACTGTTTGCGTTCTTTTGTCAGTTCCATTTGATTATCTTCATGTTAGCATTTTCTACTGCTCTTTCCTGCACTTTCACTAAATGCTTTTCAAAACTCACATTTTAAGGCCTGTTTTTCAGGGTGTCTTCAAAGGTGCTGTGGTCAAATGGACTCATTAGCTTTGTGATTTCTGAAAGATGCGTGTTAAGATTTTGCTGAGTGCTGATGGGAGGGAATTTGGATATCATTTTTCTGAAGGCAACAGTCTTTTCCCTCAGCATACTCATCCTCGAGTATGACTCTGTTGATTTCATGACATTTAGGATTAGATGTAACCTTACTGTTATGCCCAAAGTCCGAGTCCCCAAAACTGAGAGAAATAAGACGTCCACGGCAATGCAAAAGCATAAAGGGGTTTATTGCTAGCTCGAGCTAGGGCTCCCCCCGGCACCGACGCAGTGGCTATAGGGAGGGAGCCCCAAGTCTTGGGCTGCACTGCTTTTATAGGGAATTTAATCAGGTAAAAGGCTACAAGAGGGGGAGTTCAAGCAGGAGGACAGCTGATTGGCCACTTTAGGGGGTGTTTAAGTTGACAGATAACTGGTTGGTTACTTCCATCCATAGGATTTGTGTGTAGATTCTTGATTGGTTTTCACTTCCAAGGTAAATCACAAGCTCCTGAACGTTAAGTCAGAAGGTTTAGCCTAGTGACTGATTGGCTCGTGTACAGTGGGGCTAGGTTAGGTAATCTGAGGGTTGATTGGCTATGGGTAGTGGGCTTAGGTTGGGTAATGTCCAAAGTTCTTTTGCCTGGGACCTTGCAGGATGGAATTCTTTAACAAGATGGAGTAGCTCAGGCCCTTCATGCTAGGGTGAGTGGGACCCTGCTAGGGTAGTCTCCTGGAATCATGACCCAGGTTTACAAGAATTCAAAACCTAGGCCTGGTGCAACCTGTCGAGCCTGCCATGGCTCCAGTCTGGTTCCCCAACATTCCCCCCTGTCTCTTGATCATATAGAGGAATCTTCCTCTTTGTTTTGGGGCAAGGCCTGGTATTGTTGCCTGAGTATGAGTAATTGGACTGTATTAATATGTTCCTTTACAAAAGTTACAAGCTTGTTTAGGATACATGGGCCAAAAGTGAGTATTAATAATAACACCATAAGAGGCCCCACCAGGGTGGAAATCAGTGTTGTTAGCCACGGAGATTGTTGGAACCAAGACTCAAACCATCCCTGTTGGGCCTCTCGTTCTCTGACTCAGCCCTTTTCTTGTCTTGGCCAGGGACTCCCTGACTACCCCCGAGTGATTCACATAAAAACAACGTTCTTCCCCTTCTTCCCCTAACGCAGCACATAGGTCCCCTGAGAGACTTCATACTCAAGATACTTTTTGGGAATTGGGGCGGAGGTCTCTTTCTTCTGTAACTTCTCCCTGCTGTGCATGGGCATAGGCCTGCCTAGCAGAGCAGAAGTCTCTCTCTACCTGATCTAAGTTGGGGTTTTTTACACCTGAAACCAGCTTCTACCCTTGTAGTAACAGCAATTTAGTTGGCCCCTCTCAGAGATGAAATAGACAAGGGCCAAACAAGAGACCTAATAGAATGGTCATCTCTGGTCCCCGGAAACAGAAGGCAACACTTGGAGTGAGGGTTGCCGGGTTTGTGACCCCTTCTGGTTGGCTGGTGGTGAGGCAGCAGAGCTGTGTGCCAGGAATCTTGTGTTCAGTCTGAAGCTACCATCCTCCACCTGGGTGGGGGCTCAAAGACATTGTTATGCATATTTTTTTGAGTAGGAACCAGGACTCTCTCTGGAGGCTGTACCAACCTTTGATTGCTTCTGTTTTTGTATCCCTTCCCTTCCCTGATTAGCAATTGTTTGAATCCATGCTTTGGAATTCAGGGAAGGCCAAGGAGGCTGAATACAGTCTATATCCTACAGATAAGAAATGGAGAACACAGAACAGATCTATACTCCAGAGCCCCACAGAGTCTCACTCAGTTTTAATTTTAGGGAACTAGGCAACTATGACTGTGATAACTTCCTGTCAGAATGGGGCATAGGACTGCCCCAGCTTGGAGCAATACAAGCTCTAATCTGAAAGTACACTCATAGGATCACCTAGTTATTTCCCAGGATATCTGAACCATAGCTACTCTATTTTGACTTTAATTGTAAACTTTTTTAAGAGCCAAAGCAGATTTCACTGTTAATGATGTCAGTGTTTCTCTAGGTACGAGAAGATGCAAGAATTGGGACTCATAAAATCTTCTCCTGAAAAGATCTAACTATCTGAAGGCCTGTTCTGCCAGTTTTTTAGAGCACAGAGTGCCTCATTCCTGATTTTCACCCTGAACTCCTTTCAGGGGTGTTGAAAGTCAGCAGTTGCAGCGGCCATGATTTAAGCTTTGTAGATGTAGATGGCGAGTCGAGTGTCAGTCTTCAGTTGGCAGAGCCCCTTTTTGCTCATAAACTTGACCATGATTTTGAGGGGGGCATTTCATGACCATTTTATCCCATGGTGCTGAGAATGTCTATTTTCAGGTTCGCCAAAGATTCTGTTGACAGGCCACTCAATGTGCTGTTACTGGACTAGGCCATAAAATAGTATCCAAAATTCTCTGGACCACCTGTCTTACTAGCTTTTTGGTCCAGGAAAATATTCCCTCTTGTAGCTTCTTCCCATGTCCAGAGTTACACTATTACCATCATCAATCTCATATGGGACCATATATTACTCTATTAGAGGCCTCACACACATATTTGACAGTGTAAGAAACAGCAATTTTGTAAAACAGGTGAAATACAAATAACATAGCCAGCAGTATTAGTAAAGTCACCAGTAAGACTTATGTTAAGACCTTCCATTAGCTGTAGCCCAGTATATCTTCAGGTCATCTGACTTAGTCTGCCCTGCAGAATCTTTATCTTCCAGGGAAATTATATATTGGCACCATCTATAAGGCACATAGCCCAGTTTTCTAGTGTTACTAGACTGATTAGTATGATTTAATTTTTTTTTCCCAACACTGAGGAGACTTTAAACCTAAATTACTATAGCCTGATGTTATCTATATAAGTCCATCCCATAATTGTGGGAGATTTTCCCCTCTTTTGCAGAAACTTTTCTTGTTCTGATTGAGCTTGGGTAATAGAAAAAAGCTCAAATTTATAGCCAGTCAGAGCAAGCATTATTAATTGGCCCAGTGAGGGGATCCTATCTAGTAATATCATAGTGACCTGAATATGACTATAATTTTTAAGTAAATTTTTTTCAGGGCCAACCAGTTAGAGTCTGGTAGTAGAGAAATTTACCAAGGTAACCCAGAACTAGACACAGGTAATTGGCCACAAACCCAACAATTGGATTGATTTTTTAAACTAGCATAGGATCAGGCCTATAATAGAAAAACATTTGACTTATATGCAAAGGTCTAAGAAGTCAAGAAAACATAAATGATCATATGAATCAGGTCCAGCATCTTGGGGAAGCTGTCTACCTCTAATGTCATCATCTTCTCATCCTGATATAGTGTAGTTTCTCCTGATAAAAAAGTCCTTCCATCCATATTGGAGACAATCCCTTTTTTTTCAGTCTTGGTTGCAGGTCATGAGGCATCTGATCTTCATCCAAAGATAGATTACTGAGATAAGCTTCAGAAACAAACTCAGGGTGTTTTTCAAGAATTCAATTAAATTTTACATCAATATCACATAACAACAAAGAACTATCTAAGAGATGAGTCTTACTAGATGCAGACCTCCATTAACAAACTGGGATTTAACGTTTTGAAATATCTTTTTCTCCTTAAAGTTACCCTTATTTTTATTAAATATAACCAAATTAAGGCTAGTTTATTTGCAAAATAGGTCTGTTCTCACTGATTTTGGTCTGATGATTTTTATAACCATAATTGATTATAGGCTTTTTATTTTGCTGAAACATTTGTAGAGTCTGAGACTGAACTTTTAAAATAAAACAGGGCTGGGAAACTTACACCAAAGGCTTATCACAGATTTTGTCTAACAAATCTAGATGAATTCTTCCCTTTTTAAGGTCTCAAAAATTTCTTGAGATTTTTGTACCCATGAGATACAATAGAAAATATAATTGTTTTGTTTATAATGTTTAATTTTACCAAAGTATTGTCATAATTAGTTTGAGAGAAAGATTTTCCCTACTCCCCGAAAACATAAGATTTAAACCCATAATTTTTCAGATAGAAACCATAAAAGTTATAAGCATATTTGCTGGTTCATTTAGTCCTTTTGTTAACTTTTGTGAAGTCATCAGGTTTTCCATTAAAATACCAGGACATAGCAGAATGTTAAAAACTCCATATAATTTTTAGGATATCTGTATTAGTAATTTTACCATACATTATAACATGAGCAGATTTATTACTCATCTGATAATCTTTTCCATGTAATTTAACCAACCAAATAAACACAGTTTAATATCTCTCTGGGATGCTCCAGGGGATCTTCTCAACCCGAGGATCGAACCCAGGTCTCCCATTTTTCAGGCAGACACTTTAACCTCGGCTCCACCAGGGAAGCCCTTAAATATAAAAATACAGTCTCTCAGAAAACCTCCTATAGAGACACAGAACTTCAGATCTAAGTACTAACATCAAAGATTTCAAGGGAGGAAAGGAAGCCGGGTTGAAAGAAGAAGGGGAAGGAGGCAGGAGAGAGGGGCAAAAGGGGTGGCCTTACAAACATCTCCTGCCACCTACAGATGCCCAGGCATTACGGGACTTTTTCCTGGGCCTCCAGAGAAGGAAGGACTGGAACTCGGCCCTACCAGAAATCAGAACCAGAATTCGAGTTCTCTGCCAAGAGGAGGTGATCAGTCTCCAATCCTCAGCTCAGGCTGAGGGCCCTTCGACCAGATTCCTATGTCCAGGACCAGGGGACTAGAAAAACAGGGAAGGATAGGCAGGGTTAAGGAGAGGAAAGAGAGAGGGAGGGGGAGAGAGATCAATGAAGTCTCTTGTTCCTTACCGGTCGGGGCACTCTGGCCAGCTGTCTGCGTCAGGAGGAGACCAGGGACAAAAGTGTCCCTGGTCCATTGGCAGGCAAGCCGGCTCCTGAGTACCCCAAGTGGTCAGGATGTCAGTCTCGGCTTTTTCACCTATAACGATAGATCTTGCGCCCTAGATTTGAAATCAGAAAAATGGTCAGTCATGAGGGATAGCGGAGTAGAAGCTTGCCCCATGATTACAGAGAAGTACACAGGAGACAAAATGAACACAGAGAGCAGAGACAATGCCGGCACTCACACAGACACGGCAAACAGATAGCAGACACACACCAGCCGGGAACGCAGCACTAGGTCTTCCTGGGCCCCCTGAGACTTCCTTCCCCTCGAGGTTGTCTTACCAACAAGGCGTCCAGAGCCAGCCGCCTTCCCAGCACGATGCCGGGCCTCGGCCCTATGCCGGCTATGTCTAATCCCCTTACAGAGCCAGCCGCCTTCCCAGCACGATGCCGGGCCTCGGCCTTATGCTGGACTTGTTACCTGGCACCAGCCGCCTTTCCAGCCTGATGCTGAAACTCGGTCTCACGCTGGGAAGCCTGTCACTGGTGTTCAGGTACCTCTTCCTCCTAGTGAGGAAACTCCTTCTACCAGGAGAGTGTTATTCCTCCCAGTTAAAGGATCCCAGACGAGCCCCCAAATGTTATGCCCAAAGTCCGAGTCCCCAAAACTGAGAGAAATAAGACGTCCACGGCAATGCAAAAGCATAAAGAGGTTTATTGCTAGCTCGAGCTAGGGCTCCCTTGGCACCGACACAGCGGCTATAGGGAGGGAGCCCTGAGTCTTGGGCTGCTCTTTTATAGGAAATTTAATCAGGTAGAAGGATACAAGAGGGGGTGTTCAGGCAGGAGGACAGCTGATTGGCCACTTTAGGGGGGGTTTAAGTTGACAGATAACTGGTTGGTTACTTCCATCCATAGGATTTGTGTGTAGATTCTTGATTGGTTTTCACTTCCAAGGTAAATCACAAGCTCCTGAATGTGAAGTCAGAAGGTTTAGCCTAGTGACCGACTGGCTCGTGTACAGTGGGGCTAGGTTAGGTAATCTGAGGGTTGATTGGCTATGGGTAGTGGGCTTAGGTTGGGTAATGTCCAAAGTTCTTTTGCCTGGGACCTTGCAGGATGGAATTCTTTAACAAGATGGAGTAGCTCAGGCCCTTCATGCTAGGGTGAGTGGGACCCTGCTAGGGGGTAGTCTCCTGGAATCATGACCCAGGTTTACAAGAATTCAAAACCTAGGCCTGGTGCAACCTGTCGAGCCTGCCATGGCTTTGGTCTGGTTCCCCAACATTTACTGATTGTCTCATAGTCACTTCAGATAAGACATGGTTGGCTTGCTAGGTTATGAACTGTTATTAAATTCAGGCAACTCATATAACTTTTCTGGATCCCACTAACTTGTCTTTGAAATAAGAATAACTTTGCACAGTGGCAGTATCATAGCCACTGACGTTTATTTGAGGTGCGATTATTGCTAACTGAAATAAGAATATAGGGTTAAGACAGATAGTCCTTCAGGCGCTTTCTTTCTCTAAAGCTTTATTTGCATTTTACACAGTATGCACCTCTATTTTTACCTAGTCTTTTTCTAAAATCCAACATTAATGAAAACATTTCTGTGGTATATATTATAGAATATGGTATTCTGACTTTTCATCCTCTGACACCTGGCAGATTGTGGGGAGAATAACAAAATGTGTTAAGGAGTGATAGTTTTTGCAAGCAATTGCAAGGACAGATGCTGCTTCTACATCCCTCAGCTTTATTTGGACTCCTCTTTGTGGGCGTGCTGGGATTCATGGGGTTGCAAAGAATTGGACACGACTGAGCGACTGAACTGAACTGAACTTGTGGGTTTCCACAGTGCCGAGTCCATGGCTCGCTCACTCACTTATCTGGAGCTCGGGTGTGTCTGCCTTTCTGCATCGCCGTGGACTCTAGCCCCCCAGGCTCCCCTGTCCATGGGATTCTTCAGGCAAGAACATTGGAGCCAGTTGCCATTCTCTTCTCCAGGGGATCTTCCCCACCCAGGGACTGAACCCCGGTCTCCATGGTTAATGCTGAGTAAATGTCTCCCTGAGTAAAGAGCGTACGTAAAGCTCCTTATAAATATGGCCTCTCCCTTATTTAGCTGCATTACAGGCTCTGAAGAGGAAGAAGAGGCTTGAGAAGCAGCTCACTCAGATTGATGGCACACTTTCCACCATTGAGTTCCAGAGAGAAGCCCTGGAAAACTCATATACCAACACGGAGGTGTTAAAGAACATGGGCCTCGCAGCAAAAGCTATGAAAGCCGTTCATGAGCACATGTGAGTGACCGCCGTCTCCCTCTGAGTCTTACGTTCCCTCAGAGCTTTGGAACTCTGATGGCTTGGGCAGGGGTGGGCTTACTCATCTGAGACTCTCTGACATGTTGGAATAGAATGCTCCCACAGAGAAAGAGTGGAAGCTTTAATATATTAGCAAAAGAAGAAAAGATCATGAGAAAATAAAGGGCACTCATTTTGCCTTTAATGTTTTCCAGGCCTCACTGTTCTCTGATACTCCACCTGCAAATATTTTCATCCCATAGTTTCAAAAAGGCTTAAGTGGTAACATCTGTGAGGGGATTAGAACTGTACAATAGTGGCTGTTAAACTTTGCAGAAGTGAAGTTGTTCAGTCATGCCTGACTCTTTGTGACCCCAAGGACTGTAGCCTACCAGGCTCCTTCATCCCTGAAATTTTCCAGGCAAGAGTACTGGAGTGAGTTGCTGTTTCCTTCTCCAGGGGATCTTCCCCTCCCAAGGTCAAACTTTGGGAGGACTCAGAAATCACCACTAAAGAGAACCGAGATGCCCATGCCCCTTTGAGAAAGCTTGGGACTGGGCCTTTTTGTTTTCAGCCAAGTTCTCTGGGTGATTCTGATACTAACCAGTGTTTGAGAACCACTGGCATACAATATAATGGATACGAACGTGGATTTGGGGCAGGTTTTCTGGATTGTAATCCCAGATCCTGGCTGACTGTCCTTGGACAACACTTTGTCTCTTCCTGATTCAGCTTCCTTATCTGTAAGTTGAAGATAATAATCACACTTACCTCGTGTGGTTCTTGTGACAGTTGATGAGAAACTAGATGCACTGCCGTCAGGAGTTCCTGGCGTAAAGCAAGCACTCAGTCATCAGTGTTCATCGCGGTAGTGGGGCTCATGACTGTTTGCTTTTTATTTGCACAGAAAATCTAATCCTTTCCTGAGCTTAAATATGACGGAAGTTTGGGCCAAAGGTATACAAGGGCAACAAGTGTCTGAGGGACTCGTGGAGAAGGTTCTGTGGATGGGAGAGGTGGGGGAGAGAGGCCGCAGTCAGTGAAGGTGGCTTTGCTGGCATTTTCCTGTCCTGATAACCAGCTGACCATCAGCCGTCATTTTGAAGGCTTCTGAGGGATCGTTAGATTCACTCTCAGAGTCACCACCCAGTGTCATTGCTGTGAGTTAGGTGCTAACTGTGTTCCAGAATCATAGCCCTTCTCCCAGCCCTTCATCCTCATCCTCCCTGGGTGTTCCTTTTGGGAAAAATTTACTGCTGGGCCCACATTTAGCTGTACATTTCACATATGATTTTTAAATACATGATCCTACTATCTTTGTTATGAATATAAGAAGTGGAAATAAGGGGCAGTCGGAGGGCGGCTGGAGGAGGAACTGGCGGCCCCCGCCCGTGTCCTGCCCAGAGAATCCGGGGACAGAGGAGCCCGGCGGGCTGTGGTCCATGGGGTTGCAAAGAGGTGGACATGCCTGAGCAACTGAGCACCGCACAGCACGGCACAGCAAGGTGCCAAAGTTCTCTTTTTGATTACTGTATGAAATGCTTTTCCTCTATGTGGAGTCTGGAAAACATGCAAAGCATTTTATTCCACTAGGAATGGCAAGGTCAGTGTTAGTGGCTCAGTAATGAGGAGCCTTGTCACCTCCCCGGCACCCATCAGCGTGTCCTGGGCTCAGAGCTGGAGGGATGATTTGCAGATGGGATGCAGACATGGCCGCGGGACGTTTGGGCCTGAGCCCGGGGGCTGCAGGGGCCAG
The DNA here is from genome assembly GCA_006410535.1 of Litocranius walleri. Lineage (NCBI taxonomy): Eukaryota > Metazoa > Chordata > Mammalia > Artiodactyla > Bovidae > Litocranius > Litocranius walleri. Next base: position 661,259 of record SJYG01000386.1, read on the forward strand.
AGGGGCTCGGGCACCAGGACTGGCTCGAGAGCTGCCATCGGCCCTGGGCCTGTGATCCCTCTGCTGAAGCTGCTGATTCTTCTGAGGCCTTCACAGGCCTAACCCTGCTCTCATCCGTTGTCTCGCAGCCCATCAGCAGCCATGGGGAAGCTCTCAGGGAGTCAGAATCTCAGGACTGCGCGGCATTCTGGAAAATAGATCTCTGGTCTCCAGAGTCCATCTTCTACAGAAGGCTGCTCTGACAGCAGCTCCTGAGTGCCACCCTAGCTTATCTCACTCACCGTGGTCCTCGACGACCCGTGGAGTCGCTTCCTGCAGAGTTAATACATAGCATGTATTTAACCGCTTCATATGCCCTTCCACCCTGGAGAAGGAAATGGCAACCTGCCTAGGAAAACCCATGGACAAAGTCTGAGCCTGGTGGGCTACAGTCCCTGGGGCCACAAAGAGCTGGACATGACTAGCACCTGAGTGTGCCCTACCGGACAAAATTTCGAAATGGGTCTACAGATATGCCCCTCAGCTCAGTTCAGTCGCTCAGTTGTGTCTGACTCTTTGCGACCCCATGAATTGCAGCATGTCAGGCCTCCCTGTCCATCACCAACTCCTGGAGTCCACTCAGACTCATGACCATTGAGTCCGTGATGCCATCCAGCCATCTCATCCTCTGTCGTCCCCTTCTCCTCCTGCCCCCAACCCCTCCCAGCATCAGAGTCTTCTCCAGTGAGTCAGCTTTTTCCATGAGGTGGCCAAAGTACCGGACTTTAAGCTTTAGCATCAGTCCTAGTGACTCCCAAACATAATGGCTATCAATGCAACTTACATAATTTAAAATATATGTGCATATACAGAATTATTAATTTCTTAAAATGAAAATTCTTCAAGTTGATCAATCTTACCACCAGGGACGTTTATAATCCTACTGAAATAGCCAAGAGTTTATGTTGAGTTGGCTCACTTTTCATAGGGGATTGTGTCTAAATTCATAATTTTAAAGTAAAATTCTATAATATTTCAACAAAACATTGTTTCCCAGGGATCTGAACAAAATAGACGATTTGATGCAAGAGATCACAGAGCAACAGGATATTGCCCAAGAAATCTCTGAAGCATTTTCTCAACGGGTTGGATTTGGCGATGACTTTGATGAGGTGGGTGGCACAGTGTGGAATGGAGCGCGTGGCCACTGAGAAGGACAGCTCCTCCTGGGACTTCCCTGGAGACCACTGATCACGACTTCACATTCCACTGCAGGGGCTGTGGGTTCCTTCCCTGGTTGGATCCCAGGTGCTTCAGGGCCAAAAACCCAAGACATAAAACAAGCAATATTGTAACAAATTCAAGAAACACTTTAAAAGTGGTCTACCTCAAAAAAAAAAAAAATTCTTGAAAGAAAAGATAGCTTCCCACCATGTGAAGCAAGCAGGTTTTCGTACACATGTCCTTTAATATCACTAAAGAATAAATGCTATGTTAGAAAAACACCTGTCTTAAGAGGGAAATGAAGTGTTGGCAACTCTGATTTAAAGGAAAGATTAATATAGTTTGGCAAATAGCCCCCTAATTAAGTTCTCAGCTATTAGAAAAGCAGCATGTGATTATGTGAATTCAGTGAGTTTTAATTGTTGATGGGTGTGTAAACAGCCCCATTACAAGAGATTGAGTGCTCACACATCTGGGCGAAACAGAGCGAGCTGTCACTCTGCACGGGACAGGCAGACCACGCTCCTGCTACCGCAGGGCTCAGGCTGCCTCTGCGTATTACCCGGGCTATGAGGCAAGCGTGGCGTGGCGTTATTAGCACACACATTCCATTGAGATTAATCAGTCCAGTAATAACAGACCATAATTATACTGGGGAAGTCTGCGCTGTGAATTTCAATTGTCTTCCTCAGAGCACACCCAAGAAGGACTGGTGCGTGCTTTGGAAGGTTTCAGATGAGCGTGGCAAAGAGCCTGGCTTCCTGCACTCACACACCTAGTTACCGCAGCACACCTAGAAGTAAGACGTAGTTCCGCGGAGTCCTTGAAAGTGAGGATGGGGTGTCAGCAGCTCTTTTGTTTCCATACTTATTTTATTTCATCCCATTTTCCTCCATTCTACTTCTGAAAAAAACCTGAGGTGTAGTTGATTTACCAGTATTGTCTAGTTTCGGATGTGCAGCAATGTGATTCTGTTGTACATACACGTAACTATTTTTTCAGACTCTTTTCTCTTATAGGTTATTATAAGACATTGAGTAGAGTTCCCTGTACCATGGGCCCTGGTGGTCATCTGTTTCATCTATAACACCGTGTACATGTTAATCCAGACTCCTCATGTAACCCCCAGCCCCTTTCCCCTTTGGTAACCACGGGCTTGTTTTCTGCGTCTGCTGGTCTCTTTCTTCAACAGCTTTGTAAATGATGTAGGCCTCGGCTCGGGAAAGGGTGGCTTTCAGGCCAGATCTCTCCCGAGTTCTGTTTTGGTTTGGCCCGCGAGGCAAGATGGTTTCTACAGGCTTAAACGACTGCGGGCAACCGCGGCAGACAGCAGCAAGCAGAAGGCCGCCCTGGGGCGTCCGCCTCGCGCCTCGGGCCCTGGCGGCCCCTGCACTCTCGGCCCTCAGTTTTCTCATCTATAAACCGAACACGACGATCACTAGGCTATTCTGAAGCCCCTTAAATCCTGAAATGCTTTTACCGATGAATGAATGAGCGTTTGCTCCCTGAAATCCGGAGGTGAGGGCCGTGACTTGCTGGCGCATCTGTTGCGGGAAACAGCGACCTTCTCGGCGCTGTTAGACGGGCAAGCACTGCAGGGCTCTGGGCGCACATGCCGCGTAGGGTGGCGCGTTCTGTTACTGCAGTGGCTGTATTCGTTCCGAATTGTTCTTTTAGCAGAAATAGGGTGTCAGAATATCCATTCTGGAGGCATTTCATTCCTTCGGCCTGTGGAGCACTGTAAAGCCGGCCGCTCGCCTCAGGCACTGGCTCACACGGCCTCACGCTGCACACTTTCGTGTTCGTTTCCTTTTCTAAGGTAGGTGTGACAGTCCCCAGGCAGCTCAGCTCACCGTGTGTCTGATGCATGCTGGCTTGATCCAGCGTTGTGCTTGGCTTCAAGGTCTCCACTCTTGGCCTTGGCATTGTTACTCTCACTTTAAAATAGAATAATTATTTGTTTGTGAGCCTTTCTCCTGCATTCCAAAAAGCTCCTTAAATGTAGGGACTGTTGACTGGACTTTGTCTCCCGAGCCCTGAGTTCATGCTTGGCCTGGAGTGAGCTCTCGATAAATTTGTTCAGTGACGAATGAATAAGTGAAGAAATCTCCTTGGTGGAATATGAGTGTCTTAGGTCATTGCTCATGACAACGGCCTCAGAATTATAATGATGACAAGTTTAGTTTTGACTCCCAACCTCTCTCAGGGGGTTGGGCTCAACCTGAGGACTGCTGGAGCCACTTAGACCTGAACTAGTCATCTCAAGCCATATCATTTCTGTCATAAGGTGGCTTTCACCCTCAAAGTTTCAAACTGGACTTGCTCGTCTAAGGTTCTTGGGACAGAGTAATTTAAGATTAAGCCAGACTGTCTGGGACTATTGCTAACAAAAAGAAATACAGTGTACCCACCTGGAGTTATTCTTAACTCAAACACACAGCATGGTTTTCATTGGCTCCAGTAATTTAACAAAGGAGCCATAGTATCTTTGATTCTTTTTACATTTGGTATGTTAAGGTTTTGCTATATCTGTTTTATTTTCAGTAGCATTAGCCAAAATGAAAAAATATATTTCCTCTAATTAAAGTTTCACAGATTCTGAATTCTTAACAGTAGAACATAAAAGTTACATTGCAAAAATGACAGGTAAAGTGTAAATTTTCTAGAAGCTCTGGAGGTTATATATTCAGCTAGCACAAATTACTTAAAAAACTGTTGACTGAAGTATTATAAGATTAGCTACAACATATTTGCACAGCCCCAAATATTCATATTTTAATTATTGCTCAGTGTTGCAAAAAAGACTTAGTCTTAAAATAAATATTCCATTTCACTGGATTCTCACATATCAATTGGGTAGCAGATGTTTTTGTTATTGTGTTTGAGGAAACCCACGTCTTGAAACGTTAACTCCGTAATTCTTTCTTTCTCCTATGTTCAGGATGAGCTGATGGCAGAACTTGAAGAACTGGAGCAGGAAGAATTAAATAAGAAGATGACAAATATCCGACTCCCGAATGCGCCTTCCTCCTCGCTCCCAGCTCAGCCAGACAGAGGGTCAGGCAGGATGCCTGGCGCGTCCTCAGCACACCGCTCTCGGGCAGGTCTGTGCCTCACCTGGGCTCCCGTGGTCAAATGGAGACCTGAAATCATGGCCAGGCCCGTCTCAGGGGGCCTCTCCTGCAGACTTCCCGGCGGTCTAGTGGTTCAGATTCAGTGCTTCTGCTGTAGGGTGTGGGTTTGATTCCTGGTCAGGGAAGTAAGATTCCTCAGGCCCTGCACAGCCAGGAAAAAAGAAACTCTCGAGAATAGTGAGCATGCCTGGGCTTCCAGGTGGCGCTAGTGGTAAAGAGCCTGCCTGCTATGCAGGAGGCGGAGATGCAGGTTTGTCCCCGAGCCGGGAAGATCCCCTGGAGGAGGGCAAGGCAACCCACCCCAGTGCTCCTGCCTGCAGAGTCCCGTGGACACAGGAGCTGGGCCCATGGGGTTGCAAAGAGGCGGACGCGACTGAAGCGGCTTAGCACACCCATCTCTTTCAGCACTTATTTTCTGTTTCATAAATATACACCTTTTAATGAATAATTCTAATTTGTTTTCTGTGCTAAAGGTGTGAATGTCACCAGTGACTGATTTTTACTGCACCTCCCCCCCTTTTTTTTGTTCCAGCATCTTCTAGGAGGACGGAAGGAGAGGATGATGACATCCAACATTTGGCAGCTTGGGCTACTTAGAATGGAAGTTTTGGACGCAGCTGTACATAAGACACGAAGATGTTCGTGCCAAATACAGAAGCTAACACAGATTGTTTCATAATTCTACTGGATGAATGATTGTCTTTTAAGCCTCACAGGTAAAAGTTAAAGGGGTCATGTGTAGATTTAGGATCCCTTTAAGATGAAAAGGGACTTCCCGGTAGTATTTTGGAGGATCTCTTCCCCCCATAGGAGGGACCATTCTACCTTCTTCCCTGCTGTATTTCCAGTCCTGGCACGTAGTTGGTACTCTCTATGTATCTGTTGAAAGGAAACTGAATCCTATTAACATGTGAAACATATAATCAGCTCTAAGCCACTTCAGAGTGACGTGTTCTGAACTTTCTTTCCTGTGCAAAGGTGGGTTTGCAGTGAGTGTCCATGTTAGGAGATTTGTAACCCAGGGTAAATGTACAAGAAATACAACTTTTCATAGGAGAGGCTTCTTGTAAAGAAGTCTTGTGTGAGTTTACACATAAATAGTTTCATTGAGTTTTGCAATTTAAACTCTTAAAGGAGTTTTAATTGACATTTATTATGCCAATTAAGCTTGGAATAGGGCAATGGCTGCATTTCCCAAAATGTCTGAAAGCGTCAACAGCTTCCACTGCTGAGCGAGGCTCTCCTGGGAGTCGTTTAGCCACTTAGGGAGCGGTATCGCCGTCCCCAGGCCATTATGACGCTGTTATGGCTTCAGCTAAATGTGTGTGCTTGTTCTTTTCTGTTTTGGGGTCTCTCGTACATTTATTTACAATTTATGTCATACTCTTTGTAAATTCATAAAAATATAGGCAATTAAAAATATATCTTAGATAAAATTTGGCCATAATGATTTTTAAATGGGAAGTAAAATTCAGAATTATGTGTTGCCCATAATGTATCATGGGCCATAAAATGACAAATGTCATTATAGAAAATGGTCTAGCAATTCCCAACATTAGCTCAGGGAATACAAGCTCCAGTGGAACGGAAACAATGCTAGACTTGGAGGAAGGCGTTCTGGATCCTGTTTCCCGCTCTGCCACGAACGTGGTACAGCTAGGCAAGCCGTAAGCTCAGTCTGTGTTTTTCCACTGAGAAATCTAAGGGCTGGACTTGATGCGGCTGATGGTTGCGTCCTGCCACAGGCCCTTTGCATATGAAGTCCTACTTAGCAGTCTTTCTACCCCCCACAACACAGATACCATACCTTACTTAGTTCTTCAATCTCAGTTAAAATGTCTTTTGTTTTGGGAAATATTTCCCTGATTGCAGACTAGCTCAGGGCTTCTTCTAAACGCTCCCATAGCCATCTGCTCTCTCCCCTGCCGCCCATCACGGTTTATGTTGCATGTTTCCTTAAACAATCACTCTGCTTTTCCTTTCCCTTGCTGCTGTTCTCAGTCCCCCGACTCTGCAATCCCATGGTCTGTCTCGTGGGGTTCTCATGGCAGGAACAGCAGCGTGGCCCCCATTCCCTCCTCCAGTGGGCCGCATTTCGTCAGAACTCGAGTGCGACCCGTCCGACTCGGGTGGCCGTGACCTGCATGGCTCTTAGCATCACTGAGTTCCCCAAGGCCCTCTGCCACGACAAGGCGGTGATCCCCAAAGGGGCTCTTCCCTGCTGCACGTGCTGCTTGGAGGGCAGGGACTGTGTCTCCGCCCATTCAATCCAACTGTGTATCTCTGCACAGCCTCTCTCATGCAGCTGTCATTTAATAAAGGTTGGGCTTCCCCGGTGGCTTAGAGGTTAAAGCATCTGCCTCCGATGCAGGAGACCTGGGTTCGATCCCTGGGTTGGGAAGATCCCCGGAGAAGGAGATGGTAACCCACTCCAGTATTCTTGCCTAGAGAATCCCATGGACAGAGAAGCCTGGCAGGCTACAGTCCACGGGGTCGCAAAGAGTCGGACACGACTGAGCGACTTCACTTTATCAATATTACATGGAAGACTCTTTTTACCTCTTTTGGGTCATGATAGAATATCAGGGACTGGATTTACCTTCTACTGTCACATAACTGGAAAGCTGGATGGAATATATGAAGCAGCGGTTTTCAGACACTGGACAGAAGGCAGCAGAGAGGAGGGAGACAGATTAAAGGCGGACTTGTGGTTCCTGCTCGCTGCCTCCTGGAGCCTGGTGGGCTTACCAAGGGAGGGAATCCAAGGGGGAGGCTTCTGGAAAGGAGGTTGCTACACAGAGAGGGAGAGAGCGTGCTGGAAATCCTCAGAGCGGCCCCTTCAAAGATTTTGGCTCAGAACTGGTCTGTATACCTGTCTGAGGAAGTGACTGTCACAGGAGGGGCCACTGGAAAGAAGCAAGCAGGTCAGTCCCGAGCGCTCACACAGGGCAGGGGAACGTGTCTCCATCAGCCACGGGGAAGACCTCCTGCCAAAGGGTATCAGATTCAGTCCTTGGAAGGATATTGCCTCACTAGTGAGGTCAAATTATGCCTAGGCTAAAGGCTGTTCTAGGTCCACCCTAAAAAGCTTAAAAGTGAAACTGTTAGGCACTCAGCGGTGTCTGACTCTGTGACCCCATGAACTGTAGCCCCAGGCTCCTCCATCCATGGGATTCTCCAGGCAAGAATACTGGAGTGGTTAGCCATTCCCTTTCTCAGGGAATCTTACCGACCCAGGAATCAAACCCAAGTCTTCCGCATTGCAGGCAGATTCTTTACTGTCTAAGCTACAAGGGAAGCACCACAGAAAGGTTACAAGCCAGTTTCAAAAGGATGAAACAATTCCAAGTAACTTCACTGCATCCCAGAGCAAAACCCCCAGTGCTTAAAGGAATATAAAAGCTAGTAAGTAATAACAACAGAACAAAATAAAACTGGCATTCAACAGATAACATTCCCAAAGTCTGGCATCCAGTGAGAAAATTTCAGGCATGCAAAGAAGCAGGAAAATAAAACCCATAACCAGGAGAAAAGCCACGCAGCAGGAATGGGCTCAGAAGTGACGCAGATGATGGAATTGGAAGGCAAGGGGTAGGAAGACAGCTACTATATTCTCCATAAAACCGCTACAGTAAATATATTCCATGTATTTGAAAAAGAAGAGACAAACATGATCACAACGAAGAGAGAAATGGCAGATATAATAAAAAAGATGCAAACTGAAATTCTAGAGATGAAAAATATGTGAAATGAAAATGTAGAAGATAGTAGGTGGGAGTAATGTCAGATTAGACATTAGTAAACTGAGAGACATAGCAACAGAAATTACCCTAAATAAAATACTAAAGAAAGAAAATGGAAAAAAATAAAGCAAGAATAAGCTTTGAGACCACATTAAGCTGTCTAACATGCGGGTTATTGAAGTCTGGAATTTTGGTGGTGGACTGGATGAATTTTGGGGGGAGGGGGCTTGTTTGGGGTAGGGAATGGAATAGAATAGAAAAAATCTTTTGCAGAAATAATGGCTGAGAAATTTAGGTGGCTTAGAGGTTAAAGCATCTGCCTCCGATGCAGGAGACCTGGGTTCGATCCCTGGGTTGGGAAGATCCCCGGAGAAGGAGATGGTAACCCACTCCAGTATTCTTGCCTAGAGAATCCCATGGACAGAGAAGCCTGGCAGGCTACAGTCCACGGGGTCGCAAAGAGTCGGACACGACTGAGCGACTTCACTTTATCAATATTACATGGAAGACTCTTTTTACCTCTTTTGGGTCATGATAGAATATCAGGGACTGGATTTACCTTCTACTGTCACATAACTGGAAAGCTGGATGGAATATATGAAGCAGCGGTTTTCAGACACTGGACAGAAGGCAGCAGAGAGGAGGGAGACAGATTAAAGGCGGACTTGTGGTTCCTGCTCGCTGCCTCCTGGAGCCTGGTGGGCTTACCAAGGGAGGGAATCCAAGGGGGAGGCTTCTGGAAAGGAGGTTGCTACACAGAGAGGGAGAGAGCGTGCTGGAAATCCTCAGAGCGGCCCCTTCAAAGATTTTGGCTCAGAACTGGTCTGTATACCTGTCTGAGGAAGTGACTGTCACAGGAGGGGCCACTGGAAAGAAGCAAGCAGGTCAGTCCCGAGCGCTCACACAGGGCAGGGGAACGTGTCTCCATCAGCCACGGGGAAGACCTCCTGCCAAAGGGTATCAGATTCAGTCCTTGGAAGGATATTGCCTCACTAGTGAGGTCAAATTATGCCTAGGCTAAAGGCTGTTCTAGGTCCACCCTAAAAAGCTTAAAAGTGAAACTGTTAGGCACTCAGCGGTGTCTGACTCTGTGACCCCATGAACTGTAGCCCCAGGCTCCTCCATCCATGGGATTCTCCAGGCAAGAATACTGGAGTGGTTAGCCATTCCCTTTCTCAGGGAATCTTACCGACCCAGGAATCAAACCCAAGTCTTCCGCATTGCAGGCAGATTCTTTACTGTCTAAGCTACAAGGGAAGCACCACAGAAAGGTTACAAGCCAGTTTCAAAAGGATGAAACAATTCCAAGTAACTTCACTGCATCCCAGAGCAAAACCCCCAGTGCTTAAAGGAATATAAAAGCTAGTAAGTAATAACAACAGAACAAAATAAAACTGGCATTCAACAGATAACATTCCCAAAGTCTGGCATCCAGTGAGAAAATTTCAGGCATGCAAAGAAGCAGGAAAATAAAACCCATAACCAGGAGAAAAGCCACGCAGCAGGAATGGGCTCAGAAGTGACGCAGATGATGGAATTGGAAGGCAAGGGGTAGGAAGACAGCTACTATATTCTCCATAAAACCGCTACAGTAAATATATTCCATGTATTTGAAAAAGAAGAGACAAACATGATCACAACGAAGAGAGAAATGGCAGATATAATAAAAAAGATGCAAACTGAAATTCTAGAGATGAAAAATATGTGAAATGAAAATGTAGAAGATAGTAGGTGGGAGTAATGTCAGATTAGACATTAGTAAACTGAGAGACATAGCAACAGAAATTACCCTAAATAAAATACTAAAGAAAGAAAATGGAAAAAAATAAAGCAAGAATAAGCTTTGAGACCACATTAAGCTGTCTAACATGCGGGTTATTGAAGTCTGGAATTTTGGTGGTGGACTGGATGAATTTTGGGGGGAGGGGGCTTGTTTGGGGTAGGGAATGGAATAGAATAGAAAAAATCTTTTGCAGAAATAATGGCTGAGAAATTTCCAAGCTTGCTGAAAACAATAAATCTACAGTTCGGTGAAGCTTGTGTGCACGCGTGCTAAGTCACTTCAGTCGTGTCCGACTCCTGCGACCCCATGGACTGTAGCCCGCTGGGCTCCTCCGTCCGTGGGATTCTGGAGGCAAGCATGCTGGAGTGGGTTGTCATTTCCTCCTCCAGGGGATCTTCCCAACCCAGAGATTGAAACAGGGTATTCAGCGTCTCCCGGATTGGCAGGAAGATTCTTTACCACTGAGCCACTTGGGAAGCCCTACACAGAACAAGTATTTCTAATTAAAATTTGCATTTGAATTGAGATGTGCTTTGAGTGTAAAACATATTGGATTTCAAAGAGTCAGTATAAAAAGAATGTAGAATATCTTATTAATACCTTTATATAGAGTTTATGTTGAAATATTTTTTTAACTGTATTAAGTAAAATATATTATTAAAATTAATCTCAGCTGTTTCTTTTCACCATTTTAAAATGTGGCTACTTGGAAATTAAAAATTACATATGTGGTTCACATTATATTTCTATTGGTTAGCCTTGGGCAAGAAGACCAGTTTCTCATTATCAATGAGTGCACAGGTAAATTTGAAGTACTAAAATGCCTGCGTTCAAAATGAAACAAATTTTGTTGAAGGTGACCTCTTATTCTGAAAAGAAACAAAATACATTGAAACAAAAGCACGATGTTGCCCCTCTTTCGACAATAAGGAAGGAGTGAAAGAAATGAGAGAAAAGGTATAAAAGTGAATCATCCTTAGATTGAAGAGGTATTGAAAAGAATAAAGGTACTAATCAGTCAGCTAAATATGTTCCCAGCAAGGCAGCTTAGGATGGGAGGCTCCTGTTTGGAAGTTACAAAGTCTGGGATGTTTGCTAAGAACTGGTTTCACTGCAACTCGGTGGTACCTCGGGAGTGGATCTCCATTTGGTCAGGGCTGTTTTGTATCTTTAAATAAATTGTTTTCCAATATATCACTCAGGTTTTTCTCCTTCTTTTTGGTTATAAGAAACACTTGATGGCTCAGTGGTAAAGAATCCACCCGCCAGTGCAGGAGACAGGTTTGATCCCTGGGTCGGGAAGATCCCCTGCAGGAGGGCATGGCAGCCCACTCCAGTGTTCCTGCCTGGAGAATCCCATGGACAGAGGAGCCTGGACGGCCACAGTCCATGGGGCCGCAAAGAGTCAGACCCAGCTGAAGCAACTGAGCCTGCATGCATGCAACACATTCAGCATAACTGAAGACTTCTTAGAAGTGACTGGGATAGTTCCCATAATCAAAGAAAATGCTGGAGATGCAAATCAGAGGAATGGTAGAAGCCAGAGACTCTGGAGCTCCATCTTCTCAGTCCCCCACAGCAAGGAAAGGTAAGCGGTGGCCGTTCTGAAGAAGCTGTTATTCCGTTCAGGATCAAATTTCAAAGCCAGAATATTTAATTGGCCAAGCTCCCTGGATGCTCTTGAGCTGAGAAGCAGGAAGGGAGGTTTGCTAAAGCGTAATCAAGGTTCTCTTACCTGAAGAAGAAGGAATGGATGTTGGCCTTCTTAGTCTAAAATACCACCTCAAACTGCGAATGCCCATGCACCCACTGAGAATGATTAAGTCTTAAGTATTAAGAATGAATGGTGAAGGGTCTTTTCTAAGTCACTCTTTCCACCAGACCAATGTATTGAAGCTTCACCTTTAGCAATAGTCCTTCCAATAAATATTCAAGGTTGATTTCTTTTAGTATTGAATGGTTTGATCTTGCTGTCCAAGGGACTCTCAAGAGCCTTCTCCTGTACGTCAATTTGAAAGCATCAGTTCTTACCATTCAGCCTTCTAATTTATAGTCCAACTCTCACATCCGTACATGACTACTGGAAAAATCATTGTTTTGACTATAGGGATCTTTGTCAGTAAAGTAATGTCTCTGCTTTTTAATATGCTGTCCGGGTTTGTCATAGCTCTCCCTCCAAGGAACAAGTGTCTTTTAATTTCATTGCTACAGTTACCATCTGCAGTGATTTTGGAGCTCAAGAAAATAGTCTGTCACTGCTTCCACTTTTTCCTGTTCTGTTTGCTATTAAGTGATGGGACTGGATGCCACGATCTCAGTTTTCTGAATGTTGAGTTGCATGCCAGCTTTCTCGCTCTCCTCTTTCCCCTTCATCTAGAGGCTCTTTAGCCCGTCTTTGCTTTCTGCCACTACAGTCGTATCGCTTGCACTTGTGGTTGTTGATATTTCTCTGGGAAATCTTAATTCCAGCCTGTGATTCATGCAACTTGGCATTTTGCCTGATGCATTCTGCATATAATCGGCTTCTCAGATGGCTCAGCAGCTAAGAATCTGCCTGCAGTGCAGGAGTGGTAGGAGTCTCAGGTTCGATCCCTGGGCCGGGAAGATCCCCTGGAGGAGAGCATGACAACCCGCTCCAGTGTTCCTGCCTGGAGAATCCCATGGACAGAGGAGCCTGGCGGCTACAGTTCATGGGGCTGCAAATAGTAGGACCCGACTGAGTGGCTTAGCACGCACTCTGCATATGAAATAAATAAGCGGGTGACAATGTACAGCCTTGTCATCCTCCTTCCCCAATTTGGAACCAGTCAGTTGCTCCATTTCTGGTTCTAACTGTTGTTTCTTGATCTACATATAGTTTTCTCAGGAGACAAAAGGTGGTTGGGTATTCCGCTCTCTTCAAGAATTTTCCAGTTTGTTGTGATCCACAGTATTTCTTAAATTAGCCAAAATACTCTAACTTCAAATTTACTTTACATCATTTGTTTCCTGGCTGGCCAGAAGTTTTATTGCACTTTATACAAGACCTTGGAGCTATTGTTCTGGAAAAAGAAGACAGTGTATATTGACGGAGTACAGACAGGGCAAAACAGTAAAACTGCTCTTCAGAAGAGAGGTGTTCAAACGCTGAGCAAGCAGGTAATGCCTCTGATTGTGAATCCTTCTCCTGAACAGTTCTGATATTCACAGGCTAATGAAGGCTGTCTATACACTATTACTTATGCTATCAGGAGGGCTAAATGTTCCTTTTCAGCAACCAGAAAAAAATCTTCAATTCAGACTTCTCTGTGAAGCATTGAAAGGGCGGCATGTGGCATGCTTTTATGTAAATGTTTATATATCTGAAATGTGTCTAAGTGGATCCTATATGCTCATGTACAAATTATACACGTGTGTTAAGACACATACAGCTGCAGTTGTGTCTGACTCTTTGCAACCCCGTGGACTGCAGCCCACCAGGCTCCCCTGTCCATGGGATTCCCCAGGCAAGAACACTGGAGCGGGTCACCTTCTCCAGCAATCACACTCATTCGCTACATTAACACAGTGTGTCCCAGACTCTTTGGAAAGTCTGCGGGTTCTCTCCCTCCACAATTCTCCTGTACTCCCTCAGTCCCAACTCTTGCATCTTTTTCTCTTTGGAGGGCTCAGTCTTCTTCCTGACCCATAAATGTGAATCTTTCCCAGATTTTTTAGTAATTCAGTTATTTGCTCTTGTCTATACTATTTGTAGGTATCACTTTAAATTATAGTTTCAACTATCCTATGAGAGATATAAGTTTATTCATTCAATCACCTGGTGTTTACTAAACACTGTCCTCTGAGCTCTGAGTCAGCATGCGAATTAAAGCTGAAGCAGTCCTGCAGCTGCAGTCCAGCTGCGACCTCTGTCCCAAGCTCTAGCCACCTAGAGGCTAGAGGGTCTCTTGAGTTTTCCTGGTGTCACTTCCATATCGGCATCTTTGTCTGAGTCTACTTTGTCTGGTGTTCGTATTAGCTCCTCTCCTCAGCTCTCTTTTGAGTACATTTTGCATAGAATATCTTTTCCCATCTTTTTATTCTCAATCTATATTTGTGCTTGAATCTACTGTGAGTCTTTTGTAGATAGAATAAAATTAGATATTTCTTTTTTTTAAATCCATTCCCTAATCTCTGCCTTTTAGTTGGAGAGGTTAATCATTCATATGTAATATATTTACTGTATTTGCCATTTTGGTGCTTGTTTTCTATAATTTATGTCTTATGTCTTTTTCCCCTTAATTTCTCCATTACTTCCTTCTTTCACAAAGTTAATAAATAGCTAGCAAAAAAAAAAACACATTCTAGTGTGCTATTTTAACTCCCTTGCAGCTTCTTTCACTATGTAATTTATTTTCTTAGTGCTTTCCTTGGGGATTACAAATAACACTTTAATTATATAACAAACTAGTTCAAATTAATAAAAACAACTTCAATATTATATAAAACTTTGCTTCTGTAAATCTCCCATCTTCCTTTATAGTGCATAAACTGCATCTTTAGGCATGTATGCCCACAAATGCAGACTCACAGTGACCACGCTTACAGGCGTGTGTGCCCGCAAACACAGACTCACAGTGACCACGCTTACAGGCGTGTGTGCCCGCAAACACAGACTCACAGTAATCACACTTGTCTTTTAAGTAAAATGGAAAAAAGAGGAGTCACAACTAAACATACTCACGCTGGCTGGCACTCGCCTCTGTGGGCACCTTTACTGCTATTCTTTATTATTTGTGTTGGTTCAGATTACCATCTGGTGTCCTTCCATTACTGCTTGAAGGTCTCCTTTTAGTGTGTCTTGTGAGGAGGAGGAAAGTCTGCGGGTTCTCTCCCTCCACAATTCTCCTGTACTCCCTCAGTCCCAACTCTTGCATCTTTTTCTCTTTGGAGGGCTCAGTCTTCTTCCTGACCCATAAATGTGAATCTTTCCCAGATTTTTTAGTAATTCAGTTATTTGCTCTTGTCTATACTATTTGTAGGTATCACTTTAAATTATAGTTTCAACTATCCTATGAGAGATATAAGTTTATTCATTCAATCACCTGGTGTTTACTAAACACTGTCCTCTGAGCTCTGAGTCAGCATGCGAATTAAAGCTGAAGCAGTCCTGCAGCTGCAGTCCAGCTGCGACCTCTGTCCCAAGCTCTAGCCACCTAGAGGCTAGAGGGTCTCTTGAGTTTTCCTGGTGTCACTTCCATATCGGCATCTTTGTCTGAGTCTACTTTGTCTGGTGTTCGTATTAGCTCCTCTCCTCAGCTCTCTTTTGAGTACATTTTGCATAGAATATCTTTTCCCATCTTTTTATTCTCAATCTATATTTGTGCTTGAATCTACTGTGAGTCTTTTGTAGATAGAATAAAATTAGATATTTCTTTTTTTTAAATCCATTCCCTAATCTCTGCCTTTTAGTTGGAGAGGTTAATCATTCATATGTAATATATTTACTGTATTTGCCATTTTGGTGCTTGTTTTCTATAATTTATGTCTTATGTCTTTTTCCCCTTAATTTCTCCATTACTTCCTTCTTTCACAAAGTTAATAAATAGCTAGCAAAAAAAAAAACACATTCTAGTGTGCTATTTTAACTCCCTTGCAGCTTCTTTCACTATGTAATTTATTTTCTTAGTGCTTTCCTTGGGGATTACAAATAACACTTTAATTATATAACAAACTAGTTCAAATTAATAAAAACAACTTCAATATTATATAAAACTTTGCTTCTGTAAATCTCCCATCTTCCTTTATAGTGCATAAACTGCATCTTTAGGCATGTATGCCCACAAATGCAGACTCACAGTGACCACGCTTACAGGCGTGTGTGCCCGCAAACACAGACTCACAGTGACCACGCTTACAGGCGTGTGTGCCCGCAAACACAGACTCACAGTAATCACACTTGTCTTTTAAGTAAAATGGAAAAAAGAGGAGTCACAACTAAACATACTCACGCTGGCTGGCACTCGCCTCTGTGGGCACCTTTACTGCTATTCTTTATTATTTGTGTTGGTTCAGATTACCATCTGGTGTCCTTCCATTACTGCTTGAAGGTCTCCTTTTAGTGTGTCTTGTGAGGAGGTCTCAGTTCAGTTCAGTTCAGTCGCTCAGTCGTGTCTGACTCTTTGCGACCCCATGAATCGCAACACGCCAGGCCTCCCTGTTCATCACCATCTCCCGGAGTTGACTCAAATTCATGTACATTGAGTCGGTGATGCCATCCAGCCATCCCATCCTTTGTTGTCCCCTTCTCCTCCTGCCCCCAATCCCTCCCAGCATCAGAGTCTTTTCCAGTGAGTCAACTCTTCACATGAGGTGGCCAAAGTACTGGAGTTTTAGCTTCAGCATCATTCCTTCCAAAGAAATCCCAGGACTGATCTCCTTTAGAATGGACTGTCTGGATCTCCTTGCAGTCCAAGGGACTCTTAAGAGTCTTCTCCAACACCACAGCTCAAAAGCATCAATTCTTCGGCGCTCAGCTTTCTTCACAGTCCAACTCTCACATAACAATGAATTCTTTCAGTTTTTCTTTATTAGGTAGTTCTTAATTTCTCCATTTTTTTTAAAGAATAGTTTGGCTAGTTAAAAATTTTGGATAACAATTTTTTTCTCCTAAAAATCTGAATATGCTACTTTCTTATGGGCACCATGGTTTTTGATGAGAACACAGCTGTTAATCTTATGGAAGATTCTTTTCACGTGATGAGTCTATTCTGTCTTGCTACTTTAAAGATTCTTTGTCTTTTGACAACTTGGTTAAAATGTGTGTAGACGTTTTGAGTTTTTCCAACTTGAGTTTCATTGAGCTTCTTGGATTTATTGATTCATATCTTTCATCAAAGTTGGGAAGTATTTGTTATTATTTTTTCAAATATTCTTTCTGCTCCTTCCTCTTCCTCTTCCTCTCTGTCTCTTTCTCTGGGCACCCAATTACACATGTTACTTTGCTTGGTGCTCTCATACAGGTCTCTTATGCTCTGTTCATTCTTTTCCCCATTTTTTTTTTCTTTTCAGACTAGATTATCTTAATTGATCTGTCTTCAAGTCCACTGATTCCTTCTCTTTGCCTGCTCGTTTGTTGCTGATTTCCTCTAGTGAATTTTCATTTCAGTTATTATACTGTGTTTTTCAACTTCAGAATTTCCATTTAGGTCTTTTTTCTTGAAATCTCTCTCTTCATTGATATTTCCTATTGATGAGAAATTATTCTCATGATTTCCTCTAGTGTTTTAGAAATGGTTTATTTTAGCTGGCTATTTTCAATAGCCAGTTCAAACTATCTGTCTACAAGCTGAGCAGCTGGTTTGTTTGGGGACAGTGTCCACCGACTGCTCCCCCCTTGTGGTTGGAGTGCACGGTCTTATTTGTGTGTGTCATACCGCTTTGTTGTTGGAAACAGGGCATTCTGAAATCATACATGTGAATATTATAATCCTTCCCGCAGTGTTTGTTGTTTCTTGAACGTGTTTGCTTTCTTAGTTACTTTTCTGAACTCTTTTTTTTGTCTGTAGTCTCTGTTGTGAGTGTCCAGTGAAGTTTCTGTTCCATTAGTAGTCAGTTAATAACTGAACACAGATTCCTTAAGTACTTGGAACTAAAATATGTTGTATAAGACAAAATATCCTGCACAAAGTGGTGTGCAGCGCTCTCTGTGCCTTTTATGAAAGCAGAATCACAGTCCACGTGGTTTGCTAACATTCCAGCAAGACTCCTGTTTCCTGGAGTGTGACATTTGCAGTCTGCACTGCATGGGAAATAAGGTTCATGTTTACCTCATGTGTTCCCCCCAGATTATTCATTTTTTCATATATTCTTGCACCAAAGACTACTTAATGATAGATATTGTGAGTTTAAGCAAGACACAGATCCTGCTCTTAGGTAGGTCACAGTCCAGCTCTGTGACCTTGGGAAAGTTTTTTAACTTCTCTGAGGCTGAAATACCTTGGTGATATAATAGGAAAATTATATCCTTGACATCACCGGATTACCATGAGAACTGAACGGGAATATATATGTAAGACTAGTACAGTACCTGGTACAAAATTAATGCTTAATAATTACTTTCTTCCTCCTCTTGCCAATTCTCAAAGCAACAGAGGCAATTTAGGTAACACTTGTTACCATCTGTCATGTGCTAATTCTATGCCAGCTGAGTGCAAAAGGTCTTATTCAGTATTTCACTAGTTTGTAAAACATGGCTTTGAATTAGATATTAATTAATTAATATATGTAGTCATTAATAAATCTGAAAGTGGCTCAAAAAGATGAAGCAACTTTCTGAGGTCATACAATTGCTAATTAGGATGAAGAATTTGAAATCAAGTTTCCTTGGTGGCTCAGATGGTAAAGAATCTTCCTGCAATGTAGGAGATGTGGATTCCATCCCTGGGTCGAGAAGATCTCCTGGAGAAGGGATGGCAACCCACTGCAGCATTTTTGCCTGGAAAATCTCATGGACAGAGAAGCCTGTCAGGCTACAGTCCACGGGGCTGCAAAGACTTGGCTACAACTGAGAGTAACACTTTCACTTAGTTCAAGACCTACATCCTTAGCTTCTTCCCTGTATTTCTGCTGATACAAGTGCTTCCTTCACAAGATGACATGGGCATAAAATCCTTAAAAAAAAAAAGTTCCAGACAAGTAGAACCTAAGAAAAGACCGTTCTTTGTCTTTCCTTGGCTGTAGAGGGCAGCAGAGGTCCAGACTGAGAAAAAAGGTGCAGGTGTCCAACTAGTACATCTCCCTGCAGGGTATTTTGTATGCAAAGAGTCAGACATGACTTAGCAACTGAACAACAAGAACAAGAAGATT
The DNA here is from genome assembly GCA_006410535.1 of Litocranius walleri. Classification (NCBI taxonomy): domain Eukaryota; kingdom Metazoa; phylum Chordata; class Mammalia; order Artiodactyla; family Bovidae; genus Litocranius; species Litocranius walleri. Next base: position 679,948 of record SJYG01000386.1, read on the forward strand.
ATTTTACTTCGGACAGCGCAAAATAACAAAATTACATAAACCTAAACCTGTACCAGAAGCTCCTGGGAAACTGGCCCAGGTTGGTTGCATTTCTAATATTAATTATTTTTCTGACAGAGTTTTTATTTTAATGAACATGGATGCTTTTTGCAGAGAAGGAAAGCAAACTTTAGCTGAGAAGACTGAGCCTAAAATAGCTCAAACGCTGACTCCCCTGAGTCCCTATTGGAAAATGTAGCCCTTCTGCAGTTGTTGGTCAAGATCGACAAGTTCAAGATCATGTTTTCCAACGAAGGCTCAAAGGCATGTGAGTTGCTTCGGCCCTGACTTCTTTTCTGAAGAGGCCTGTGGGCAGGATCTGGGGCACGGAGCCATCGCCGTGGCTTCTGACGACTGCAGCGTCTGAGGTCACTCAGCGCCCGGTTACAATGTGCACGACAGGTGGCGTGTGACACACCTGCCCTCCAGGCCCAGGGTCAGCGCTCAGGACTTCTCCCTCCTCTGAAAACATTCTGTTTTCAACGCCTTTAAAGATATTTAGTTAATAACATCAATAAAACTTGGATCAGCCTTGTTATTTAGGAAGGAGAAAAACTGCTAAATGTTTGAGTTTCTGAAAACATTGATAAAGAAAACAAAGTCTAACATTAGAGGGTTTGGGTATTGTTTGAAGCAACTAAATGACCGCTTCTGACCTGATCCTGCGTCATGCGTTTAGATCACCTGCCCCCTGGAGGCAGCAGGCTTCACTGTGAGGTTTCCGAGGGCGAGAACTGTCAATAAATGAGCATGAGCAACCAAGCCAGACACAGAGCGAGGGCGACTGGCAGACACTGCGGAGCACCTGCGCTGAGTCCCGGGGGCACCGAGAGAGAAGGCCTGCTCATCACAGCGGGGCCAGCCCGGAGGCCGCCCCGGAGCGCCGAGCGGCCGCGGCCCGGCCCCCGGGCCCATCAGTCACTGGCCGCCAGGCTCCTTCAGAGGCTCCCTGGGAAGCTGACTCCGAGACAGCAAAGAAAACAGGAGGCTTATGGAGGAGCTGGAAGGCTTTAAGCAGATGCTGAAAATGTGTTTGCTCCACTCATGACGAAGGTTGGAAGCTGGGATGAGCATAGCAAAGGGTTATGAGCACTCAGCGAGTGCCCAAGGCCGGGAACGGATGATGAAGGCTCAGCACGCCCGGCCTTGCGGCTTCGAAGGCTTCCTTCTGACCACCCGTTTCTGAGAGCAAGGACTGTTGTTTCATGATAAGACTCCCTCTAGAGTTTCGCCAAAGCTATGTTATGGCTTGGGCGGGGGGAGCTGTATTTTATGCTTAAATGCTTTAAAGTTTATCTGGAATGGCTACGTGCAAGTCAGCCTTATGCTCTATTCCCTGAGAATTATAAAACTGCACAGTTAGCTAATAAACTTTGTCAGCCCACTAGAGGCTGTCCCTGAGCGTCCTTTTCAGAGTGCGTTCTCCGAGCCTTACAGACGCTGAATAAGGCCGTCGGCATCAATGCCCCAGGGAGGGATTAGACAGAGAAGCTGAGGGGCAGAGCGGTCTCAGGGAGGCCTTGCTCACCACAGGGCACCAGAGTGAGCAGCGCTCACTCAGAGTGTGGCTGCCTGCCAGAGGGCACAGCCCTGGGTGAGGAGAGCCACAGGCAACGCTGCCTGGAGGCGAGCCCGGCAGTCCTCTGCTGGAGGGGATTCGGAAGTTACAGCTTCCACACATCGACTTTCCATCACTGAACTTGGTTGATCTCCATTTTCTTCATGTGTCAGATAAGTATTGAAGATATCTTTACATGGTCAAAATTAGGATTAAGTATAACAATACAGGCAACACCATCCATGTTGAGCCCGGCACATGAAACACTGCAAAAATTCTCCATTGTCTTCTTGCTCACAGCTTCTCTAGTGTATACAACCACCACCCTGGATGGCACTAGGTTTTCAGAAACGGGTAAGCACAGTTCCGTGCCCTCAAGAAGTCTGATTAGGGGAGGCTGGCATACCCAGGTCAGTCCAGCATGATGTGTGAGGGTCCCAGTGTTGCTTGGCTGCCTTGGGCTGGCCTTCCGGACCAGCTGTTGCCTGGCTGAGTGCAGAAGGGTCTAGTCTGCGCTGTTGATGGGTAAAGTGAAAGAGAACGCTGGGCTCCAGGGGATCCGGCACACCAGGAAGGGAAGGTGAGAGATGGCAGGTGGGGAAAGATGAGGCTCCTGGGAGTGGGTGCTAAAGGCCACAGATGTCCTAGGGGAGGGTTTGGGTCATGCAGAAGGTCCTGGGAAGGCAAGGGAAGATTTTTAAGTGCTGTTCAGCTTGTGGTTTACAAAGTCCAGTCCAGTTCAGTTAGTTCAGTTGCCCAGTCGTGTCTGACCCTTTGCGACCCCATGAATTGCAGCACTCCGGGCCTCCCTGTCCATCACCAACTCCTGGAGTTCACTCAAACTCACGTCCATCAAGTCGGTGATGCCATCCAGCCATCTCATCCTCGGTCATCCCCTTCTCCTCCTGCTCCCAATCCCTCCCAGCATCAGAGTTTTTTCCAATGAGTCAACTCTTCACATGAGGTGGCCAAGTACTGGAGTTTCAGCTTTAACATCATTCCTTTCAAAGAACAACCAGGACTAATCTCCTTTAGAATGAACTGGTTGGATCTGCTTGCAGTCCAAGGGACTCTCAAGAGGCTTCTCCAACACCACAGTTCAAAAGCATCAATTCTTCAGTGCTCACAAAGTCCAGCCTGTCACAAAAACAGAGATACAACTGGAGAGGGCCAAAGTGAACAGAGGAGAACCACCGGGGGTTTCGTGAACTGAGCGCAGGGCAGTGGGGTTTGTAAGAAGAGGGAGGTCAGGAGGGACTGAAGAGTCAGATACACTCACTTTCCCGTTTGAGGGTCTCCACGGATGCGGGGACCCTTTCCTGGGGGAGAGGGTACCCGGAGGCAGGCGGACCTGGGGGTGGGGCAGAGACCGGTGTGGGCTGGGCCATCCACACCCGGCTTTGGGGCCTGTCGGTGACCTCAGGGCTGCAGAGGGCGATCTGCAGAAGGGTCAGAGCATGGAGCTCAAGATTGCAGCCCTGGAGAGAAGGCGACGGGCTGGGAGAGGACCGGCCAACAGATCGGCGGTGGGAATCCCAACGGAGGAAGCAATGGGAGCAGGGAAAGTCCAGGAGGCTTTCTAGCTTCTACTGTATTTTGACAGTGTGGAAAAACGTCCTATTTCCATGCAGTCAGGAATCAGCTTTCCGTCTTTTATTTATTTGAGCAAAGCCACTTCGGAGTAAAGAGGAAGAATTTCATTTTTTCAAAATAAAGTGACAAAAGTTGTCAAGCATACAATGTTTAGAATACCAGCTGAGTAAAAATGGAGCTAAAGCCCAAGAAAAGTTTTGAAAACAATAAAGAGAACGTGAGAAAATGAACAAGCTAATATAGGGAGTAGAATTATGAAAAACTTTTAGCAACAGACAACGTTCAAACTTGTGTAGCTGGCATCCTAAGTGAAAAATAGGTAAAATAATACAAACGGATACTCTGAAGTCTGCTACAGTGAAAAAGTAGTTGATAATGACTTTTGGAATTTCAAATATAAAAGTAAGGCAAGTCAATTTTATGTTCCTACCTTGTGAAGGTAACAATTCACCAAAAATTCTACAGTAAATGAAATACCTTCCTCTTTTGCTCTTGGAGGTCTGGATGGGATGGTAGCCCAGTTTTCTCA
>SJYG01000386.1:684231-722606 GCA_006410535.1 Litocranius walleri
CCCGCCCACCGAGCGCCCCGCCCCCGCCCCGCCCCCCAGCCCTCCTAGCTCATCGCCAAGGCCCAGAGGAGCCGCTGACTAAACTTGGCCAGAAGCAGCTCCTCTCCTGAAAAAATGCTGTTTGGATTTTATTCATCGAAACTTCAGAACAGATACCTGCTTCTTTATAACCTCGGCAACAAGGCTGGCGGCAGGGCTTAGCCGAGCCGGAAAGCTGGCCGTCTTCGGGGCCCTCTTGGCTTCGTCTCACGCTCCGTCCTGGGCACCAGTGAGGCAGGCGGCCGGTGGCCACCCCAGGTTTGCTGTGAGAGCGCTGGGGGCTCCTCCCCAAGGGGCCTGCGACTGCGCTCGCTGGGGGTCGCCTGGGCTGGCTGCTTCTCAAGGGACTGACGGAGCCAACGTGCTTGCTCAGCCACGGAGAGGCTGCCCGGGGCGGGCGGGGAGGCTCAGGGGCAGAGAGGAATCAGGACGGCGAGACTGCAGCGGCAGTTGAGGGCTCGGCATTTCCGTAAATTCGGAGCCGCAGCGCTCCTTAGCTGCGAGCTTCCAGCGTTGGAATGGGCAGCGATTCTCAAAGCCGTCAGGAAGGAGGACAGAACGCAGGCCTCCAGGCTCAGGCTGGAAGCCACGGACCCTGCTTACGGATACTCAGCCCCCAGGGGGCGCTAGTGGTGACGAACCCGCCTCCCCGGGCGGGAGACGGAGAGCCGCAGGCTCCGCCTGAGTCCGCAGGATCCCCCGGAGGACAGCGGCGCCCCACTCCAGTGTTCTTGCCTGGAGAATCCCACGGACAGAGGAGGCTGGTGGGCTACAGTCCCTGGGGTCGCAAAGGGCCGGACAGGACTGGAACAACTTAGCACGCACGCACTCACACTTAGTGGTATTAAAATGTGACGCGTGAAACCCAAGGAAGAGGGAATATATGTATACGTGTGGCTGATTGGCTTTTCTGCACAGCAGAAACTGACACAACATTGTAAAGCGATTCCATTCCAGTTAAGAAGAATAAAATGTGCTGCATGAAATACAAGGAAGAGGGCGCATATATACATAATATACAGTCTACCTCATGTGGGTGTGTGTATATATATGGCTGATTCGCTTTGCTGTGCAGCAGAAACGAAGACAACATTGAAAAGCAGCTCCACTCCAGCTAAATAAGGAAGTACTTAAAATATGTTGCATGACCTTTCTTCACCAACCTCTTCCATCGATGTAAGCTAAAAGGTAGAACTGGAGTCTGGAATCAAGGGCAAAACTGAGAACCTCTCTCCAGTGGCCATGAAAAAGTTAACACACAGATAGTAGCTATGATCCAATATCCATGCCATCTTTATGGATATAACCAAACACAACAGCACCAGGCTGGGAACCAAAGAGACCTGTTTTCCTCAGTGTTCCACTACTCGATCAGCATCCAGGTAATCTTCCTGGTGTGAGGTTTTACCTGCAAGATGAGGGATTTGGAGCAGAAGACTTACTTGATGGGCTCCATCAGGCATGAACGTTTTAGGACTCGGAGCTAATGAAGTAGAGTCTGTCTGCAAACTTGCACCCGTCAACCACTGTGGAAGAGCTTTTTGAATCACAGTAGCTTCCGGGGGAAAGGCAGATTTGTTACCTACTGGATTCGTGTTAAGGGTCAGTTTAAACCAGCCAATTCTCAAAGTACTTCTAGTTATACTACACCCTCTGAGTCCATATTAATCATGAGGCATGTCTGAGGGCTAAGAGGTTCAAATGCCTTATTTTTAACTTATTTTAAATTTCCAAGATTAATCCGTCCATTGATATGAAACACATATCTGTAGAGCCTCTGGCGTGCGTCTGCTCAGCGTCTGCATGGGGAATGTCCTTAAACAAGGACAACCCAAAGCAGTGAGTACCCTGCTAGTGGCACGCACGGCGCTGGGGCCCACCTTCCGGGCGTCCAGGTGGAGGCTCGCCATGCAGAGCTGGAAGACAGCGTGTCTGGAGTCAGGGCTCTCAGAGGCGCCTGCGGAAGTCGCTGGGTCAGGAAGGGCCTTGTTCATTGCACACATGTCAAGCACAGGCCCCACACTGAGGTGGGCAAACAGACCACAAAACGCTGGGTAATTGAGAGCAAAGTCTAAAATATTCCTATGATATTTCTGTAGACAGAATCCAAGGCCAGCATAGATTGTGTTTTTGTTGCCATCATTTTTCCAGAAACGCTATAGACATAGGCAAGACTTTCATGATTAAATTGGTTAAATTTAAGGAAATTCTTAGAGCTTCCCAGGTAGGGTGTGGTAAAGAACCTGCCTGCCAATGCAGGAGACGTAAGAGATGTGGGTTTGATCCCTGGGTCGGGAAGATCTCCTAGAGGAGGAAATGGCAATCCAGTCCAGGATCTTTGCCTAGAGAATCCCATGGACAGAGGAGCCTGGTAGGCTACAGTCCATGAGGTCACAAAGAGTCAGACACAACTGAAGCAACTTAGCATGTACACTGCACACAAGGAAAGTCTTATTTACAATCTCAAAATACAAATTTCTTAGATGATGTCACTTCTTAGAAGAAGCTTGTGAACAAAGAATGGAATAACATTACTCAAATAATATTTGCTTTGAAACATTTTAGAATTAAAAACTCTATGCAGTTGAGTGAGGCACCGACCAAGGCACAAGGCACACTGTCTGTCTGGCCACGGTGGCCGTTCTGTGTCTTGAAAATAAATTTAGGAAGTGACTTCTGCATCAACTTCTTATGCCTTGACAGCACACTGAATCAATAGTATTCCTCTGACATATTTGAAAGGTGAGATTAAACCAAAAGAAAAATGCTTCCAAGAATGTTTGAAGGAATTTGCTATCTGACAACAGATCAGCTTCTCTCATTTCCCTGTTTCTTTGTGCCTGAAACAATATGCCTATTTGCTTTATGTGTTTACATCTACATTTTAAATTTCAGTGTTTATGGAACAGTTTGTAAGCATCACTCATAAAACAAGACTTATTGGGCAGACTGCAGAAGCAGGAAGTTGAGGTTTCCGTAGGTTTTGACTTTATTCTTCTATTGAAAGAAAATGTAGTGATAATGTTGTCCCGAAAGGTTTGGGGTAGGCAAGTAGAACATTCTAGGTGCTTAAAAGGCTCCAGTATTTTGGCTACCTCATGCGAAGAGTTGACTCATTGGAAAAGACTCTGATGCTGGGAGGGATTGGGGGCAGGAGGAGAAGGGGACGACAGAGGATGAGATGGCTGGTGGCATCACTGACTCGTTGAATGTGAGTCTGAGTGAACTCCGATTGATGGTGATGGACAGGGAGGCCTGGCGTGCTGCGATTCATGGGGTTGCGAAGAGTCAGACACGACTGAGCGACTGAACTGAACTGAATGACTAAAGTGAGCAGAGTGAGAGGCAACCTTGAGGAGGTGACCTCAGATTAATTGTCAACTGGGGCGCCTTAAACGTGCATGTCCATGAACATATTCAAACAGAGATCCCACCATCACCAAAGAAAACTGTGAAACAAAAAAAGAAAACTGTGAGTGGTAGGAATATGGACAGTTCAGCATTTCAGGGAGCTTTCTCTCCTCTTAACTCTCCCACTGTGGCTGAACTGCGACCTCTCAGGGACACAGCTTGGTGGGCACTGCGTGAGGCACCCGTGCAAGCCCCCCACTGCCCTGGGCTCGGCTGGTTCCAGGCCATGGGTGGTGCCATGTCCACAGCTGCGTGCTCAACACACCCTCCCACGTGTCCTCCTTTCAACAAAACAAGCTGGTGAGCACTCCTATTTTCTCTATTTCAAAGGAGTGCTGAGGCTCAGAGAGCCGAGGTAGTTTGCTTTACTTGGTAAGAAGCAAGCTTAGGTCTGTTTAATTTTAAAGTATATTCTTAACTAGCTTCTGATTAAGAGATAAGTGACCTTGGAAGGTTCTGGGGTTCCAAGAACTGAGAAAATAAGGAAACATTTTGTAGATATGACATATTCAGAAAAGTATACCCCACAGATTTTACAAAATAAAAATTTTGAGGATGGCATTACGAATATATCCATGTAAACTATATCAGGAGCTTCCCTGGGGGCTCAGATGGTCAAGAATCTGCCTACAGTGCAGGGTTCAGTCCCTGGGTTGGGAAGATCCCTGGAGAAGGACATGGCAACCCTCTCCAGTGTTCTTGCCTGGAGAATTCCATGGACAGAGGAGCCTGGTGGGTTACAGTCCATTGGGTTCAAAGGGTCAGACACGACTGAGTGACTAACACACACACACACAAGCTGTATCAACCGCAAAGTCTCCTCCATAAAGGAGAAATTAATGTATTGCCTAGCTAAAACTGAAAGACACTTCTAAACATATTTATATCTTTCAACACATACAGTAAAATCTTACTTTGAACATAAAGCCATTCACGTCCTATAAAACCAGTGTCTAGTATTTTGGCTACCTCATGCGAAGAGTTGACTCATTGGAAAAGACTCTGATGCTGGGAGGGATTGGGGGCAGGAGGAGAAGGGGACGACAGAGGATGAGATGGCTGGTGGCATCACTGACTCGTTGAATGTGAGTCTGAGTGAACTCCGATTGATGGTGATGGACAGGGAGGCCTGGCGTGCTGCGATTCATGGGGTTGCGAAGAGTCAGACACGACTGAGCGACTGAACTGAACTGAATGACTAAAGTGAGCAGAGTGAGAGGCAACCTTGAGGAGGTGACCTCAGATTAATTGTCAACTGGGGCGCCTTAAACGTGCATGTCCATGAACATATTCAAACAGAGATCCCACCATCACCAAAGAAAACTGTGAAACAAAAAAAGAAAACTGTGAGTGGTAGGAATATGGACAGTTCAGCATTTCAGGGAGCTTTCTCTCCTCTTAACTCTCCCACTGTGGCTGAACTGCGACCTCTCAGGGACACAGCTTGGTGGGCACTGCGTGAGGCACCCGTGCAAGCCCCCCACTGCCCTGGGCTCGGCTGGTTCCAGGCCATGGGTGGTGCCATGTCCACAGCTGCGTGCTCAACACACCCTCCCACGTGTCCTCCTTTCAACAAAACAAGCTGGTGAGCACTCCTATTTTCTCTATTTCAAAGGAGTGCTGAGGCTCAGAGAGCCGAGGTAGTTTGCTTTACTTGGTAAGAAGCAAGCTTAGGTCTGTTTAATTTTAAAGTATATTCTTAACTAGCTTCTGATTAAGAGATAAGTGACCTTGGAAGGTTCTGGGGTTCCAAGAACTGAGAAAATAAGGAAACATTTTGTAGATATGACATATTCAGAAAAGTATACCCCACAGATTTTACAAAATAAAAATTTTGAGGATGGCATTACGAATATATCCATGTAAACTATATCAGGAGCTTCCCTGGGGGCTCAGATGGTCAAGAATCTGCCTACAGTGCAGGGTTCAGTCCCTGGGTTGGGAAGATCCCTGGAGAAGGACATGGCAACCCTCTCCAGTGTTCTTGCCTGGAGAATTCCATGGACAGAGGAGCCTGGTGGGTTACAGTCCATTGGGTTCAAAGGGTCAGACACGACTGAGTGACTAACACACACACACACAAGCTGTATCAACCGCAAAGTCTCCTCCATAAAGGAGAAATTAATGTATTGCCTAGCTAAAACTGAAAGACACTTCTAAACATATTTATATCTTTCAACACATACAGTAAAATCTTACTTTGAACATAAAGCCATTCACGTCCTATAAAACCAGTGTCTCCAAGATCCTGTAAATGAATCACCGATGGAGCAGCTAGAGGACTGAGGCCTGAAACTGCCCTATCGGCCTCCCAGGCTGCGCGCCCCCTGCCCCTGCCTGCCCCTCTCTTCTGCACCGTGCTTTTCCGCCCACCCCGCCTTCGTTTCTGGCGCATGAGCCCATGTGCTGTTGCAGCCTGCTCTTCCTTATTATGCATGCTTTCATTACTCCACCTCGGGCCATCTTTCGCTTCTTCCTCTGTCTTCCAATTCCTGTCCATTTAAAGCATTATTAATCTGTTTTAGTCAAAAGCACAGCCCTTACTTTGATTAATGAGTATAAAATTAGAGCTGGTGATTGATGGTCTTTTGTGAAACATGAATGCATGAAGACATTAAAAAACAGAACGAACTGTCAGGTAATGGTGTCATGGCAAGGGGCTCCCTTGTATGGCGGGAGGTGGGCTGACTCGGCTCCGCTTCAGCTGGTGGACCGAGCACAGGAGGGACCTGGCGGTTTCTCCGCTTCCGTGACTTGTGCAGTTGTTGCCTCGAGTGTGCTGCCTGAGTCGCCAGGCTGGAGGCTGGCTTGGAAGCGATCTGTATCCTTTTGGCAAACGGTTTGCACTGCTTGTGGGCCCATTTAGTTGAGGTGGCCCGACATGTCATTTTTGAGGAGACTCCAAATCTGTATCATCTCCTTGTGCTTGCCCTGGCTCACTTGGAAATCTCCCATTCGATTCTTTACAAAAGTCTCCACTTAACTTTCATCTCTAACGAATCTGCTTTCCTGAAGCCCCGTGCATGTGTGCTAAATCGCCTCTGTCCTGTCCAACTCTTTGTGACTCTGTGGACTGCAGCCCGCCAGGCTCCTCTGTCCACGGGATTCTCCAAGCAAGAATACTGGAGCGGATTGCCATCCCCTCTTCCAGGGGATCTTCCCAACTCAGGAATCGAACCCGAGTCTCTTATGTCTCCTGTGTTGACAGATGGGTTCTTTACCACTAGCACCACCTGGGAAGCCCCCTGAAGCCCTGTTTGTGCACACAAATATTTGCTTTAAATCTTGCAATCATTATGCAGATTTCTATTATCTTATATATTGAAAGGCTTTTTAAAATTAATCTGAAAGAGCACTGTCTACCCCAGGTGGCGTTGTGAGCGTCCACCTGCCAGCGCGGGAGACAGAGGAGAGGTGGGTTCGATCCCTGGGTGGGGAAGATCCCCTGGAGGAGGGCATGGCAACCCACCCACTCCCATGGACAGAGGAGCCTGGAGGGCTACAGTCCATGGGGTCTCACAGAGTCGAACACAACTGAGGGCCTTAACATGCAGTCTCAACGGATTAAGTCATGCGGAAGCACAGTTAGAACAAAAACCGTTTGTAAACCAGACAGAGCCAACTCAGGCTTTCAAAATGTAAAATATAGGGTAAATGATGGGAGGACTAGGTTAGTTAACGAATGGCTCTCAGCCGTCCACCAGTGTCAGCTTAATGACGGCTTCCTGGCGTTTCTCCTGTTCAGGTGGGCTCCTGAAGGGCCACGGCAACGCTCTTCGGCGCGGGGGTCGTTTGTCAGAGTCTGCTCCTGTATGAGTGCCCACGATGGGGCAGGCCGAGTCGAGGATTTCCACACTCCATCTGGGCCTCCGCAGGGCCACAGTGCGCACGGCACTGTCTTCCTTTGATAGGAGTGAAGCAGATGAAAACTGGCCTGGAGGCAAACACACTGCAGACGAGGGGTAACGCACATGCTGATTACTGTTAGTTTAAAATAATCTAAGAATTACAAAGACTTTTCCAGTACATGCTTATTATAGAAAAGAGAGAGAATACAGATTCATGACAGGAGGAAACAAGAGTCCTTCATAATTCCATCAAGCAGATAACCATGACTGTGACTTTATTTTTTCTGTATACAAATGCATAAATGTTGAACACCTTTTTACTTCTAAAAGTGAGATAATACTATCTTGAAGTCTGCTTCTTCTAATTATATCATGATTATCTTTAAATCTTCTGTAACATAGCTTTATTGGGTACAAAACAGTCCATTTTTTATCTATCATAAAACATTTGACAAAATCTCCTCAGTACTGGAAACTGGCTGATGTGTTCAAGATAAATGTGATGTGTATCCTTTAAGCAAAATTTTTAAGCATCATACATGTTCCTTTTGTATCAGTTCCTGAGAGTGTGGCTGCTGGGTTAAAGGCTCTGAACCTTGTTAGTAGTTTGGCTCCATGTAGTCAAATCAACTCCAGAAAGGCTATTCTTGAACCAGGCCTCCTACCAGCAATACACAGACTTCATTGCTCCAACTCTAGTGAAAATACATTAAAACAATAGCAACTATATCTGATTACTAGTGAGGTTAAAGTATTTAAATTTTACTGTATATTTGAATTTTTCTTAACCTTTACTTTAAAGGCTAAATGTTAAAATTAGCCAAAACAAGACAAAACTGTGGTATGGTGCTCTTATTGTATCCCCTCTAAAGGAAGAAGAGAAACATGGTTCTCTCTGATTACAAACTACTTTTGGAATGAAAAACAAATTATCTGGATGAGACAGCTGGGCCCATGAAGTGTATTTCTGATGCTTGTCAGAGTATACACCTGGGATCATGCGTTTCTGGAGTTCATTTTAGCACTGCTAACATACGAGGCCCTGACAGCGTTTAGATCAATGTAGACTAGGCACCGGGTGTGAAGAACAGTTAATCCTCACGAATCTGACTTGATTCTGCAAGGCAGACCGCTCCTCCGAACTCTGCATGCCTGCTTGCGAGCTCCACTTGGATGACCGATCGCATTTCAAATCCAGTGTGTCCCAGCTGGATCTGGCCCCTGAACCCCTCTCCCTGCACTGTTCTCTTCCTCAGTTGGCAGCACAACCACGCACAGGAAGTGTCAGTCCCCAAGACTTACATTTCCCTTTCAAATACCTCTATGTCTTCCACTATTATCCTAACTTAGGTTATTCAATGAATATTTCGAGCATCTGCCATTTCTTTCTAAGCTTGGCAGTTGTGGGGCAGGCAGGGATTAGAGGAAAATAGGCAAAGCCTTGCCTTTTGGGGCAAGCTTTGGGGAGGTGGGCAAGTGGAACAGAAAATAGGAAAACTGACAGGAAATGGCTGTTTTGAGGACTATTTTATGTTGCCTGAAGAGGTAACATTTAACCTGAGACTTGGAGGAGAGGAGCCAGGTAGGACTTGGGGTATGGCTCTCTAGACAGGGGTTATGGGAAGGTCGGGCAGCAGCAGGCCTGAGCCGGCCAAGACCGGAAGGTGGCCCGTGGCGGGCGGTAGGCAGAGGGGTGGCAGAGTTGGAGCCATGCTTGGAGACCGCAGAGAGAGGTTTGGGTATTATAATATTAAAAGTGATGAGGACTCTTTGAAAATTTTTAGGTAGAGAAAAAACATGGTATGATTAATGTTTTTCTAAAAGAACAGTAAGGCTACTCTGGGAGACTGGATTAAAGTGGGGCAAAGATGGAAGCTGACAGACCCTCCCAGTGCTGTATTTCATGAGGTGCTTTTGTGGTTCCGGTCAGGGCATTGGCAGTGGAGACGAAGACAACTGGATAGATTCAAGGCATAAGACACGTAAGACACGCGATCTGCTGTCACCTCCAAGCTCAGAATACAGACATAATTTACCCACTCAAGTTTTCCATGTTCTCTATAGAATGGGCTCACCAACACCCGTGAGAAGCTGAATGTTCACGGCTGACTGCTTAGAACACCTGCACTGCTGTGTGACTGATTACCAAACTGTCAGTTTTGTTTTCAAAACTGTATCAGTTGTACTTAAACTAAGTTTAGATATATTTATTAATAGCATATAAAACAGTGAAATATGAGAATAAATAATTATTTCTAGGAAAAACCAGGTCAGATGACACTTGGTAAAATAACTGTACAGGACTGAAAAAAACAGTAAGAAAATATGTTTCACGTCACAGGATCCAAACCAAAGCCAAGGTTCAGACAAAGGCGCCAGGGGTGTGGCTTATCAAGAGAGAGAGCCGGCACCTCAGCCTAGTGAAGCCGCACCAAGCCAGTCTGAGCCGCTGCTCCATCGGCGGGAGAAGGCGCGGCGTGTGCCCCGCACCAAAGCGCTCCGTGCGTGGCGGCTCCGTCTCCGGCCTGTCGCGCCAGGGAGGTGGGCCTCTGCGCTGCTGGCTGCGTCTAAGGCGCGGGAAGAGGGCGCGGCGTCAGGGCTGATGCTCGCGTCTTGCGCAGGCTGCAGCGACGCTTGCGCTTGGCGTGCCCTTGCGTTCCACTTGAAAAGGCAGCTAAAGCTCTGGCCTGCTGCTGCTTGTCACTACTTGCCCCCTTCCAGTCCTCATTCCCGCAGCTCATCACGGATATCTCTACTATCACGTTTAGCTCATGCCGCTATAGATAATAAGAAAACTCCTGGAAGGGATCACGTATTTCTCAACAATTTTTATAGAAGATACACAGTAGGTACTCAGTGTTGTTGAATGAACAAATGAAAGAATAGGCTGTTTTTATTTTTAGTCTATCTCCTTTTATCTTTTGAACTGAGAAAAACCTTTGTAGACATGTAATGATGTTATCATGCTACTAGGCACCGGGTGTGAAGAACAGTTAATCCTCACGAATCTGACTTGATTCTGCAAGGCAGACCGCTCCTCCGAACTCTGCATGCCTGCTTGCGAGCTCCACTTGGATGACCGATCGCATTTCAAATCCAGTGTGTCCCAGCTGGATCTGGCCCCTGAACCCCTCTCCCTGCACTGTTCTCTTCCTCAGTTGGCAGCACAACCACGCACAGGAAGTGTCAGTCCCCAAGACTTACATTTCCCTTTCAAATACCTCTATGTCTTCCACTATTATCCTAACTTAGGTTATTCAATGAATATTTCGAGCATCTGCCATTTCTTTCTAAGCTTGGCAGTTGTGGGGCAGGCAGGGATTAGAGGAAAATAGGCAAAGCCTTGCCTTTTGGGGCAAGCTTTGGGGAGGTGGGCAAGTGGAACAGAAAATAGGAAAACTGACAGGAAATGGCTGTTTTGAGGACTATTTTATGTTGCCTGAAGAGGTAACATTTAACCTGAGACTTGGAGGAGAGGAGCCAGGTAGGACTTGGGGTATGGCTCTCTAGACAGGGGTTATGGGAAGGTCGGGCAGCAGCAGGCCTGAGCCGGCCAAGACCGGAAGGTGGCCCGTGGCGGGCGGTAGGCAGAGGGGTGGCAGAGTTGGAGCCATGCTTGGAGACCGCAGAGAGAGGTTTGGGTATTATAATATTAAAAGTGATGAGGACTCTTTGAAAATTTTTAGGTAGAGAAAAAACATGGTATGATTAATGTTTTTCTAAAAGAACAGTAAGGCTACTCTGGGAGACTGGATTAAAGTGGGGCAAAGATGGAAGCTGACAGACCCTCCCAGTGCTGTATTTCATGAGGTGCTTTTGTGGTTCCGGTCAGGGCATTGGCAGTGGAGACGAAGACAACTGGATAGATTCAAGGCATAAGACACGTAAGACACGCGATCTGCTGTCACCTCCAAGCTCAGAATACAGACATAATTTACCCACTCAAGTTTTCCATGTTCTCTATAGAATGGGCTCACCAACACCCGTGAGAAGCTGAATGTTCACGGCTGACTGCTTAGAACACCTGCACTGCTGTGTGACTGATTACCAAACTGTCAGTTTTGTTTTCAAAACTGTATCAGTTGTACTTAAACTAAGTTTAGATATATTTATTAATAGCATATAAAACAGTGAAATATGAGAATAAATAATTATTTCTAGGAAAAACCAGGTCAGATGACACTTGGTAAAATAACTGTACAGGACTGAAAAAAACAGTAAGAAAATATGTTTCACGTCACAGGATCCAAACCAAAGCCAAGGTTCAGACAAAGGCGCCAGGGGTGTGGCTTATCAAGAGAGAGAGCCGGCACCTCAGCCTAGTGAAGCCGCACCAAGCCAGTCTGAGCCGCTGCTCCATCGGCGGGAGAAGGCGCGGCGTGTGCCCCGCACCAAAGCGCTCCGTGCGTGGCGGCTCCGTCTCCGGCCTGTCGCGCCAGGGAGGTGGGCCTCTGCGCTGCTGGCTGCGTCTAAGGCGCGGGAAGAGGGCGCGGCGTCAGGGCTGATGCTCGCGTCTTGCGCAGGCTGCAGCGACGCTTGCGCTTGGCGTGCCCTTGCGTTCCACTTGAAAAGGCAGCTAAAGCTCTGGCCTGCTGCTGCTTGTCACTACTTGCCCCCTTCCAGTCCTCATTCCCGCAGCTCATCACGGATATCTCTACTATCACGTTTAGCTCATGCCGCTATAGATAATAAGAAAACTCCTGGAAGGGATCACGTATTTCTCAACAATTTTTATAGAAGATACACAGTAGGTACTCAGTGTTGTTGAATGAACAAATGAAAGAATAGGCTGTTTTTATTTTTAGTCTATCTCCTTTTATCTTTTGAACTGAGAAAAACCTTTGTAGACATGTAATGATGTTATCATGCTACATGTGTTACCATTACATGTCTACACAGGTTTTACTCAGTTCAAAAGATAAAAGGAGATAGACTAAAAAAAAAAAAAAACCGAGCCTATTCTTTCATTTGTTCATTCAACAACACTGAGTATCTACTGTGTATCTTCTCTGAGTTATAAAAATTGTTGAGAAGTATGTGATCCCTTCTAGGAGTTTAGAGTGAATGGATTTTTTTATAATCTCATTGGAAAAGACTGATGCAGGGAGGGACTGGGGGCAGGAGGAGAAGGGGACGGCAGAGGATGAGATGGCTGGATGGCATCACTGACTCGATGGACCTGAGTCTGAGTGAACTCTGGGAGTTGGTGATGGACAGGGAGGGCGGGCGTGCTGCAATTCATGGGGTCGCAGAGTCGGACACGACTGAGTGACTGAACTGAACCGAACTGATGTCATATTCATTCCATACTGTTCGGGACTGAATGTTCACGTTCTTCCCAAATCCATATATTGAAGTTCTACCTCCCGAGTGTTGCATTGTTTGTAAATGGAGCCTCTGGCTTCTGAAGTGGCTCAGAATCTGAAGTGGCAAAGAATCCGTCTGCAATGCAGGAGCCGTGGGTCGGATCCCTGGATTGGTAAGATCCCCTGGAGCAGAAAGCGGCAATGCACTCCAGTATTCTTGCCTGGGAAATCCCATGGACAGAGGAGCCTGCTGGGTTATAGTCCAGGGGTTTGCAAAGAGTCAGACACGACTGAGCACACACACGCACATGCACGCATACTCACAAGGGAGTGATTAAGTTTAAACGAGGCCACAAGGGTAGGCCTTGACCTTCTCCTGTACTTATGAGAGACACCCTAAGGAAGGGGCACATGAGGCCACAATGAGAAGGCCGGGCTGCAACCTCCGGACAGTCTCCATCGGACACCAACCCTACTGGCCCCAGATCCTGGTGCCCAGCCGCCACTGTACAGTCATTGCTTCAGCCACCCAGTCTGTGGTGTTGTTTTAGTTACCTGACCAGACTAATATCTATACATAGGATAATAGATCTTTTCATTCATATTTGATTTGTCAAAAGGAGCCTCAAATGTAAAGTGACCTTTGATATGTCTAATAGATTTCTTATCTTCTCTAGCTTTCAAAACTTTTTTCTCCTTTTTTTCTTTGGTGATATACAGTGTCATCACAGGAAGGGCTTTATCTTCTCCTGAAGCTTACAACCTACAATCCAAATTTAACATAACTTTTATCTTGGCATAATTAACAAAAAGCTACAACTCAGGGTGGTTTGACAAGTAGCTGGAGTCTCTGTGATTCTCTTCCTCTTCCTCCACGCTTGTCACACACCTCGTTTGCAACGTGCTTTTCATGATACGCCTGGATAGCACCTGAGGTCAAAACCGGAGAAAGCTGGAGAGGCTAGGTCAGTGACACGTTCACCTTCTTACAAGAAAAGCGGGCCATCTCCCAGAAGCCACCAGCAAACACCCACGTGTGTCCCTGACTGTCACAGGCTCATACCGAGCTGAGACAGGTTTCTCCAGTCCTTATTGTGGAGGTGGCGAAGAGGAGGAACGGAAATACCTGTTGGGTTAGTCACTGCGTATTTGTATACAGGGAACTGGAAAACTAGGCTGGCAGATCAGGCCATTCTTGGCTTCTCTGCTCATGAGCTTCATCTCCCCAAGATGGGTTTTGTATTTCACACTGCAGCAAAGGATTTCGGGTACTAACACTAGTAACCCTTTGATTATGGTTAGCTGGGCTGCAAACATTACACTAGGATATTTCAAGTCTGTATCTAATCTTCCCTGTATCTAAAATGCTACCTTTCATCTACTGAGTATACATTGGCTGTACTTTTATCTGCAGATAACATTGTTCTATTGGGTTGGCCAAAAATTTCGTTCAGGTTTTTCTGTAATATCTTATGGAAAAGATCACTTTTGTCACTTTCTGGTATTTATCACTTTTCTGTCAGTGATAAATATCAAAATGGTAAGTAGCATCTGCTCTAATTTGAGGCAACAGTTAAAACCATAACCTGAGTTTATTAATATTGTGCTCTGGCCAAGAAGCTACCAATAGCTACCGATAGACAGCATGTCTAAATCTGCGCTCACGATTACTGACTTTACTCAAAGGCACCTTTTAAAGTAATTTGTATAGTTACTGGTATCACTTAAGGGTGCAAGAATTGTTTCAGTGCAGGCTATGGCAAGTTTTTATCTAACATAGTCTAAAATATTCAGGCCTGAGACTTTATTGGAACAAAAATACATCTGCTCTAATTGAATAAGTTAAATAGTGAAGAAAATTGGAGTTGAGAAAATGAGAGGAAAATAAAGTCATATTCACTACACAAAAGCATAACTCATAAACTTCTATACAGTAGCTATGGGTGAACCACAGTTTGGCTTAGAGCTGCCCAGAAAACAAAACAAGATAGTAATATAGCCTTTAAGATAAAAACAAATCACTTGTTTAGGAGAAGCACAGGTTTTACTGGAACTGAGACCTAGGAGAATTCTCTCCCATGAGTTCTCATAACAGGTACACAATGTGACAGAGAAGACATCAGTTTTAAACACACATGTATTGAAAATACAAATTTTGGTGACCGTTTTTGCCAGTACAAGCCAACAGCATCGAAACAAACAGCAACGGAACAAAGCTACTTCTACGAAGAATCAAAATGTGGAACAAATACGTAGCTCTTTGAAAATCTGCCAGAAAATTTAGATTCCTTTCTTTACTAGCTGGGAATACAAACTTGTTTTAACATCACTGGAAGTAATAAAAGTCCATTTCAAAACCAGACTAATTATTCTTGGACACAAGGCCACTGTTTCCTTCTAGTTTCACAGACATGCAGTAAACTACATGGTTTATCTCAGGACCGTGTTTCCTTCCTTTAAATAAACATTTGTTGATTTAAAAAAAAATAGCTGCTGCTGATTCGGCTGTGCTGCGTCTCAGTTGCGGCAGGCAGTCTTTAGTTGTGGCGCCTGGGTTCTTAGGGGTGGCGTGTGCGAGCTAGCTCCCTCACCAGGGACTGAACCCAGGACCCAGCACTGGAGTGCAGAGTCGTGGCCACTGGGGCTGTCCCTGACCATGGTTTTCTAAATGAATGTGCTTTAAATGGCTAATCTAAGTTTAGTAGATAGAACATATTCTGAATGCTGAATTTTATGGTTGTGTTTCTTATACATGGACTTAATTTTCAAAAGGTTAAAAAATTACTCAGAATGTTTTCTGTTTCAGTTATGTTCAAATTTTTTTTTATTAATATTAGTTACACTTGAAGTGCACTGCACCTATTCACAGAGACTTAAAATGATCAGTAATATAAAGCAGAAATTTAAAAGGAAAGTCACAGACTCAGTCCCCATCTGTGCAACACAGCAGACGCAGCTGCCAGCAAATGTCCCCGTGTGCCACTGAGGATATATGCCACAGTCTCAAGCCTGGCTGCAAGGGGAGCCGAGAAAACAAGCTTCCCCAGCTCTGATTTTGGAGCTGGCGAAGAAGAGGAATGCAAATACCTGTTGGGTTAGTCACTATAGTCCAGTACAGTTCAATTTACAATAATTGTAGGGACAATAAGAACACAGAAACTGGAGGGGGAAAATGGCAGTCACGATCTGACAAGACAGCTACCATTTACTGAAAAAATAATTTATTAAATGAATATAATACTGGGATAAAATGCATTATAAAAGTAAAAAAAAATTAAATTCTAAATACATATAAATAATAGTGATTTCCCTAATTAACAAGAGTTTTTCTTCACCCATTTAAGTTTTAAATACAATCTTCTGAAAGGCCAGATTTTGAAAGTGTATGGTTCACTTTAAAACAGACATATATGTAGCACTATAATACCTGAAATTTATTATCATGTTTTATTAGACTAAAAATGGTATTAAATGGTTGTTCTCTTTAAGCCTTTTTAAACATTTTGAAATGAACAAGTAGACCATTTTATTATACTCTCTGTTTCCCAGGATAAGAAATATATTTCTAATACAATTTGTTGAACATATTCTGAGATAAAGCATACCTGTCCATTTTGACAAAACTTTAAAAAAGTTTTGGTACTTTGGTAAAAAGCAGCCTCCTTTTTAGGTCAAAGACTAACAACAGCCATTGTATCTGTTTATCTATGTCAGTAGAATTTTAAACAACCGCATCTTAATATGCTGTACGTCAAGACACTGATAAATTTTAGAGGAGGGAAAAAAATGGAGATTGTTATTCTAATTCCCCAGTAAGTTTCCTTCAGTTTTTAGAAAGCATATGCAGTTCAATATACCAACTGGAATTTCAAAATGCTAGAATGATTTATTAACAGCAATATGCAAAACAGTAGAAATAAAAAACGATTAACTTCATACTATAAAACAAAACAAGGCACTTTCGACAACTATATGCAAAGCTGAAATAAACATCTTTTTCATAAAGCAGATTCACAGGCCTATAGGAGACTTCTGTAAAAGGTGAAATAGTGAAGGCACTATATAATTCTTTTTCCTAACTCCACTTACTAAAGAAATTCACCAATTAAACTTGGCACAAAGGAGTTTAATTATAAAGTGCATCACTTAGCTAAATATATTAAGAAGAAAATCAGCATCAAGACATTATAGCAACATGTTTACATATACAGAAATAAAAACGCAATGCCAGGAGCTGACATAGGAACTCTGCAGGATATATGGCTTTTTCTTTCTTATTTTTTTGTATGACTTGCCTATTTACTTAGAATCTGTATTTTCAAAAGAGTATGCCCTGATTAGCTAAAAGAGGTAGTGTTCTGAAAAAGGCAAACCCATTGATTCTATAGGTAGAGATTAAGATAAAGATTACATGGAAAATAAGTGTAACATGTAATACACTGGCACACTTATTATAGTATTTGGATATTAACGAATTTGCTTTTCAAATCAAAGCTATTTTATCACTTTACCTATGTTATTATAGCTCTTTCAGAGTTTTGCTTTGGTAATAGAAAGTTTTCTTCTTCTTGTAAATAGTAACATTCCAAATAAGCAACTTTCATTTAGAGATGATAAACACGTCAATATTTAAAACTCATCTTTACCACTCATTTAAACCATTAATAAAAATATATCAGGTCAGAGACACAAGGAAGTATATATTCAACAGACAGCAACATGCAATTTATGTCCACTGAACTAATACAACTGGTGATTTAAACACATACACACACAGTGTGCTCACCCATGTTAGTCTGGATCAATATATTGGCAAAATACCAAAATAACTTATGTACAGTATTTAAGGATGTGGGCCTTGATGACAGAACTCTTAACTAGATTTTTTTACTGTATTAAATACAAAGTTTGTCTAAAAGACAATTTAAAGCAACAGTGACTATATTTCCTACACCAATAACTTAAATTTTCCTTTATGTAAACTTTATACATGTGCAATCTGGCTGTTTAATGTAGATGCTTCAGTCTCCTTTTTTCCTTTTTAAATATCTGTCACTCTAGTCGAAGCTCACAGGAAGGAAAAATGGAAGGGCCACTGGGGCACTAGTCTTCTGCATTATACGCTGCTTCCGCGGCTTCTATGTCTGATACGGGATTTTTCGGTTCACTAGAACTTGAGCATTGCTTATTATCAGCCCTGCAAAAAGAGAAACACAATGAAGAGACCGGATGCACACTACTTCACCTATTACCTTATAATTTTTTTACCTCCTGTAAAGAATATTAAATGGAAAAATACTCAATAAAAAAGAATACCTAAATATTCAATCAGAAATTTAATAAAGTTATCATTGCCAGATAACACCTTTGGGGATGTATTTTTAACTCTTTCAGCTTTCTGACCTACTATTTTTCAATAAAAATCTAGTTTGTAATGACCTTTACCAACATAAAATTTGTTCTCATGGTTATAAGCTTAATGACTATCACTGAAGTATTAATGATGACCCTGGATTTATACACAATACAAATTCTCTGTGTGTTCAAATATACTATCTATTCATGGCTCCTATTATGTGGACAGGGTGGATGCTATCACAGTGGCCCGCGCTGGCACAGAAAAGCCTGACACTGAGAGAGATTAAAGGGACTTGTCAAGGTTACAAAATCAATGAATTAACCGAGTCACACCCCTCTTAATTCAGACATAGCTTCAAAATAAGTAATAAATTGTATAGCCTGGATAACAAAGATTCACTTTTAGGGACAGCCTAGAATATGTAGAGTCTCCCTGTGTTTGCTCATCAAATTCATGATACAATGATACTGAATTCATAAATCAGACTCCACAGAGCATGACTATTTCCTGCCAATTACTCAGATGATTAGGCTACAGTAAACCAAACATTATATACCTAGATTCTTCATCCAGGACACCCTGATCAACCTCAAGTGCAGAGGGCTCCACCTTCAGGGTCTGTCTGCCTTCTGTTCCTGACGTAAGTAGTGATTCTTCAGGTTTCAGAGATAATGTCCTAGAGGTAAAGCACAATGACAAGTTGATTTCTATGAATAAAATAGGTATATATTTACTGTTGTCGATGCATGTAGCTTTAGCAGCTTTTAGCTGCTCTAAGTGGAGTCATATACTTAATAAACTGCTGACTCTAAGTGTCAACAGTGAAATCAGTACTTGTGATTAATTTAAAACGATTTTAATATCAATTTGATATATGCTGACAAGAAGGCAAACTAGAAGTTTCAATATGTGAAAAGTTGATATAAATGACTAGAAACAAACATATAATTTAAATAGGTTAAAATAAATAATGTTTGCCTTGGTGAACAGCTACAGCTTTATTTTCCTGGTACTTCCTATCCTTCAAATTTTCAGCCTTCTAAATAAATAATCAGACAACAATTTTCCCCATCTATGAGGATGTACACCATGAGTCTAAGACTTCTGGAGTCAGAAATTCCCTAAATGGATGGAAGGTGCTTAGTCCAGAGCACTGAGCTGACCTGCTGGGCTGAGACGCAGGCTGCGGCACGTACCTGATCCTGTTTTCCAGAGCGTCTATGAGAAGCTGCTTCTCACTGAGCACTTGCTTCAGAGATTCCAGCTCTCTCTGCTTTTCAAGTAGTTCTTTTTGAAAACGGTAGTTTGTCTCTTCTAAAGTTTCACAGAAAGCCTTAAAAACAAACAGCAAATAAAAGCCACAGGCAGAGAGAGCATACCTGAACTGCTTACGCAGTACACTGCTGAAGAGCGTAACTGAAGAGTTCAAGAACACAGGTAATCAAAATGATATGGATGCAGCCCAGGCGCTCTGCTCCCCACTATCCTCTTTTTAGGTTCCTGCTACCTTAGCTCTCACTCACTGGGGGAATCATAAGTAAGCACAAGTCCCTTTTCCTGAGAATTGTTAAATAGTAAGTCAGGGTGCCAGAAATGAATACGTGATATGTCTCCAGTGTACAACTTGGAAAAAATTGCCAATAACCACTGTTTTAGTTTCTATTCTCCTCACTCTGCTTTTGCCCACTCTGAGATGATTATACTTAAAAAAACAAAATGGTAACAAACTGTGGTTATTGATTCCATTTGTGTTAGCTCAGAAGACATATCCAATAATCAGAATTTCCATCATAGTACCTTCAATATTATTTCCCCTTACTTCTCCTTTCACTATATTCATGAAAGGACATTTTATCCTTTACACCAGGAAGCTAAACTACTGAAATAAAATCATACTGACATGAAGAATGATATCATGAAAAAATCTGGGTCACTTACACACTGAGGTTTTCTTTTCAGTATTGCTGATCAATTCTTTGAATGGTCTCTTGTTGTCTATCATTCCCTGTCTCCTGTGTAACTGTCCGAACCCTTCATTCCTTCAAACTCCCTACCGTACGTTACTGCTGGTTATCCCAAGCCCAGCAGATGGTCTTTATTTCCATCCCAGAAAAAAAATGCTACCCTCCCAGAATCTTTTGGATGAAATTTTTTATCATTCAAATTTACCCCCTCCCTCCCATCCCTACCTTCTGCCATATTCACTAAGAGTCTTACTCTCTTTTTTATACTAACTGTGCCAAGGCAAATGCTAATAATGACTTCTAATTGTCAAATCCAAAATGCTGGTTTTCTTAACTACAGCATGTCACTATACTTAAAAAGTAAAAAAAAAAAAAAAAAAANCCTACCTGTGGCCATATTCACTAAGAGTCTTACTCTCTTTTTTATACTAACTGTGCCAAGGCAAATGCTAATAATGACTTCTAATTGTCAAATCCAAAATGCTGGTTTTCTTAACTACAGCATGTCACTATACTTAAAAAGTAAAAAAAAAAAAAAAAAAAAGGCATCTGTGAAACTCTGTGGTTCCCCTAACTTTACAGTGAGATTTCTACTTGTTCTTTGCATGTGGGCATTCACAGTTTTGTCCTTGATTATATATTTTCTTGCTCTATATGACATCCTTGGGCGATTTCTGTTACCACTTCAACTATAACCTATGCTATTTGCTATCAGCTTCCTTTTTTTCTCCCCCTGCTAATCTCCAGCCCAGACCTTTCCGGAGTACACAGTTATCATTCATATGCCTATCGGTCCTCTTCAATTGGATGGACCAACAGTAGGTTAGAATGCAACCCCAAGGGAACATCTGCTCTACCTCCTAATCCCGAATTACCAAATCCACCAGGCAGGCATTTTGCTGCTTAGATCATGGCATTTTGCTGCTTTCTACGACCTGGGCAGCCCAGTCTTTTCCATCCCCCTCTTCTCCTCCTCCCCCGCTGTCTCATCACCATCTCATGTGTTTGTCATTTGCTCATTTCTACTGTGCAGCACTGGCAGCGTAAGGACAATGAATGAGGCCAGTGAAAGCAGACAGTCCAGACGTGAACTCTGTTCTTTCACATTCACTTGACTTTTGATAAAGGTGCCAATATAACTCAACACAGGGCACTGACAATTAAATATTTATAGAAACTCAAGATCATTACTTCACACCTTATACAAAATTAGCTCAGGATGGATGTTAAGAGTTAAAACTATAAAGCTTCTAGAAAAAAAAATAGGAGAAAATACTTGTGGTCATATGTTAGGCAGAGTTCTTGTGATACAATACCAAAAGCATAAGCCAAAATAGAAAAGTGATAAAATGAATATCTTAATAATTAAAAACATTAGTACTTCAAAACATACCATTGAGAAGATAAAAAGACACATACAGACTATGAGAAAATATATGCAAAACATATTCGATAAAGGACTTGTATCTAAAGAATTCTCACAACTCAGTAAGACAAACAATCCAACTGAAAAAATAAGCAAAAAGCTTCATCAAGGAAAACATACAAATGGCATAAAGAGCACATGAAAAAGCAATTAACATGAAAATCATTACAGAAATAAAATTCAAAGTTTAATGAAATACCATGACATGTCTACAAGAAAGGCTATAATCCAAAAGACAGATAACATCTAATGCCTGTGAAAATCTGGAGAAACTGGAACTCATACACGACAAGTGGGAACGTAAAATGGTACAGCCACTTGAGAAAATTCTGCTTCTTAAAAAGTTAACATAAATGTTTGGTTATATGGCAAACATAATTTGCCATATAACCAGACATTCTACTCTCAGGAACCAACCTAAGAGAAGACAACTGTCCACATAAAGTCTTGAAATTGTTCATAGCTGCATTATTCATAATAGTACAAAGCTGGAAATAATCCAAATATCCCTCAGCTGGTGACTGGATAAACAAAATGTGATATATGTATACAAAGGAAAACCATTCAATAATAAAAAGTAATGAAACACTGAGAGACTGTAACACAGATAGGCTTCCCAGGTGGCACTTCCCAGTGGTAAAGAATTTGCTTGCCAGTGCAGGAGATGCAAGAGACCTGGGTTCAAGCCCTGGGTTGGGAAGATCCCTGGAGTAGAAAATGGCAACCCACTCCAGTATTTCTGCCTGAAAAATTTCACGGACAGAGGAGCCTGGCGGGCTACAGTCCATGGGGATCACAAAGAGTCTGACGTAACTGAGAAACTAAGCATATCATTAGCATACATAACACGGATCATGCTCAGAAACATTATGTTAAATAAAAAAAAAATGCAAAGATTTTCTGTAAAATCTTTGCATCTGTTTTTTATATGCTATGCATATTGTACATATGGTATTATGTATTTATATAGACACATATACACTTACATGCATGTGAGTTGGTGATGGACAGGGAAGCCTGGTGTGCTACAGTCCATGGGGTCGCAAAGAGTTGGACACGACTGAGTGACTGAACTGAACTGATACATATTTATATAATCTCATTTATAGCACACGTGTGTGCTAAGTTGCTTTAGTAGTGTCCAATTCTTTGCAACCCTGTGGACTGTGGCTGCCAGGCTCCTCTGTCCATGGGATTCTCCAAGCAACAATACTGGAATGGGTTGCTATGCCCTCCTCCAGGGGATCCTCCCCATTCAGGGATCGAACCTGTGTCTCCTGCATTGCAAGCAGATTCTTTACTGCTGAGCCACTGGGGAAGCACTATATACACACGATATGATTCTGTCTATATGAAATAACCAGAAAAGAAATTTGCAGAGACAGAGCAGAACAGAAGTCATCTGAGGCTGGCACTGAGGAATGACTGCAAGATGGCCTGTAGAATTTTTTTTGAGGTCGTGGAAATTTCTAAAATTGGAGTATGTTAATGAAGGCACAATTCTACAAATTTACTAAAAGTTATTAAATTGTACATTTACAATGAAATAGCAAATAATAAACTTTATGGATGAAAATTTTACTTCAATAAAGGTGTTTTTTTAAAAAAGCTATGCATTCTTCTAACACAAAAAATTGACTCAGTTTAACTAAAAACATTAACAGTTAAATCTGTTACACTTAAAAGTCATTAAACATTTAGGGAAAAACTTGCACAAAATCCTAGCTAATCTATTATCAAATCTGTGAATCTAGCCAACTTCTTCAAAAAACAGGCCACTCTAAACGTCAATTATCGTAATTTGAGTAGCATCAAGCTTGAGCTGAACTGATAACAAGATAGTAACGTCAACTTCTGGAGATTAGTTTTTTTGATTTTAAATGTAGTTTCCTTACTTTGATACTTGGACGGAAGAAGATTCAACATATACATATTGCTTTTGAATGTAAAATAAATTTCTAAGTAGTTTTTTTGGTTTTCTGAAATGGTAAAAACACAGAAAATAAATGTAGAATTTAATTTTAGAGCTTCATTGACTATATGACATGTATGAAATTTTACTTTTTTTGCTGGATTAGGTCCATATACTTCAGTGAAAGAAAGCTTTGACTCAAACATTAAAAGCTTTCTGCGCAAAACTACCAGCCTGAAATTGTAATTTTGCTGTTCCATTCAAGAAACAATGCAGCTACTGTATGGTATTATTTGCTCCTCTTTTCACATGATATATAATACGGCACTTACCCTGCTTTCTTCTAAGCTATCAAATGGACCTGGTGGATCATCCAGACAAAGAAACTCTCTCACTGCAAGGCTTTCAAAGGAAAAAAAAAAAATAGCTGGGGTACAAATAAGTTTACAAAAAACAGCAGAAAGCAAAAGTTATTCCGAAGCTATGGTGTTTTAAGTAAGTTGGTTCTTCTGATAAGCAAGAAAATAAGCAAGATGGCTTACGTGTTTTCACATAGGTAACAAAATACAAAATCTATAGAAGATACAAAGATTTTAGATTATTTCTAAGATCCTATGAACATAAACAGAGATTCTGAATTTGTTACATAGTTTATATGACATAAAACATAAATCTGAATAACAGTTCAAGAAAGCAACTTAAATGGTGAACAGGCATAGCATTACATTCAGAGAAATGTTAATTGGAACTAGTTTAAAAAAGGCATTATCTTGTTATGAAGAAATACAATTTCTAATTTACACATTATTGTTTCCTCTTCAGGAGATGATTCTAAAGTAATTACAAATTAAAGGTTTTTCTTGCAATTATGCTTATTATATTAATTTACTTAAATATTTTCTCTAGAGAGTTCAAGACAAATAATTCTGACCATCCCATTTATGAAGTATCAAAAAATTTCAAAATAATTAAATAATATGATAGTTATATTTATACTTTTCAATGATCAGAAACAGGTAAAAACTGAACTTCCTTGTTATATGACATTCCTCTTTCTAAAAGCAATTTGGGATTGAGAGACAGCTCTGTGTGTGTGTTAAAAATGCAGATACTTGGCATGACTGGGCTTCCTCAGTGGCTCAGCAATAAACAGCTCAGCTGCAATACAGGAGATGGTCAGGAAGATCCCTGGAGAAGGGAGGGACAATCCACTCCAATATTCTTACCTGGGAAACCCCTGGACAGAGGAGCCTGGTGGGCTATAGTTCACAGGGTCGCAAACAGCTGGACACAACTTAGTGACTAAACAAGAGTTCTACTCAAATGAAGTCCAATTCGTTTTTCACTATAATTCTAAGGTTACATTCTATGTCCCACTTTGTTTAATCTGTGGCCTAAGAATGAAATTTAAAACTGGCATTGCAACTGTAATTTACAAAACACTTTTTTAAGGGGTTCAATACATTTTTTTCTGTTTCAATAGGACTCAGTTGATGGAGGAAGAAAGTTAATACTCTCAAGCTTTTTTTCTTATCCAAGAAGAAGGGCAGACAAGAATGTCTGATAGAGAGTAGTGTTTGAGAAAATAATTGCTTTATCAAAAATTCTGATACTTATTTCCTGCCTAGAAAATCAAGCTCTTACCCCTTCTTGAGAATCACTGGCTAGAGGACTTTAGATCTGATGGGCATTTGATTGCCCATATGTGCCATGGCCTGCTCAGTGGTTTTTATGCATCATCAGTGTATGATTTATAAACAAATCAAGGAAATTCAAATAAAGTACCAAAGAGTCTATATTATTAAATGACCTATGGAGTAAATAAAAGTCAATTCTTCTAAAAAAGTCTTATTTACTTGTTCACTGATAAGTTCAATATAACCCCTAATCTCTCTTCTGTATTCAATGCTTAATACTTTTCATTTGACCATGATAATAAAGATAATATCAGGATAGGAGAGAAATCTAAGAGAAAATCCAATAATCTGGAATTGAAAGGTAAGAAAAGACCACCTTTCTGCTCTCTTTCGTACCTAGAGTTAAATTTTTAGAGTGGCTGGGAAATCCTTATTTTAAAATTGTGATCAATTGTTGACTTAACGTGACCAATGATAAGGAAACCAGAGATGGTATCCTTCAGCATTGTTTTTATCAGAGCAAATGTGCCCTGTAACTTAAACTCTTCCTTTGAGTCTCCTGGAAGAGTTTCCTTTAGAAGAGTTTCACTGTAATTTTCAAATTTCTTAAAAAACTATTTCACTCAGTGAATCTTCACCTTCTATCTCATAATGCATCTTTTTCTCTTTCATGGGTATGTATTTGTTTACATCCCAGTTTCTTAACAGACCAGTAATCTAAAGCTAAATGTACTCTTTATCTCAAAATTTATATTAAAAAAGCTAAAACTAATGCCTACAATTCATTAAAAGGTCAATAAAGAGCTAAGTAAAAAATGTACTAAAATACTAGATACTAATTCTGTCAAAACCAAATTAGAAAAAAAAAAAAATAGCTGGGGTACAAATAAGTTTACAAAAAACAGCAGAAAGCAAAAGTTATTCCGAAGCTATGGTGTTTTAAGTAAGTTGGTTCTTCTGATAAGCAAGAAAATAAGCAAGATGGCTTACGTGTTTTCACATAGGTAACAAAATACAAAATCTATAGAAGATACAAAGATTTTAGATTATTTCTAAGATCCTATGAACATAAACAGAGATTCTGAATTTGTTACATAGTTTATATGACATAAAACATAAATCTGAATAACAGTTCAAGAAAGCAACTTAAATGGTGAACAGGCATAGCATTACATTCAGAGAAATGTTAATTGGAACTAGTTTAAAAAAGGCATTATCTTGTTATGAAGAAATACAATTTCTAATTTACACATTATTGTTTCCTCTTCAGGAGATGATTCTAAAGTAATTACAAATTAAAGGTTTTTCTTGCAATTATGCTTATTATATTAATTTACTTAAATATTTTCTCTAGAGAGTTCAAGACAAATAATTCTGACCATCCCATTTATGAAGTATCAAAAAATTTCAAAATAATTAAATAATATGATAGTTATATTTATACTTTTCAATGATCAGAAACAGGTAAAAACTGAACTTCCTTGTTATATGACATTCCTCTTTCTAAAAGCAATTTGGGATTGAGAGACAGCTCTGTGTGTGTGTTAAAAATGCAGATACTTGGCATGACTGGGCTTCCTCAGTGGCTCAGCAATAAACAGCTCAGCTGCAATACAGGAGATGGTCAGGAAGATCCCTGGAGAAGGGAGGGACAATCCACTCCAATATTCTTACCTGGGAAACCCCTGGACAGAGGAGCCTGGTGGGCTATAGTTCACAGGGTCGCAAACAGCTGGACACAACTTAGTGACTAAACAAGAGTTCTACTCAAATGAAGTCCAATTCGTTTTTCACTATAATTCTAAGGTTACATTCTATGTCCCACTTTGTTTAATCTGTGGCCTAAGAATGAAATTTAAAACTGGCATTGCAACTGTAATTTACAAAACACTTTTTTAAGGGGTTCAATACATTTTTTTCTGTTTCAATAGGACTCAGTTGATGGAGGAAGAAAGTTAATACTCTCAAGCTTTTTTTCTTATCCAAGAAGAAGGGCAGACAAGAATGTCTGATAGAGAGTAGTGTTTGAGAAAATAATTGCTTTATCAAAAATTCTGATACTTATTTCCTGCCTAGAAAATCAAGCTCTTACCCCTTCTTGAGAATCACTGGCTAGAGGACTTTAGATCTGATGGGCATTTGATTGCCCATATGTGCCATGGCCTGCTCAGTGGTTTTTATGCATCATCAGTGTATGATTTATAAACAAATCAAGGAAATTCAAATAAAGTACCAAAGAGTCTATATTATTAAATGACCTATGGAGTAAATAAAAGTCAATTCTTCTAAAAAAGTCTTATTTACTTGTTCACTGATAAGTTCAATATAACCCCTAATCTCTCTTCTGTATTCAATGCTTAATACTTTTCATTTGACCATGATAATAAAGATAATATCAGGATAGGAGAGAAATCTAAGAGAAAATCCAATAATCTGGAATTGAAAGGTAAGAAAAGACCACCTTTCTGCTCTCTTTCGTACCTAGAGTTAAATTTTTAGAGTGGCTGGGAAATCCTTATTTTAAAATTGTGATCAATTGTTGACTTAACGTGACCAATGATAAGGAAACCAGAGATGGTATCCTTCAGCATTGTTTTTATCAGAGCAAATGTGCCCTGTAACTTAAACTCTTCCTTTGAGTCTCCTGGAAGAGTTTCCTTTAGAAGAGTTTCACTGTAATTTTCAAATTTCTTAAAAAACTATTTCACTCAGTGAATCTTCACCTTCTATCTCATAATGCATCTTTTTCTCTTTCATGGGTATGTATTTGTTTACATCCCAGTTTCTTAACAGACCAGTAATCTAAAGCTAAATGTACTCTTTATCTCAAAATTTATATTAAAAAAGCTAAAACTAATGCCTACAATTCATTAAAAGGTCAATAAAGAGCTAAGTAAAAAATGTACTAAAATACTAGATACTAATTCTGTCAAAACCAAATTAAGCACAGAATGTCGCTGCATGAAAAAATTAATGAGGGATTTCAGACAGAAATGTTTTATCAGTTACTACTTCTCTTCAGTATTCTCAACTAGTAAAAAGAAATAACAAAATTTGACACTGACTATGGCTCTGAGGACAGGCACTCTCAAGGCTGGTGGCAGTGAGGGTCGCCATGCAGGAGCTGGGCTGGTGGGTGTGAGGCTGAGGGGCTCACGCTTCCGTTCCTGTGGCGGATGTGTGGGCCTGGCTTACACCTTGATTATGGCTCACCTGGTTACTTTCAGCTCATTTGTGTCCCGACCTTCAGTTTTATTCCTTCTAACACGAAATGCTTCCAGAATAAATGTTTTATGTCAAACCCACCTTAAAACCCATCTGTGCATCCTCTAACAAGAGGGAACAAGCTGAGGTCTTGGTGTTGGCATAAAGCACCTGCACACATTCAAACTTTAACTGCCTTCCTTATTTGACACTTCAGAAATGGTGCTGTCTCACGCCTGCCGCTGTTATCCTGGCCCAGCCTCTCCTCCACATGCTACTAGGCTCAGTGCTCTTACATGCATTACATCACCTTGAAGACACCCCTTTCACGGGACTTCCAACCAGTCTTATTAGTATTATCTGTTTAACCAAGCAGTCTTCTGCTTCACCAAAGGGTAGATGACAAGTTTCAGGACTGTATAGAATCTGAACCAACTATTAGCACAGCACAGAGTTAGTGTTCAAAAATAATGAATTTATTTGTAATAGCTATGTAATTAGGGGAAAAAAAAGGAATGAAACTCCTAAGGGCATCAGAACAAACTTCTATCCACTGTTGTAGATAAATAATACGGCAGAACTCTCAAATTTGAGATGGATTTTAGTTTTCAACAGATATTCCTACTTTCATGAGAAAGTAAGCTTAGACAGCACAATGTAAGACCAAAGTCTTAAGAGTTAAAAGAAGGTTAGAATTTGCTTGCTTCTGATAGTATCACTTCAAGATTTATAAAGTAGCACAACAAAAAGAATAAGAAACTTAGAGCTAAAAGGGGATATTTTTAGGGAACATTTAGTCTAATTACTTCATTTTCTAATTGGAGACGTTGATTAAAATCAGTTAAGTAACTGCTTAAAATTATTTCACTACCAAGCTCAGAAAGCTGAATTTTGCATAAGATCTTTGAGACCCAATTAGGTAAGAGTTTACATGTATCTGAATGCAACACATCTAGCTTTACTGCATTAAAAAGAGGGCCGCCCATAATCAAATGCCTGCCAAACCAGCACTGTGCGAACCACCCAGCCAGCCTCAGCGAGGATGCGTTCATTCTCGTGACCTGGAATTATATAAGCTATTGCTTATATCTAAGTTATTGCTTACATAACTGAGTTCCTTCATTTTATAAAAATACTAAGGGTAACTCAACCTCTAATGACAGTCTCTTTATATATGAAAACAACTTATACACATGAGAAGATATGAACATGTATAAAAAAGTTAGATATTTTTGCTCAAAAATTATAATTATGGACTTTTGCAACTAGAAGAGGCCCTAAGAAGCCATTAGTTCAATAGGCCCCATGGAGCAAGTCCCTCTTCAATGCACTGCTAGCTACCTAGCCTGGTCTCTTCTGATGCTTGAGGTGAACTCACTTGCTCAAAAGGCAGAACACATTTCTATACCAGACAGCTTGAAAGGACATGTAACTTTTTAAATCTGAGTTAGGGAGGCTTCCTCTAACTTCTTATTCATTCTGAGTTTTACATGTTAGTCTTGCTATTCAAAATGAGGTCCTAGGCCAGCGGCATCGGCATCGCTGAGAAACCGGTTAGAAACGCTATATCTCCACTCCAGACCTTGCTAATTCAGAACCTGCGTTTGAACATGATGTGCCTGACAGTGGAGAAGCCTGGCTTTAGAGCTAACCATCATTTGACTAACTCTTTTCTGGATGTTCATTTACTCATTTTTGTCTGTGCCTGGTCTTCACTGCTGCTTGGCATTTGGCTGTGGAGAGCACGGGCTACTCTGGGTGCGGGGGTCTCTCTTGTGGGGCACTCGGGGCAGGCGGGCTCCAGGGCACAAGCTCACTAGCAGCAGTGCCTGGACTGAGTCGCCCCAAGGTGCGTGGGATCTTCCCGGATCAGGAATTGAACCTCTGTCTCCTGCACTGGCAGGAGGATTCTTTACCACTGAGCCATCAGGAAGTCCTCATTTGATTAATTCTTTTCCCCATCACAAGCTTTTCAAACACCTGAATATGGTTATCATGTCTCTCCAAGTAAGTTTTCTTTTCAAGGAGTCAAGATTCTCATTTCTTTCAATTGATTCCACATGTAAAATGTTTAGATAGTATTTTTTTTTTTTTTAATAATGAGCTTCCATTAATCCAGATATACCTGGACTTTTTTTCTTTTAAAATAGATGTAGAATTTAAAACACTGAATTCTGGCACTGAACTCCTTATAGATGAATGGTAATATAAGGAAAAAATATATAATTTTAACCCTTGCATTTTAAAGCATTAAGAAGAAAAATATGGTAAATCAGGATATATGTGTAGTAATTCTGAAAACATGGAGTAGTAAGATATTTGCTGTGCTGATTAAATGATGTAATTATTTCAAAATAGCAGAAGCCAGGATAAAACAATAGCTATATTTTAACTATACAGCTATGAGAGACCTTCCCCCTCCATCCATCTTTACACATTTGACAAGCTAAGTTAGATGCTGTTTCGGGTACAGGACTGTGCCTGCTTGCTTCTGCATTTTGATGTAATATTCCTTCTCATTTGGAAAGTCCTTCTTTACTTTCTGTCAGTTCAAATATCAGTAATTCTTTAAAACCTAACTTAAATACCACCGTCTAGGAAGCCTCTTCTAACTCCTCCAGTTAAAAGTTTTCTCTTTTCTTCCTCTTCTGAAAAAGACAGAGATCCAACTTTTAGTTTTTTGGTGTGTCTTCTTCCTATTTAGTTTTCTTAAATAAAGGATTAGCATCTAATGAACCTTTGTGTAGCTGCTGCTGCTGCTAAGTCGCTTCGGTCGTGTCCGACTCTATGCGGCCCCATAGATGGCAGCCCACCAGGCTCCCCCGTCCCTGGGATTCTCCAGGCAAGAACACTGGAGTGGGTTGCCATTTCTTCCTCCAATGCATGCAAGTGAAAAGTGAAAGTGAAGTCGCTCAGTCGTGTCTGACCCTAAGCGACCCCATGGACTGCAGCCTACCAGACTCCTCCGTCCATGGGATTTTCCAGGCAAGAGTAGTGGAGTGGGGTGCCATTGTCTCCTCCATACCTTATATACCGTAAAAGATCTAAATAAACATTTATTGAACAAAGAAAACCATTAAGAGATTTTATCATGAAAATATTAACATTTTTGTTTTATTCTGTATTCTCTTAATGTACCTGAAAATATTATTCTCTTAAAACACTTAAACCAACAATTCTTAAATCCCTTGGATCTCAACTGCGATGTGAGGTGCTAAGGAATCAAAAAGAAAAGTGAAAGAACTGCATAAAGAATTAATATCAAACAATTATTTGGCCATATAGACAGTAACTTTCTATGCTGCCATTCCAACTGTAACAGGATGCTAACAGGCAAACCAACAGGTAATGTAAACTAACTGACGCTTTAAATAGTGATTCTTAAATATGCAATTTCATGTTTTTATAAAGAAGAGTTGGGATTCTGTCTTTCCCCTTTCCTCCCTTGGAAGAGATTCACAGTTGGACCCGTAATCTTAATTTGTCATTCATGGTCCTCAAACCCCACTCCCTACTTGCAGTGTTGTTTGGCTCACTGCAAACAGGACTGATCTTCCCCTTCTCTGAATTCCTTTTACTTTTACCATCCGTATCATGTCAAGTAAAAGTTTATAATCTCCCTTATTTTGTTAGAAGAGAAGCCTAATGTCTTCAAAGGAATTAAGATTAGTAAATAGATCCTCAATTTCTATTATACCCTTAGTATTAAAAGGGACAAATTCTTAAGATATAGATTAATAATTCTTCCCTCTGCCAAGTCATGTTTTAAATACTAAGTAAGAAACTGCTTAAAATGTGAAATAAAAAATGCTACTCATCACTCATGAAAAAGATAGTACCCTAGAACAAACAAGGTTTCTATGCTTATCTTACTTCCATGGGGTGGCAAAGAGTTGGACATGAATTAACAACTGAAAAACACCACCACCACCATACATGATTTAGAGTTCTATTTAAATTATCTTACTGAATTCCTTCAGGATCTGAGATACATGACAAAAATACATAGGCAAGTAAGCGTGAGGCATACGACAGGCTTTTGTGCAAGACTTTAGAACCTTTAATACTCTAGGAATGTCAAATGAAACCTTTCTGCAACTTACTTGACCAAGAAATCTTTCTTTTCCTGAAAACATCTGTCTGTGAACTGAACAAGACCACTATCACTATTCTAAGGACTGTTTTAGAAACAGGATCTTGAATGTTTACTCTACAGAGATGTAGTACCAATAATTAAAAAAGATACAGGTCAACTAAGATACATTTTTAATGTTTAAAAAAATCAATAAATCATGAGTTTATTAATGTGGTTCGTACTATATAATATTCCATTAAATAAAGACGATGTAGTTATAGAATAAATTCAATTTTAATGTGCCATCTTTTCAATACAAATATATAAAGGTTTACTGAATAAGGAGTACGAGAAAAGGAATAGGATTTGTTGATTTCTTAGAGATAAAAGTCTTTCATGGTCTGGTATAAAATATATTTTCTTCAAGGTTTTCTCTATGACTTTAGAGTTTGTTGGCTTTTACTCCTGCTTTGTATATCTGAATTAACACTAATTTTTTTTTTCCTCTTTGGAGAGATATTAAAAAAAATACAGAAAAGCAGGAAGCATACATCTGCCCACCACCTAGACAAGAACACACAATCGCTAGGTTTGATCATATTTGTTTCACCCTCTTTTTCTTATAAACAGTATAATAACAGGTATCAACAGTTCTGCCACTCACTCAGCAAGGACTTTTAGACATGGACTGCTGCATGGTGCTAACAGGCCCTGCACACTGAATGGTGGGCCAAAGGGCCACATGGCCTACTCCTGTGCATGGACCATTCAGACTGGTGGGAGAACACAATCAAATAATTGCAGAAATAGTTACAAACTGAAAGGCTGGGACGCCACATGAGGATTAAATCCTATTGCCAATGATATGAGTGACTATTTTCTCACAAGAGAATTCTGACCACCATATACCGATCGTAGTAGGATCTCTCTTCAATCAATGTACGTTGCCCACAGAATTCCGTAATCCTTGATGGAAAGTCTTGGTCGTCTCTTCTATGATACTCTTTCTGAACTGGATTAAAAATCACCACCACTAGCTACTCCCCAACCAGTCCTCTGGTTAGATTCCTTCACTTCAGACGAACTTCGGACTTCCTCAGTAGATCCGACCCCGACCCCCTCGTTCCCGTCGTCACACTTTACGGAAAGATCCTTGTCGAATAATTTTTTCCTTGTCCACTGAGATTTTTTCATGTTCTGGTTAATACAGACTATATCTCTTACCCCCGTCCCTCCTTATTACTTTGTATTCCAACCTTTCTGTCTGTACATCAGTCCCGGGTCTTTCCTACTGAATTTAAGGTAATGTTTTCCAGTGACACCGAGGTTACCCGATGTCTTTATCCTCACCTACTCCTTCTGTCATCACCTTTCCTCATTAAATTCACTCTCCGTTGGAAAATCTGATCTCACTGGCACCGTCCTACCTCTTTTCTACTGTCTAAACTCATCATAAATTTCATATTTCCGTCCCTACACAGGTCTACTGACCCAAAACCCATCTGTACTCGACTTATAACCCCCTTTCCCTCTCTTACTCGACACTGGGCACAAGATCCAGACTCCAGTGTAACTCGGCAGACTCCCTCTACCGTCCCTCCGTTGGAGTCGTCGCCCAGACCCTGACCCTCCTCCCGACCGGACGTCGACGGAATGATCTCCTCTCACTCCTCCCACCGTCTCCGGACACGTCGGTGACTCGCGTGCAGTCCTTCGTTCCACACAGACATATCACACACACAGTACGTTGCACTCCACTATATTTATTTTCTCTGTGATTCCTTTTTCCCACTTTTGACGACTTCTGGCACTGTTTTCACGCAGAGATATGTTGTACGACAACGCCGTGACCTTTGCGAGACGATAACAAACCAGTGCTTCAGTACAGACTCAGAAAGCACTGGACTACCTGACGTCGACCGTCCGAGGAGACAGGTGCCCTAAGAGGTCCGTCCCTGTGACCTCACCCAACGGTAAAGGAGGACATCCCCTAGAAGGACTGGGTCCCTAGGGTGGGGACAGAGTATATGACCGTCCACCTAAGAAATGGTGACTCCATTGATCCTTCGATATTTACGAGAGATGAAAAAAAAGTTTTACCAAGATTAAATAGACTATTACATTCAAGGTTCTAATCTATGGGTCTACATTAGTCTAGTAAATCGTTAAAAAAACATTTATATAAGTCTATATTTTTTATTTCTTTCCTATATCTAGGAAAGAAAGAGATTATCAAAGACCATAAAGATGAAGTAAGAGACATATTTAATTGGACTAAAGTGCTAAAAATATAATGAAACCTATTAATTTTTATAACAGTTTTAATATACCACAGTATAAATGGTTTTTAGATGGTTATACAATCGATGACGAAATTCAATAATGATTTTATGACTTTAGTTCAAATATCGAACCACCTACCAAACTGATATACCGTGTGGTTCAGACTGAGACGACGTGAAAAATATATTTAGGTTGTGGTTCATTCAGGAATGACTTTTTTTCGGTTCTTTTAGTCAATGACGAAAATCTGTCCTATTCATCAATATGAGGATGGAATGTAAAAAAACACGAACTTATTTGTACCAGGATCTAAATAAGAGATCAAATTTGGTCGATGATCTTACGTAAATATTGAGAATAAGTTAAACAGTGTATGGTCAATCGTTACAGGAACACTCGACGATTTAAGACTTCTTTGCGGACATTGGGATTAACGGATAGAAGATTTTTCAGACGTAACATCAATAGAGACTTGGTCGCGAAACCACCTTCCCGATTAGCTTTCGGACCTTTGTAGAGAAAATTGACTTTTTCTTCTTTTTTCTTTTACGTTACAGTTGATTTGGTAAACTTAAGATGTTTTAGATTGGACAACTGAGATACTTTGATAAGTGTTTTGTTCAAATGTTACTTTCTAAATTTGAGTCTATACGAAAAATGCGGACTGACAAAGTGAAACTAAAGATGGTCGACGCACACGTGTCCTCACTGTCAACGGGGAACCGGGACGACCGTGAGCCATAACAGGTAGAAGAATTACAAACGGTAGAATGAGCCACACATCGTCAAAAAGTAACGTCGAACTTCCACGTATAGAGACAACTGTTTACCACAATTCATAGAAGAGTACACGAACCTAGATAAGTCTAGAAGACTTAGGAGACGAAAAGTTTTTTCACCCATGAACAGAAACCTAATTCAACAGTCTCAAGAAATATATCAGGTCTATGTTCCGAAGACAGTCCATATACATGCTACTTGTATAAGAGGGTTTGATACAAAACTGAAAAGTACAATAAGAATTGTCTCGTGTAAATTTTTAGAAATGACAAAGGATTGAGTAGGAAAAAATTAAAAAAGGGAAAAGACCAAATACAACGAAATCTATGATAGATTCTTTGGAAATGAGCTCAGACTCACTTGAGACCCTATTGGTGATGGACAGGGAGGCCTGGCGTCCTGCGATTCATGGGGTTGCAAAGAGTCAGACACGACTGAGCGACTGAACTGAACTGAGGGCTGTAAAAATTTTCTTCCATGTTTTTTCCTAGATGTTCATAGTTTCAATGTTTACATTTTGGCTTATAATCCATTTTGCATATTTGGCTTACATTTTACTTTCTTAGGGAAGGCTTTTCCACCTTCTAGGCTGGGTGAGATTTCTCTTTATAACTCTGATTAACTGAATATATTAATATAACTAGATAACAAGGTACCTCAAAATTCAGTGGTGTAAAATAATCATTTATTAGGCCATGGACTCTGTGGGCTGGCAATTCCTACAGGGCAGGGTGAGAATGGATTTTCTGTTTCATAATGAATTAGAACTTCAGCTGGACACCTGAGGTTGAGAAGCATCTGAAGTTCACTCCCACATATTTATACGGGAATAGGCTGTTTGCTGGCTGAGACCTTAGCTGGGGCTGTCAATCACAAGCCTGACATGGACTCTCCATGTATTGTGGACTTTCTCATCACACAGAGACGGGGTTTCAAAGAGGGAGCATCCCAAGAGAGAAAGCCAGGATGAAGCTGTATACTTCTTATGATCTAGCCTCATTCACACAGTGTCAGTTCCATTGTCCTCTATTAGTTAGATCAGTCATAAGCTCACCCGTGTTCGAGGAGGAGAGGAAACAAGATTCTACCCCTTGATGGTAAGTGGTAAGATTCCGGGAGAGCATATGGGACTAAGAATGCTGCTGCAGACGTTTTTGGAAAACACAATCTGCCACACATGGTCAAATCCTTCACTTATTTTTTGAATGATTTCTATCATGAGGCAAATTAAGTAATGTTTATTTAATTTTGGACTCTCCTACCAGACCAGTCATTCCAAATGTTGCCTGTATATTGGAATCACCCAAGGAACTTTTGAGTAGGAACTCACAGAGATTCTGAGAGGGCTCCACTGTTGAACAGCTCCCTTTTGTCTGAAGATGATTAATCAGGATTTATATTAATGACTGTGTCCTATCTCTCACATATTTGGATTTTCACTGGTTGGGATATGGCCTGGGCATTGTAATTTTAAAAAGCTTTCCAAGGAAGTGCAAAGTACAGCTAAGATTGAGAACCATTTTACACACAGTTGCACCCCCAATGCCTAACATAATGCCTGCTCCATTACAAGTAGTCAACAATCTATGTTCAATAAATGGATGAATGAAATGGAACCATGTACATTCACATTTCTCTACTTAAATACAAGACAAAATATTACAATGTAAGAAAAAAACTAGCAAAGGAGAAAAATTCACAGGGTAAAAAGCTAAATAAAAATATAAAACATTCTGTCAACATTTCTATACTGAAAATTCTGATTTGATTTCAAGATGTAAATATTTTTAGCCTTGGAGTGTGAGTGTTTACTGTGTGAAAGTAATAAAAGCCGTAAGGATTAAATAAAAATAGTCATTTTTAAAAAATTTAATTTTAACCTTTAAAATTTAAATGTAACATATGTCCACATGCATGGTTAGATTTTTTTTTCCCCTTAAAAAATAATCCTCAGAAAAGAGTGAGTTGTTCTATAATTAGGCATTCACAAGT
The DNA here is from genome assembly GCA_006410535.1 of Litocranius walleri. NCBI lineage: Eukaryota > Metazoa > Chordata > Mammalia > Artiodactyla > Bovidae > Litocranius > Litocranius walleri. The sequence continues at coordinate 721,468 of SJYG01000386.1, forward strand.
GTTCATAAGTGCTTATTCAATAACTTTATTTTGAACAAAGTATAATTTGGGAACTATACATTAGATTGAAATAACCAATAAATGGTAGCTTTTATATTTCATTAAACTTTAATAGATTTCCTGTGAAATGACATCAGAATAGCCATTTGATATTTCTATAAAAAAGCCTTTAGAAAATGACACACATGCTGTGGCGTTAAGATGGAGAACTGAGCACATTCATCTGATTCTGTCTTTCTGAGTTCTGCTAAAATTATGGTGAAGAGGAAAGAAAGTTAAAACAACATATTGGAAACTAAAAAGCATTCAGGAGAGCAGCAATTGACTCAAGCGGGCCAATAAACCTGAGGTGTAGAAAAACTTATTCCAAGTTTATAGTTACAGAGACCTCAGACTGTTCACAAACTGGCAGCACAAGGCAGGAGATTGGAAAACACCTCCAAGCAGAGGTGGAGAGTCTGATCAACTCAACAGGAATGACTTTAAGATCCTGAAATCAGACGTTCTCCAGCAAAAGCCCACCTTTCCCATTATACAGTGAATCTTGAAGTCAATGCAAGACTCTCCCACGAAGTAAGAGATTCCAATCAGCTATTAGTACCCAACTTGTAATCATGAGCAGACAACCAAGAATTACTACACACTAATGCTTAACATGGAAGACAAAGACAAATATCACAAGGAGAAAAACAAAGACAACACAAAGAGGAAAAAGTATGAATAAAACTATAGTCACTAATACAGTCAATGGATTAAGATACTACATTAAGAAATAAGAATAAGATGCCCAAAAGAGAGGACATTCAGAGGAAAGATGGTCTTAGAGAGAGAAAAGGAAAACTGCCTTCAAAATAGCCACAACAACAACAAAATAGCAAACGGGGAGGAAAAGATCCAGAATCATATAGAATCAGCTCAAAGGTCTGTTTTACAAGAGAGGTGACATACAGAACATAGAAGGGAGGAATTCATTAAAAAAGCAATTCAAAAACAATTCTCTGAACTGAAAGACATGGACTGCCCACAGAGTATCTAAGTTAATACAAGAAAAGAACCTACAAAAAGTCCTCGTGTGTCCCCTTGCTCTTGAACCTCCCTCCCACCTCCCTCCCCACCCCACCCCACCCTACAAGGTTGTT
>SJYG01000386.1:723040-768330 GCA_006410535.1 Litocranius walleri
GCCATGGTTTGAGTACCCTGAGTCATACAGCAAATTCTCATTGGCTTCTCATGTTGATGTTTGGCAGAAACCAACACAATTCTGTAAAGCAATCTTCCTTCAATTAAAAAATAAATTTAGAAGGTGGCAAAAAAAAAAAAAAAGGTCACTGTGAAATTTTAGATTAATTACACAGGAAAGATTCAAAAGACTTCTAAAAAAGAAAAAAACAGGTGACATGCAAGTGATAAGGAGCAAGAACAGCTTTGGACTTCTCAAGGGCAATACACAACACTAAGAACAAGATAAAGTAGCGTAATGTCTTCAAAATTCTGGAAGAACATTTTCTAACTTAGAATTCTATACCCAGCCCACATTTCAACCAAGTGTGAAAACGGAGTGAAGATCAACTACGTATGAAAATGGAGTGAGCATTTTAGACGTGCAGGGTCTGAAGGACACCACCTCCCATGTGGTCTTCCTAAAGAAGCCACTGAAGGGTTAGCTCTGCCAAGAAGAGACCGTGATCCAAGAAAGAAGACATGACACAAAGGAAACAAAACCCAACAACGGAAAAAGGGAAAAAAACCCAGAAAGAGTGAAAGGCAGCTTTATAACCACCTGATGTCAGTCAGCTTGGGGCAGTGCAGGATAGTGTGACCCAAGAGACAGACATGTTGAAGATTACCATGAATTTCTTTTTAATGGAAGAACTGAATGCTTGGTTGAGCTTAGCCTAGATTTTCATATGAACTCTGCTTGTCTTGACAGTGGGCTGATAATAGTTCTGCTTCCTCTCTATGCTCTGCTGGGTGGAACCAATTGAGAATAATCATTTTACCTCAGAGAATTACTCAGTTTTAAACTACTTCTGCAAACTGGAAGTAGAAAATAGTAAGTTTTCTAGTAGAAAATAAAGAAAACCCCACTCTCATGCCACATTTCTGCAAACTACTCATCACCAGTCTGTTCTACTACTCTGCCAGATGCTGCAACTCTGAGAAACTGTGTTCCAGACCTTGTTCACGACTTTGCATTTTGACTTTCTCAGAAGAGGTTCTTAAAAACTCCTAGAGAAGCTGAAGCCAGATTATAACCCAGGAAGTTAAAAAAGGAGGAAGAAAAAATTTCTCTTTCTAAACAGTGTTATTTTAACTAAAATGATTTTCACATTGTCAACTATTTTTTTCCTCATTACTATAGAAAAATGGAAAATGTAAACTCCTCTAAGTTAGAATCAGTTCTATATAGTTTCTATATGATACCAAATTCCTAGCACAGTGATGAACTCAAAAATTTCATGATTGGTTTTACAAAATGAAAGATGCTAAGGTTTTACTTTAACAATTATAAAAATAATAACTACCATTTAAACTGTGTGGCTGCTGCTGTCTGACACACATTTTTGACTCTTGCCAGTAAAATCAGGTGATGAGTCGAGCTCTTTCTGGTACCTAGAAGACTGACATATACACTTATTAATTTTAAGTGCCCAACTTAAGAGTATCAAGGAGATATTTACAAGACTTGAATTAAGCTTCCATTAACATCTTTTTTCAAAAGCTTAAGAGCAATCTAAATCCCAGCTTGCCTAAGGCAAGAAATATTTTGGCAATAAAGATGAATCCAGAGAGATAAAAGGAAGCAAACACTAAATAATAGTTGAGTCCTGAGGAGAACAAAAGTCATAAAGGATGAAATAGCTCTGAACTGAAACTGTTAGAAATGAGTCTGTATGAACAAAAATCATAACAATTTCGTAAGAAAGCTAAGAATTCCACTTAAGTATGTTAATGAATCACTTTGGTCTTCTTGTGTGTTTTAACCATTTAAAAAGATGAACAGAAGTAAAGAATTAAAGGTTTTAAAAATCAACCATGTAAAATAAGAACTCAGGAACACAAAATAAAATTTATATATGATATAAATATCTTAGAAATAATATTAAGTATTTTGACATGTTGCAATAAGTCATCTTAAGAATACCTTAATTAAGGATAAAACAGTTTAGCATTTTATTTTTTCATTGAAACTGAGGTTTAAGATTGGTGGAAGCTTTTTTGGCATCCTGACAGTTGCAAAGTCACAGAAATGGAATTTCCCATTACCAAACGTTTTAAGAAGATACCAACTTGAGAAGTTCTGAGAGTCCAAGAAAGCGACAGGGAAGATGGCAGGTGGGAAAGTAGGACCCATAACGTTTCCTCTACTCAACATCTATCAAAATTAGGGAGTAATCTGTGGTCCAAGGTCATCTTACTTGGCCTCTCTGAAGCATCATAAATAAACTGCTTGCTTCTTTTGGAAAAATGCTGTTTCTCTTGGTTTCTTAAATACCAATTACCCCTCCCTGTCCTACCTGATTTTCCTCCAACTCTGTGAACACTGCAGCTGCTGTTTCTCTACTGAAATCTTATTGCAATTTACTCAATCAGTTCCCTGGTGTTAGAAATTTAGGTTGGTTCTAAAATTTTTAACTATTTAAAACAAAATGAAAAAAGAGAACAATACATAAAACATCATGAAAAGTATCCTTTAGGGCTACATCCTGCCCATATCAATAATTTATTATATAGGATAAATCCCAGAAATGTAATTATCATGTAAAATTATGCATAGCTTTAGGATGTCCTCTAGGAAGACTTATATTTCTAACAATAGACATACCACTTAAAGGCTGTCAACCTGACAGGTGAAAATTAAAATAGTTTTTCTTCCTTTTCTTTAACTGTATTTATTTATTGGTGGTGCTGGGTCTTCATGGCTGTGCAGACTTTCCTCTAATGGCAGAGCGGGGCCGCTCTCCAGTGGCAGTATGCGAACCTCTTGCTGGGGTGGCCTCTCCTGTTGCGGAGCACAGGCTCCAGGGCACATTGCCTTCAGCAGCTGCAGCACGTGGCCTCAGCAGTGGTGGCTCCCGGGCTAGGAAGCACAGGCTCAGCAGTGGTGGCTCCTGGGCTATGGAGCACAGGCTCAGCAGCTGTGGTGCACGGGTTCAGCCGCTCTGTGGCGTATGGGAAACCCTCCAGACCAGGGCCTGAACCTGTGTCTGCTGCAATGGCAGGCGGATTCTTTACCACTGAGCCACCAGGGAAGCCCAACAGGTGAAAAATAGTGTCTTAATTTTCTTTTCTGTGGTACTTGTGATAGTAAATGGTTTCCAAATTTACTGGTCATTTATATTTCTTCTGTGGATTACATTGTTCATATCACTTGCTGAATTTTCTATTTTGGGGTGTTTCTTGTTACTTATTTTTAAGGGTACTTAATGTACTGCTGTTTATTATTATCTTCTTTGTGTGAATTCTAGATGGCTCCATGACCTTTGCCCCTGGTGTAGCCTCTGTGTTTCCTTGTTACACAGTAAAAAAGATTTTGTACATGCAATTAGGGTTACTATTGAGTTGACCTTAAGACAGGAAAACTATTTACATGAGCCTAATCTTATCACTCGAGCTCTATAAAGGTAAAGCTTCTTCCTGGCTGGTGACAAAAGAGAAAGCCAGAGATATTCTAGCACAAGAAAAACTTTACCAACTCTTGCTGACTTTAAAGATGGAAGGGTCGTGTGCAAGAGCTAAAGAATAGTATCTATGGGCCAAGAACAACCTTTGGCTGACAACCAGCAAGGAAACAGGGACCTTGTCTCACAATCACAAGAAACCAAACTCTGCCAACAACAATGATACTGAAAGCTGATTCTTTTCCAGAGCCTCCAGATAAAAGGCCAGTCAAGTCAATATTTTGATTTTGACCTTGTTTGACCCTAAACAGCAAACCCAGCTGAGCACTCCAAATCTCTAAATAATGAAGAGGTGTGTTTTAAGCCACAAGTTTGTGGTAATTTGTAATACAGCAAAGGAAACTAATCATAATATGCTAAATTTTTTTTTTCATTTTTCTACTATAGTCGTGTGATTTTGGGGGTCTCATACACATACATCTTTTCAAAGTTATAAGATTATGCAAATAATATTTCTTTTGCCAATTTTCAAGTTTTCACATTTTTAATATTAAAAATAATTTTTTGTTTCCAAAAAAAGGAAGTTATATGTAGAGATGGGAATTCAGACTCTTAAAAATTAAATGAAACAGTTGTTAGGAAATAGCAATGATTCAACTTCACTTAAATAATCAACAAAGGAGAAAAAACAAGTAACAACAGTAGAACTCCAGGAACAGATAATAATTCCAAACTGAAAAGTCAATTTTAGATTTATTAAAGTACTTACTTTATCATTAAGCCTAGAGAAGTCAGTGTATCTTCTAAAAACTACCCAGCTTTCTTCTGGGGTCTTCTTTACTAATATTTTATATACCTATGGAGAGAGTGAGAGAGAGTTAATTTGAGGCAAAATGCTTTTCTGAAGCACACTAATAATAAATAAACTCATCAGCCTTTAAAATATATTTTATGCTGCTGCTGGGGCTGCTGCTAAGTCGCTTCAGTCATGTCCAACTTTGTGAGACTCCATAAATGGCAGCCCACCAGGCTCCCCTGTCCCTTGTCCCTGTCTTGCCTGGGATTCTCCAGGCAAGAGTACCAGAGTGGGTTGCCATTGCCTTCTCTGATATTTTATGCTAATATATTCTAAAATTAATATGAAAAATAGCCACTATTGTCTTACACAGTCAATTTAATTTTTAAACTCAATAACTGCCAAGCAGTTTTCTAATAAATTAGATGTTTTAATCTTCAAGGATGAAATACAAAGTAGAAAATATCCATATTAGATGAAAGTTTACATTTCTATAATTAAGTATAATTTTCTAGGCTACTGAATAGAAAAATTTGGTTGAAGCAAGTCAATATTTTAAAAGGTACTTAAGAAAAAGCTAGATTCTATATTTCCTAAGGATAATTTTAGAATTTATTGTGAGGAAATACTGTTTACAACAGAATCTCAGAGAAACATCTGGTAGTTTCTGGTACAGTGTTTTGAGCTAAGCTAAATACACAACACACAAAATGTACTCAATAACTATCTACTGATCTACTGAATGAGTGAAACTCTCTTAAAAAGAGTAACTTTTTTCCTTCAAGTTAAGGTGTGGAATAACTTTTAATTGTAGTTCTAGAGCTGCATTCTAGCTGCAAACAGCTATAGAATACTTGAAATATGACTTTGACACATGCTGTGAGTGTAATATAGACCAGATTTCAAAGACTTAGTATGAAAAAATTGTAAAAATACTTCATTAAAAAGATTATATATTGGTTACATGTTGAAATGATATTTTAAATATATTAAACAAACTACATTACTAAATAATTTCATCAGTTTCTTTTTACTTTTTTAACACTAAAAATTAGGAAATTTAAAATTACAAGTATGACTTATAACTCTAGTGGATGATCAAGAGACGATTTATTAGTTTGGGATTGTTGATCATCCTTACCATTTGATTCTTCTCCCTTACAGACTTCTTTTTCAGCTTTGAAGGGAGAGAATCAGCAAAGGTTAGATTGGATTCTTTAGTTTTCAAGTAAAAAGTAAATAATTTATCTTTGCAACATATAAAGGTGAGGATGAAGATTATTTGGATACCCTGTAAAGTCTCCAGAAAGTCCTGATGTAAAATGGTCATGCAGGGGATAAAAAGTAAATATTCTTTTTAGAAGTTACTAATTCAAAAAGGGATAAACTGACTTTAATACTTTTGACTATAACTGATGCATGATAAAAGTCAACTTCATATGATAATTACTTCAACTATGCACAATACATATTTATTTTTTCTGTTTTTAAAAAATGAGCCCTTTTCTAACTGCTACACTTCACAGTGGTCTCTGAACACTCCTTTATTTCTCTAGGAAAAATACAGGATAAATTTTTGGTTTATTTTTTCTAGAAAGCTCTCCTATCTACTTGTTTAAGTAGTACTTTCAATGAAAACTATGTACAGTACTGATTATTGCTTCCTCTAAATTCTAATAGCAGTTACTGTCTCTACTCTTTATTTGAAACAGTGTATACTACACTTTGTACTCTTGTTTTATGTAGTCTGTGCTTTAAGTAAACAAATGTAGACCCATACACTGATCATAAAATACATACAGAAAAGCACAAAAACTTCAGTATACCACTTAATGGATTTTCACAGAGTAAACATACCATGTACCGAGTAACAAGAGGAAGAAACAAAACATTACCAAAGTCCACCCCATGACTCTTTCTGGAACCTGCTCACCACCCCTCCCATTTACTTTTTGTTTTTAATCATTTTTCAAAGACGTGACACTCTCTATGTACAAGACCTCGCCAGTTTTTCCTAAACTTTCTTCAGTTAAGAGATCAACTCAAAGAAATATACCAAGGTGAAATTATTTGATAAATCTAAGACTCTCAAGCTTGTAACTCTAGCTTAGACCTCTCCCCTAAACTGAACACTGAATATATATATATATATATATAATATATTCATGTGTACACCCTCATATATACTTATACATAACTAACATCTCCACTTGATGTCTAACGTTTCAAACCTAGCATGTGCAAAAACAAATTCTGGTCTTTCCCTCAAAATCTGCCATTTCATTCAATGGCAACTCTACTTTTCACATTGTTTAGGTGAGAAGCATTGGGATCATCTTTGCTTTCTCCATCTCCCCCATCCAAAGGCTCTCTCTTCAAGACATCTCCAGAATCTGGGAATTTCTCAGGCCCCCTTCCCCCACCTGGTGCACACCACCAGGTCTCCCATGGATTACTGCAAGAACCTAATGGCCGCCTGCCTTCCTTTTTTCTCCCACAAAATTCTAGTCTCAATTCAGCAGCCAGAATGAGCCTTTAAAAAGCTTAAGTCAGATCATCTGATTTTCCCTTTTAAAATCTTTTTGAGATTCCCAGCTCACAATGGAGGAAACTCTAAAGGCCTTATAAAGGCGTCTGTGCTCTATTTGAACTGAGGGTCACACTCCCTTGCTTTTACCTCAGTTCCTACATCTCTCCCCACTGATTATTCTGCTGTCAGTCCTAAGGGTCTCGGCAGTTACACCACCTGTCTGGGAAGCTCCCTCCCTCCCCACTCAGTGTCCTGGGTATTGCTGTGGCTCATTCTCTCTGCAGTTCAGTGGCTCAGTAGCGTCCGACTCTGTGGCCCCATGGACTGCAGCATGCCAGGCCTCCCTGCCTGTCCCTGTCACTTTCTCTCAGTGCTACATCCTTCCTGTGAGGCCATGACTGGCAATGCCACTTAAACTGCAACTCTGGTTTCAAGAAACTATTTCTTTCCTCCTTTTGATTCTTCTCTATAGCACTTATCACCATGTGACAAACTAACATTAAGAATAAAATTGCTTATCTATCTTTCATACGTTCAGTTGAGCTTTTGTACCACTATTACCTGGAAGAGGGCTTGGCACATAACAGGTACTCCCAAAACACTAAGTTAATAAATAAGTGAATATGATTGATTTTATATGTGTCATTTATTTCTTCCTCTGTATTGTCTTGAAAGATTTTATATACAAACTTTTCACACACATTACTTCAGTGAATGCTTATTCTTGCATAGAGAAGATAGGTTGCCGTACAGAAATGAGTTACCAATTTATTATAATTTCCAAAAATCACTCACAAAAAGGTCAGATCCATGCAGATTTGCCATCCATATCATGTCTTACAATATTTTAACTCTAAAAACTGCCTCTTTATAATGTCAATATTCTTTTTCCTAGAAGATCCTTCCATACTGTTATTAACTATACAACACAAAATGTTGAAGTAAATATGAAATCATTACTTCCAGAAAATCCAAGAGAAAGAACAAACAGTTTCAAAGAACAAGCTTATAAGTGGATTTAACAAGGTCATTGGATATATAAATATGTAATATATAATGAGGACAAAATAGATTAAACTAGCAATGAACAAACAGAAAACATTAAAAGATGTAGAGAATATCAAACAATATCCATACCTAGTAATAAATCTTAGCAAAAGAGGTTAAGACTTCTGCCCTGAAAACTATTATTTAAAATATTAAATATTATTTAGTAACTTATTAAAACACTATTTAAAATTAATTAAATATTATTTAAAATTAAATAAAATATTATTTAAATAAGTTAAAGACTTAAGGACATGGTTTAGGTTCGTAGATTCAAAGACTCGGTACTATAAATATGTCAGTTCTCCCTAGATAGATTTAATACAATCTCAATGCAAAGGGCCAAGACAACCCTGAAGAGGAACAGCAAAGCTATAGTACTTAGCTACCAGATGTCAATACTACCATCAGGCCTTAGTAATTAAGACCGGGTGAAACCAGTAAAGAAGGGAGAAATGGAACACAGAATCAGACCCATACATTTATGGTCACCTGATTGTGACATATGCAACAAAGCAAATGCAAAGGAGATAGAGTTGTTTTTTCAATAAAAACCTGATTTTAGGGAGAAAAAAATGTGTCTTGACTCTTACTTCATACCATGGACAAAAATCAATTCCAGACAGTTTATAGCTCTAACTATGAAAGGTCTAACAATAAAGCTCTTAGAAGAAAACATAGGACAACATACTTGTAATCTGGGAGGAGACAGATTTTAAAAAGGGCTAACTATATGCAGGTCAGGAAGCAACAGTTAGAACTGGACATGGAACAACAGACTGGTTCCAAATAGGAAAAGGAATACGTCAAGGCTGTATATTGTCACCCTGCTTATTTAACTTCTATGCAGAGTACATCATGAGAAACGCTGGGCTAGAAGTACAAGCTGGAATCAAGACTGCTGGGAGAAATATCAATAACCTCAAATATGCAGATGACACCACCCTTATGGCAGAAAGTGAAGAGGAACTAAAGAGCCTCTTGGTGAAAGTGAAAGTGGAGAGTGAAAAAATTGGCTTAAAGCTCAACATTCAGAAAACGAAGATCATGGCATCTGGTCCCATCACTTTATGGGAAATAGAAGGGGAAAGAGTGGAAACAGTGTCAGACTTTATTTTGGCGGGCTCCAGAATCACTGCAGATGGTGACTGCAGCCATGAAATTAAAAGATGCTTGTTCCTTGGAAGAAAAGTTATGACCAACCTAGATAGCATATTCAAAAGCAGAGACATTACTTTGCTAACTAAGGTCCGTCTAGTCAAGGCTATGGTCTTTCCAGTGGTCATGTATGGATGTGAGAGATGGACTGTGAAGAAGGCTGAGCGCTGAAGAATTGATGCTGCAAGGAGATCCAACCAGTCCATTCTGAAGGAGATCAGCCCTGGGATTTCTTTGGAGGGAATGATACTGAAGCTGAAATTCCAGTACTTTGGCTACCTCATGCGAAGAGTTGACTCATTGGAAAAGACTCTGATGCTGGGAGGGATTAGGGGCAGGAGGAGAAGAGGACAACAGAGGATGAGATGGCTGGATGGCATCACTAACTCGATGGACGTGGGTCTGAGTGAACTCCAGGAGTTGGTAATGGACAGGGAGGCCTGGCGTGCTGTGATTCATGGGGTCGCAAAGAGTCGGACAAAACTGAGTGACTGAACTTAACTGTAAAAAAAAAAATTAATGTGCTGGACTATATTAAAACTAAGAACTCTTGATTATTGAATGANTCTGAGTGAACTCCAGGAGTTGGTAATGGACAGGGAGGCCTGGCGTGCTGTGATTCATGGGGTCGCAAAGAGTCGGACAAAACTGAGTGACTGAACTTAACTGTAAAAAAAAAAATTAATGTGCTGGACTATATTAAAACTAAGAACTCTTGATTATTGAATGAACCATTAAGGAAGGCAAATCATAGAGTGAGAGATGACAGTCACAACACAAGTTCTGAAAAAGGACCTATGTTCAAAATGCACAGGAAACTATAAATCAAAGTAGAAAAGACCTCCCAAAAGAAAAATGAACAGAAGTCTTGAACAGACATTTCAGAAGAGAATACTCAAATGGCCAAAAATAAAAAAAGTCTTAAAGGCAAATTAAAACCACAATGTATCATTCTACTCACTAGAAAAGCTAAAATGAAAAAAAAAAAAAAACTACATGTTGGGAAGGTGTAGAATAACTAGAATTCTGAAGGTGGGAGGAGAAGGGGACAACAGAGGATGAGATGGTTGAATGGCATCACAGACTCAACGGACATCAGTCTGAGTTAGCTCCAGGAGTTGGTGATGGAGGGAAGCTTGGCGTGCTGCGGTCCATGGGGTCACAGAGTTGGACATGACTGAGTGACTAAACTGAACTGGGAAGGTATGAAATAACTATAATTCTCATACACTGCTTAAAGAAATATAACTTAGTATGGCCACTCTGGTACATTGTTCACCAGTATCTTCTAAAGCTGGGCAGATGATCTAGAAACTTTATTCTTAGGACTTTATATCAAACAGAAGTGAGTACATGTGTTTACTGAGGGACAAGTACTAACAGGTTTGCAGCAATATCTGTAAAAGTCCCAAACTGGAAATGATTAAAAGGCCATTCAGCAGTAGAATGGATAAGCTGCAGTATATTCACATAAATGAGTAACATCAGTAATGAAAGTGAGCTGCCTACAATTACATGCAAGATCAAGGATGAATCTTACAAACGTATGCTGAAGAGACCATAACCAAGAGTAATTCCACTAACATGAAGTACAGAAACAGGCAAAATTAACCTAGGCCATCAGCAGAGTGGGTATTGACTGACAGAGCATGAGGGGAGGCTTTCAGGATGTTGTAATGGTCTGTTGTTGATTTGTGTGTTGGTTTCACAGCTCTGTCTGGTTTGCAAAAATTCATTCAAGTAAAGCAAAAGTACACCAACAGCATGACAACTTAAGGGGTATAAACCAATTGATTCTTGTGTTCAAGAAATTACAAGTATAGGCTAACATCATTCAACACAAGTTTAGAGCACAGGTTAATAAATCTTTCATCTAACGATGGACAGCAGAAGTCAATACTTACAGTAAATTTAGCTCTTTCTTCCATCACCTCATAACCCAGGATAATAGGTGTAGAAGGTCTATCTTCCAAAGTCACTGTTTCAGGACTTTGTTCTTCACTTTCTCTTGGTCTAGCAGAATACTCAATGGAAGAATCTGCACCTGTAAATTTAGTCCTAATGAGGGGACTGCTACAGACAGATGAAGTGCTTTCCATTTGGTCAGATACACTGGTCTGTTTAAAATTACCCATATTTGAGTCTTCTAATTGGCCTTTGGAAGAATTTGAGCTTGTTGAGATACTCCCAAAAGAAGAACTTCTTTGGTTTCTGGTGGTTGCAAAACTGGAAGCAGAGTTCCCTAGGGGCATAGGAACTGGAACGTAAGGAGTTGCCATCTTCTTTTGGCTTTTGTAACAAACTTGCACACTTCTGAGTCCGAACAATTAGAGAACAAGTAATAAGCAATGCATTATTTTCTTCTTAGCAATTCACTCTCTAAAAATGGGAGGAACACATGAAAGATTAGTCTTTGATCAGCAGCATTATCCAAAAGAAAACAAAATACTCATATCCATCTCTTTTAATTTTGTGACACTGTATTATTTTGTTTAGAAAGAAAACACACCCCAAACTTCTTTCTTTAATCCAAAAATATCATCTCTAAGAACTCCTGTTTGCAAGATGAGGAGAGCATAAGTATTCTACACCCTTCTTCTCGATCCTGATATTACATGTTACCCTTTTTCCCTCACTCACTTTCTCTGTGACGGATTGCTGTAAGGGTCATTGTAACCTGACGTCATGGACATAAAGGAGTTGAAAAGCGGAAAAGTGATAAAGATGGTCCTGAAACTTCATTCTCTTTATTATGATCCTGACACTACTAAATATCGTACAGGCAGTGGAGGGTAAAGGGGAGGGAAGAAAGGGAGAAAAATTATTTATATTTCCTTCCGATTTAACTAGGGAAACTAAAAAATTACCCAGAGTAATGACAGTCAACCAGAAGCTTTGACAGCTTGTAAGGTAAATAATCAACAGCTATTAAAGTAACAGTGTATTAAAATCAGGATCAAACGGATTTTTTGGGGGGGGAACTTGGTCAAATTAATAAAATAAACTGCAATGAACGTTAAACATATCGAACAAGATTAAATGATTAAAAGTTTAAACAGTCTTCGTAGTTTCCAAACCATCCCTAATTCCGCTACACCATAAACTGCAGGTACTGAACAAATGTTCAAAACCCATACTCCATAAGCTCTGCTGTCAAAAGGAGTTCATCTTGTCTCATAATTTCACAATGATCCAGGAAAAAAGGTTTCCCACTAGGCCGTTAATAAAGACTACGAAACGGCAGTAAAGTCCAGATCGGGGAAGTGGCACACAACAACCGGTCTGCCTATCCAACTACGTCCACACAACTCTACTGGTGAGAAAGGTAAAGAGACAGGCCGCTCAGAATCGGAGACGCGGAGACAGCATTCCTAACCCAGCACGTGGCCCTGGCACCCTTCCCCATCATCAGGGACTCGGGAAGCCCGAGCTGCTGATTCACCGCTCCTCGGTTCCGCCGACGGCTTCCCCCAAAGAAGTGAATAAAAGCCTGAACTCAGCCTCCTGACGGCCGGCGGGGTCGCCCCTCCGTCGGCCACTCGAGCCCCTGAGGCCTCAGGGCCGGGGAGCACCGGACCCGAAGAGCCTCTGAGCTCGCGAGCCCCTCAGCGCTGCCCGGCGGGAAGACAGCAAGCGAGGCTCGCGCCGCGGCCTCGCCCTGCTCTGAGAAGAACCTCTCGGCCCTCCGGAGGACCACGGGCAGGCGAGGGGCCCCGAGCCCGAGCAGCTCGGCGAGCGAGACAGGTCGCGGCGTGCGGGCAGCGCAGAGCCGGCATTACCCAGCGCGGTCTGGTCGGGTCTGCGCAGGCCCGGGCTCCTCGGCTCGGCGGACGGCCAGCCCCCGCTCCCGGGGGCCCCAAGACGTCCCCGCCTCCGCCCCGGCGCGCGGCGGAGCCGGTGGCCGCCCGGGCTCTGTCGCACTCCCGGCCCTCCGTGGGCGTCCCCCCCGCCCGCCACCGGGGCCCAAGTGTCAGCCGCAGCGCGCTCCCCACCTCAGCGCGTCCCGTACCCACCTCAGCGCGCCCCCTGCCTACCTCAGCGCGCCCCCTTACCCACCTCAGCGCGCCCCCTGCCTACCTCAGCGCGCCCCCTTACCCACCTCAGCGCTCTCCTCACCTACCTCAGCGCGCCCCCCACCTATTCCAGCGCGCTCCCTACCTCAGCGCGCCCCCTGCCTACCTCAGCGCGCCCCCTTAGCCACCTCAGCGCGCCCCCTGCCTACCTCAGCGCGCCCCCTGCCTACCTCAGCGCGCTCCTCACCTACCTCAGCGCGCCCCCTTACCCACCTCAGCGCGCCCCTCACCTACCTCAGCGCAACCCCCACCTCAGCGCGCTCCCCACCTCAGCGCGCTCCCCACCTCGGCGCGCTCCCCACCTCGGCGCGCTCCCCACCTCGGCGCCCTCCCCACCTCAGCGCGCTCCCCACCTCAGCGCGCACCCTAACCCACCTCAGCGCGCTCCCCACCTCAGCCTACTCGGGCGCGCTGTCCTGGGAGGGTTAACTCCGACCCTGCCTCACCGCAGCTTTCCGTCTCCACCCACAGCGCCCGGAGAACCCACGTGACCCCCTTCCCGAAAACAGCGGCTCCCGCCCGCCTCCGCGCGGGCCGCGGGCCCAGAGTCCTTGCCAGGAGGAGGGCGGGGCGGGGCCGCCGCTCCCGGAAGTGACGTCACGTCGAGGGCGCCCGCCTCAGGGGCGTGAGTTGTGGTCTCAGGGGTCCTCGGCTCCTGGGTCGAACCTAGTTTGTGGTAAGAATTTTACCTTCTTTCCCATAGCTTTATTTTTATCAGTTAACTTTTGAGACATGGAGGCTACGGTCCCTAGTTTGACCGACAGGTGATGAGAAGACTACAATTCCCGGGAGCAACTGCGGCCGATGTGGGCCGGGGTTCGCTTTGCGTCATGGGACTCGTAGTCATCCCCTGCGGGGCTGGTTCTGCCGGGTGACAGACTGGTTTCCACAAGGAGCCGCGTTTCAGGGGAGGACAGCTGATTCTAAAAGGGGGACGCAGGCCTCCGATGAGGAGGAATAATTCCTCCAATGAGAAGGAGTAATTTCAGAGAACTGAAGTTGTTCAGTGTGGCGGTGTTTTTGTTTTTTGTTTTTTTTAAATCTCGAGAGAAATTTTGATTCAAATAATATAGTATTAGGCCTGTTAGGGGCTTCCAGTGGGGAGACCTTGGTTCCATCCCTGGGTCCCGTGGAGGAGGCCGTGACAACCCGCTCCAGTATTCTTGCCTGGAGAATCCCATGGACAGAGGAGCTTAGTGGGCTACAGTCCATGGGGTCGCAGAGTTGGCAGGATTGAAACAATTTAGCACACAGGCTTGTTAGACGTGCATGTCTAAAGACCTGAAGATGATCAGAAAAATGGTTCTTTGATAGGCAAATACTAAAATTCAGACCCGTCTGCAGGCCTGTTTATTATTAGAATTGAGCAATTTAATACAAAAATCATTCCATGAGTTCTGAGGTGTTGGAATAGTCCCAAGACTGGGAAAACATGATACTTGTAATTTCAAAGTGATCATAGGAAGATAATCTGGCTTGTGGCATATTGATGGCTTTCGATTGATAATATTGCTCTTTCAGTGTGAACGAGACATAAAAAGAGAATTCGAGTGACTTCCCTGGCAGTGGAGTAGTTAAGACTCTGTGCTTCCAGTGCAGAAGACAAAGTTTCCATCCCTGGTAGAGAAACTAAGATCCCACATGCTTCCTCCTACAGTGGAATAAATAAATTAAAAAAATTGAAAAATAAAAAAGAATTCTGTAGAGATGGTAGACTAAAACATGAGGTAGTTATCAGGATAGACTTGGCAGCCTTGGCTGAGAGGTGGCAGATATATCCTTGAATTCTGTAAGTTAATAAAGGTGTAGAAAAGAAAAAGGAGCTTTAGAACATTTCCTTCACTTGACAAGACTGCAGCAAAAAATAAGTTTGAAAATGGAAAATCTTATAATCTAATATCCAGGAAGCAAAGGAATATTAAACTTCAAGAAGCAAAGTATATACATACCTCAGTTAGGGATAGAAAAAAGATTTATAAAAGATCATTGGAATTGTCCAAGAAGAACTTCCTTCACAAATTATTTAAAGGAGCATACAGGACCTGCATACTATATGTATTCTTTGTCTTCCAGAATATCTGGATGAATATCAGAATATCACAGATGAATGTCTAGATTTTACTTTTAGAAAATGAATCGAACATTTCTTTAAAATATTTTAATGAGATTCCAATTAACAGTATAAATTATACTGGTTTCAAGTATGCAGCATAATGACTTAATATTTGTACTCATTGTGAAGCAATCACTGTAGTAAGTCTAGAGAATTCCAGAAAAATATCTACTTTTGCTTCATTGACTATGTTAAACCCTTCGACTGTGTGGATCACAACAAACTGTGGAAAATTCTTAAAGAGATGGGAGTACCAGACCACCTTGCTTGTCTTCTGAGAAACCTGTATGTGGGTCAAGAAGCAACAGTTAGGACTGGACATGGAATAACTGACTGGTTCCAGATTGGGAAAGGAGTATGTCAGGGTTGTATATTGTCACCCTACTGATTTAACTTCTTTGCAGAGTACATCATGTGAAATTCTGGGCTGGATGAATCACAAGCTGGAATCAGTGTTGCCAGAAGAACTGGCAGAAAGTGAAGAGGAGCTAAAGAGCTTCTTGATGAAAGAGAAAGAGGAGAGTGAAAAAGCTAGCTTAAAACAACATGAAAAAAACTTAGATCATGGCATTCAGTCCCATCAATTCATGGCAAATAGAAGGAGAAAAAGTGGAAGCAATGACAGATTTTTTTCTTAGGCTCCAAAATCACTGTGGACAGTGACTGCAGCCATGAAATTAAAAGATGCTTTGTCCTTGAAAGGAAAGCTATGGCAAACCTAGATAGCATATTAAAAAGCAGAGACATCAGTTTGCTGATAAAGGTCCATAGCGTCAAAGCTATGATTTTTCCGGTAGTCATGTACAGGTGTAAGAGTTAGACCATAGAGAAGGCTGAGCACTGAAGAACTGATGTTTTTGCATTGTACTGGGGAAGACTCTTGAGAGTCCCTTGGACTGCAAGGAGATCAAACCAGTCAACTCTAAAGGAAATCAACCCTGAATATTCATTGGAAGGACTGATGCTGAAGCTGAAGCTTTAATTCTCTGGCCACCTGATGTGAAGAGCTGACTCACTGGAAGAGACCCTGATGCTGTGAAAGACTAAAGGCAAATGGAAAAGAGGTGACAGAGGAGTCCATGGTTAGATAGCATCACCGATTCAATGGATTTGAGTGAACTCTGGGAGATAGTGGAGACAGAGGAGCCTGATGTACTGCAGGCCATGGGGTCACAAAGAGTTGGACATGACTTAGTGACTGAAAAACAACAATAACACTATTCTTGGCTCCTTTGTTGTAAATTAATTGGCCGTATGCATATGGGTTTACTTCTGAGCTCCAGAACATTTTTAACAATCAAGAAAGAATATCTGCGATTGTCAAAATAAAAGTTACATTAACACAGATAGCATCTAATGGCTAGTCTCTGTGTATGGAATATTTTATTTGAGCTATGATGCCTTTATACAGTGCACACAATCAAATTGAATTGCATTCATTTTAATTTTTAAAGTAACAAGACCATTTTTCTGCCCTTTCATCATTTTATTTTTATATAAAATATATACACATAGCAGGACATATGGAGCCTGCTCAAGGTATGATTTTATACAAAGATATGTAGATATTGGTTCATAGGGGTAGAGGGTTTAAGAGGGAGGGAGAATGAAGGTAAGAAAAAACACAGCAGAATAAAGTATGTGCAATAGGCAGACATCTCTTGAGGTAGCTTCTTAGATCCCGACATTTCCCCCTTCTGTGAAGTTTGTCCCTCTTCTACAAGGATGGGTTCTCGTGGTCATGTTCATAATATGTTACTCTTATAACAAAAGTTTTTTTGTCATAGTTGATTGTGTCAACAGGACTTTTGACCGAGTTATGTCCAAATGATACTCTCTTCTACTGTCTTGTGGGAAGGTGAGCATACAAACTGGAAGTCACAGGAGCTAAAGTTAGATAGAGGAAATTTTGTGTGAAGATCCATAAAGTCCCATGGCTGAGGTCCCTGGAGTTGATCTGGTTCTTCCCCATTATCCACTACTTTTGGAGTTCATGAGCACCTTAATGTTCTTCTGGTAGGTTTGCTTTTTACTTAAATCTAGCCAGTTGGTTATTTTGCTTATAACTGAGAGTACAACTAATACGGCACATTGAAATGAGACAAACTGAATGCGCAAAGTGGAAGTTGATAAAATATAAACAACCCCTTATCAATGCTTTGAAATGACATAAAATGACTCTTTTCCAATTAGTGTTGTTGTTTAGTCGCCCAGTCGTATCTGGCTCCTTGCAACTTCTTGGACTACAGCACTCCAGGCCTCCCTGTCCCTCACCATCTCCTGGAGTTTGCCCAAGTTCATGTTCATTGTATCAGTGATGCCGTCCAGCTATCTTTTCCTCTGATGCCCTCTTCTTCTGCCCTCAGTCTTTCCCAGAATCAAGGACTTTTCCAGTGAGTCGTCTGTTCGCATCAGATGACCAAAATCCTGGAGCTTTAGCTTCAGCATCAGTCCTTCCAGTGAATATTCAGGGTTGAGCTCTCTTAAGATTGACTGGCTTGATCTCCTTGCTGTTCAAGGGACTTTCAAGAGTCTTCTCCAGCATCACAGTTCAAAGGCATCAATTCTTTGGTTTTCTGCCTTCCTTACGGTCTAGCTCTCAACCATATGTGACCACTGGGGCCACCACATCCTTGGCTACATGGACCTTTGTTGGCAGAGTGATGTCTCTGCTTTTCTACACACTGTCTAGGTTTGTCATCACTTTCCTGCCAAGAAGCAACTGTCTTGTGGTTTCACGGCTGCGGTCATTACTTTGGTATAATTTCATGGATTCCTTGTTTTCCATAGGCAGTGTTTCTATGATCTTAATAGTCAGGATCTGAACTCCACCTGCCCTCTGTTTTCTCCCTGTCATGAAATTTTAAAAGTTCAGAAAAAGAACTATAGGTAGTCTGTTCTTAGAGTGACAGGAGGTGACCAAAGCAGTGGAGCAACATGATAGCCAACTTTATTACAGTGAATTTGTGACCTGTGGATGTCCTGAATCCACGGTAGGAATTACATGGCATTTATAATGACACAGAGAAGAGCCTTTCATACTACAGCATGGATTTGTAATTTTCTACTCCTATTACATAAGAAATACTTTGAAAGCATGTGTGGAAATCCTACTGGAAATATAACAAAGAGACCAAATTGCTTCACAAAATCACAGTTAGTCTTCAAACTGAAAGAGACCATAATGATCCTGAAGATAAGTCTCCATTTTAGAGCCGAGACTCTAAAATGACTCTTTCATTTCCTCAGAGACTGAAAGGAAAACAGAAGCTAAAAGATCTGCTTGTAATCAGTTCCATTACCCATGAACTCTTGGTTCTCAAACTGGTTAGCTTCTTACCCGGGATAGTAAGATGCCCTTTTCTGAGCACATTTGCGCTTGGGTCCTAAATGTCTGTCATCCTTCCAACATTGTCTTGCCCCTGGTACATTCTCAGTTAACATTTGATACCTGGGAAGTCTTCATGGATTTTGTGCATGAGGAGGACCTACATTGGGCTTAAAGTGTTGCTAGGAATTGAATAAGTAAAGGATGCAGGCAGGGCAAAAAACGAAAATGAAAGTGAAGTCACTCAGTTGTGTCCGACTCTGTGACCCCATGGACTGTAACCTGCCAGGTTCCTCCATTCATGGGATTCTCCAGGCAAGAATACTGGGGTGGTTTGCCATTTGCTTCTCCAGGGGATTGTCCTGATCCAGGGATTGAACCTGGATCTCCTGCATTATGGGCAGACTCTTTATGGTCTGAGCCACCAGGCAGAGCACACTGGGCAAAGTAAAAAACTCGAGAAAGTGCATAACTGTGTGGAGTGTTGTGAAACTCTGAGTAGACCAGCCTGATTGAATTGAAGGGCCTTTGAATATAGCTGGAAATAGAGATATGAGCTCCTACTCATCCCTCAAGTCCATCTCAAGTATAACTTCATTAGTAATACCTTCCTGCTTTCTTCAGATGGAATTAAGTAAGCCCTTATACCAGCCTCTGTGAGCGCCTCGGATTTGGTACATGAGTGGAGGCAGTCACTGCATCATTTGTGAGGACTTCCTTGGTGGCTCAGACAGTAAAGAATCCTCCTGCAATTCAGGAGACTCGGGCTTGATCCCTGGGTTGAGAAGATCCCCTGGAGAAGGGAACAGCACCCCACTCCAGTATTCTTGCCTGGAGAATCCCATGGACAGAGAAGTCTGGCGGGCTTCAGTCCACGGGGCTGCAAAGAGTCGGAAATGACTGAGCAGCTAACACTTTCACTTTCATTAAATGTACAGCATAAGGGCCAGGACTGTGTACTGGACATCCATGTATTGACCTTATATGGTACCCGAATAAGGCAGGTACTTTGGGTATAGTCTCCATAATAAGTACTTTTTAAAATACCTGGCTCATCTTACTGGTGCACATTCCTATAATATTCTTCTAGATTTACACATTTTCCACTCGTGGTTTAGAGAATAAAATCTAAATTTTTGAGTAGGTCCATGAGTCCCTTCATGTAATGACTTTTATCTCTTTTATGGTCCGTTTCCTCTAGACGAATTAATTCATTAATTAACTTACCAGCCATTTATTAAGTACCTATCCTATGCAATGAATAGTAGTTAACTATGAGCAGAGACCTGCACTATTTATTCTATGTGCATTAACTTATTTAACCCTCAAAATAATCCCATGAGTCAGATAGTGTTGTTATAATTGATTCTTTCCAGACTGAGTCTCTAAGAGGCCAAATAGCAGCTCTTTATATGTCAAAAGTTATTCTCTGAGAAGTTATCTGGTTTGGAGGAGAAAGAAATGGCAACCTATTCCAGTATTCTTGCCTGGGAAGTCCTATGGACAGAGGAGCCGACTCAGTGACTAAGCCACAAGAACAGCCTTGTTTGGAAAGGTTAAATGACTCAAGCCTGGTTCTGTCTGTCTCGGAAGCCCATGCTCAGATTTCTCCCATCATCCCTGTCTCTTTCATCTCATGGGATGAAGCTTCACCCCTCAGAAGGCCATCCATGGCAAGACAGCGATTGAAAGTGAAGTCTTTAGACTTAGTTCCAGAAACACGTGGGGTCTCACTTCATTTAACGCTATGAGAACTGACCCGAGTGATTTCGTTTCTTTTATCTTTCTCTTTGACTCTTACTCAGCTGTAGTATAATTCGCACCTCCTAGGTTTGGCTCCTAAAATGGTCTGTCTTGGTAGATGTTCTCCTGTGCCTCTCCTGTCCTCAGAGGCTCTCCTGCTGTTCTCATTAGCTGTTTATGTTGATTCTGAGCCCTGGCTTCGCTCATCTTCCTTGTTGAAAGACTGGATGGACCAGAAGGATTGGGAAGGAATTAAGCAGATAGAGTATGTATCTGGATAGGAATTGGAAGAGGGGCTGCAGTTGGGAAGAGGAGTATCCTAGGCAGAAAAGGTGTAGAGGATTTTATACAGAGATTTTTTAATAATGAGAGACAAAGTTTAAACTGAAATACAGACAGACCTGCAGCTTCAGTGTCTGTGTGACACTGAGTAGCCTCCACTCCGAGGAGCCCGCCCTCCTCTGCACTGACAGGGCTCTGTTGCCCGCCTGCCGTATGCTTCAGTTATTGTTCTGAGTCTCTAGGAACTTATCAGGAACAACATACGCAAAACCACTCTTCTCACAGCGTCCATGTTTGGTAAGTGTTTACGAGGGGACGACCAATAAACGTAACAAGAAATAAGTGTTAAGAGTTTATCTAGGTTTATATTCTTTGAAGACAATAGGATGAGTCACATGATCAGAGTTGGTGGGGCAAGGGAAGGGGCAGCAGTTACCCACTGGGGCATTGGAGCAGACCTCTCTGAACATGTGTCTTGATTGCTGAGATTTGGATGTCTAGAAGAAAAACAACTTTGAAAACCTGAGGATGTAGGCAGAGCATTCTAGGAAGGCTGCCTCACATGCTCTGTAGGAGGAAAAAGGAAACCACTTAGCCAGAGCACTCTTTCTTCCTTTTCCTAAGAGCTCTGGTCCCAGGAAGTAAGATGCCAGATGCTTCTGCAGCTGCATATGTGATCCACTTGTTTCTGACACGTTGAATTTTAACACTAATATCCCAGTCTTGCTAGTTTCAAGCTCCCACTTCATTTTAAGGAATTCTAGTGTCGTGTCAATTTTCCCTTTTCTGCTCATCTTTAAACTCCCCAAGAGACATCTTCTGTGCGCCAGGGACTCTGTTTCGGTTATTACTCTGTTCACGGCTGGGTGAGCCGCTGCCCCTGCTTTGCCACTGGCAGAATCCTGCTTGTATCGACAGCTCCACAGTAGCCTTTCCACGAACAGAGGTGAGACACTCAGAGCCACTTGAGCCAAGCTCTCACACAGACACCAGCTGGAGGACTTCCAGTAGGGCTCCCTGCCCCGCTGAACAGGAGACGCACCGGGCAGCAGTCTGCTGCCAGCTGAAATGGAGAACTTTCACTTTTGCCCAAATCCTCAAGTGTTGCAGACTTTGTCAGGCGCCTGCTTTGAGCTCTGCTCATTTGGCCCTCTCTGCCCAGGGAGCACCATCCATACGCGTGGCTGAGTTGGCTGAAGCTCCTGCAACAGTTCCGCAGTGGACTTCATCGGATGCCAACTCTCTGAGTGTCTTTCTGCGTCTAGGGAATTCCACCCTGTGAATCTTGGTGAGAGGCCAGAGCCCACTTCCCACTCTCAAATTCTAGATTGCCGTATCCTTGCTTTCTCAACCTCATTCCAGCGAGGCTATGGAACATGACCCAGCATTACCAATCAGAGGACCCTTCCCATGCCTGCTCTGTGGTGTAAAGTGCGGGGTCTAATGCTCAGAGGTAGTGGCTTGCCCACAAGACTCATTATACGGTTTGGTTTTGGGCTTTCCGAGTGGCACAATGGCAAAGAATCCTCCTGCCAGTGCAGGAGACACAGGAGATGTGAGTTTGATCCCTGCGTCAGAAAGCTTGCCTGCAGTAGGAAATGGCACCCCACTCCAGTGTTCCTGCCTGGAGAATCCCATGGATGGAGGAGCCTGGCAGGCTGTGGTCCATAGGGTTGCAAAGAGTTGGATACTGCTGAGCAGCTTAGCATACATGCACGGGATTTCAGAGTTCTGTAAGCTGGTCAGTATCCTTAAAATGTTTCTTTTTTCTTACCAACTTATTGACCATAGGCATGTTAATACATCTTTTGTTATCCAAACATCATTGACTGGAATGTTTCAATATTTGCCTGCATAACAAATCTCCAGCCACAGGTGTTAGTTTCTTCAAAAATCCCCCAGTCAACAATGTGTTAAATTTGATAGAGCCACTTTTGAGCTGCTTGCTACATAAGCAAGTGAAGAGAAGGGTGAAGAGAAAGGCCAGGAAAAAGGAATGATTTAAATTGAGGGGAATTGATGCCTTTGAACTGTGGTGCTAGAGAAGACTCTTGAGAGTCCCTTGGACAGCAAGGAGATCAAACCAGTCAATCCTAAAAGAAATCAGCCCTGACTGTTTCTTTTAAAATTAATTTATTTATTTTAATTGGAGGCTAATTACTTTACAATATTGTAGTGGTTTTTGCCGTACCTAGACATGAATCATGGAGAAGGCAATGGCACCCCACTCCAGTACTCTTGCCTGGAAAATCCCATGGCTGGAGGAGCCGGGTAGGCTGCAGTCCATGGGGTCGCTAAGAGTCGGACATGACTGAGCGACTTCTTCACTTTCACTTTTCATTTTCATGCATTGGAGAAGGAAATGGAAACCCACTCCAGTGTTCTTGCCTGGAGAACCCCAGGGACCGGGAAACCTGTTGGGCTGCCATCTCTGGGGTCGCACAAAGTCGGACATGACTGAAGCAACTTTGCAGCAGCAGCAGCAGACATGAATCAGCCATGGGTATACATGTGTCCCCCATCCTGAACCCCACTCCCACCTCCCTCCCCATCCCATCCCTCAGGGTCATCCCAGTGCACTGGCTTTGAGTGCCCAGTTTCATGCATTAAACTTGGACTGGTAATCTGTTTCACATATGGTAATATACATGTTTCAGTGCTATTCTCTCAAATCATCCCACCCCTCGCCTTCTCCCACAGGGTCCAAAAGTCTGTTCTTTTTGTCTCTTTTGCTGTCTCACCTATAGAGTCATCATTACCATCTTTCTAAATTCCACGTATATGCGTTAATATACTGTATTGGTGTTTTTCTTTCTGACTTACTTCAGAGTCAGAAAGACTCTGTATAATAGGCTCTAGTTTCATCCACCTCATTAGAACTGATTCAAAAGGCAATAGCTGAGTAATATTCCATTGTGTATATGTACCATTTGTCTGCCGATGGACATCTAGGTTGCTTCCATGTCCTAGCTATTGTAAACAGTGCTGCAATGAACATTGGGGTACACGTGTCTCTTTTAATTCTGAGGAATTGATGTTTTTGAATTGTGCTGGGGAAGACTCTTAAGAGTCTCTTGGACTGCAAGGAAATCCAACCAGTCTATCCTAAAGGAAATCAGTCCTGAATATACATTGGAAGGACTGATGCTGAAGCTGAAGCTCTAATACTTCAGCCACCTGATGGGAGGAACTGACTCATTAGAAAAGACCTTGATGCTGGGAAGGATTGAGGGCAGGAGGAGAAGGGGAGGACAGAGGATGAGATGGTTGGATGGCATTACCGACTCAATGGACATGAGTTTGAGTGAACTCCAGGAATTGGTGATGGACAGGGAGGCCTGGCGTGCTGCAGTCCATGGGGTCACAAAGGAGTTGGACACAACTGAGCAACTGAACAACAGCAACAACAACTTGAGGGGAAATACTCTCTTCTTCTCTGCAGTTGGCTATGAGCAAGGAAGTGCAGAGTCCTGACAGCCATTACCTGTCATCTTGCAACCGCAAGGGAGTCACTTTGGGATGGAGCAGTGTGGGGATGGCAGAGTAGTGAAGCAGGGTAAGCATCCTGCTGACGTCATGGCACCTTTGAATTCACTGTTCCTGCTTCTGGTTTTGAAGTGGTCTGAGATAATAAATTTCCTTATTGATTAAGCAAGATTAATTGGGATTAATTAAGCAAGTTTCATTGTGTCTGCTGAGTGATGAGGAATGTTTGCCTGTTGTTAACAGTCCAGTTGGAAAAAATGGTAAAGCTAACCCTCATCCCCAGGTTTTTATTTTCTAGAAGTGAACAAAAAAGGGAGGAACATTCCACTTGGGCTTAGTCCTTGAAGATGGTTGAATTTCTACTTGAATGTTCCATCATCACTTTAAGACCAGTATCTCCCTCCTCTCTACTTTCATTGGTGACAGTATTTTTACCAGCCAGATAACCTGAAGCAAAAACTTAAGAATTATCCCAGATTTTCATTTCTCCATTCCTCCCACCCTGTCAGAAGTAGTCTGTTAGTTGTTTCTAAAAGTATCTTTCAAAACTGCTTTCTCTTCACTTAACACTACGAATACCTTCCTCTGGGCATCCATCTATGCTGCCCTGGACCGAGGCAATTGACTCCACACTGGTATGTTTGACACAGACTTTCATTCTCCTCTTTTGCTACTAGAGTTAGAATTTTGGAACATAGCTCTCAGTTCAGTTCAGTTCAGTCACTCAGTCATGTCCGACTCCTTGTGACCCCATGAATCGCAGCACGCCAGGCCTCCCTGTCCATCACCAACTCCCGGAGTTCACTCAGACTCACGTCCATCGAGTCTGTGATGCCATCCAGCCATCTCATCCTCGGTCGTCCCCTTCTCCTCCTGCCTCGAATCCTTCCCAGCATCAGAGTCTTTTCCAGTGGGTCAACTCTTCGCATCAGGTGGCCAGAGTAAGGAGTTTCAGCTTTAGCATCATTCCTTCCAAAGAAATCCCAGGGCTGATCTCTTCAGAATGGACTGTTTGGATCTCCTTGCAGTCCAAGGGACTCTCAAGAGTCTTCTCCAACACCACAGTTCAAAAGCATCAATTCTTTGGCGCTCAGCCTTCTTCACAGTCCAACTCTCACATCCATACATGACCACTGGAAAAACCATAGCCTTGACTAGACGGACCTTAGTCAGCAAAGTAATATCTCTGCTTTTGAATATACTATCTAGGTTGGTCATAACTTTTCTTCCAAGGAGTAAGCGTCTTTTAATTTCATGGCTGCAGTCACCATCTGCAGTGATTTTGGAGCCACCCAAAATGAAGTCTGACACTGTTTCCACTGTTTCCCCATCTATTTCCCATGAAGTGATGGGACCGGATGCCATGATCTTCTTTTTCTGAATGTTGAGCTTTAAGCCAACTTTTTCTCTCTCCTCTTTCACTTTCATCCAGAGCCTTTTTAGCTCCTCTTCACTTTCTGCCATAAGGGTGGTGTCATCTGCATATCTGAGGTTATTGATATTTCTCCTGGCAATCTTGATTCCAGCTTGTGTTTCTTCCAGTCCAGCGTTTCTCATGATGTACTCTGCACAGAAGTTAAATAAGCAGAGTGACAATATTCAGCCTTGACGCACTCCTTTTCCTATTTGAAACCAGTCTGTTGTTCCATGTGCAGTTCTAACTATTGCTTCCTGACCTGCATACAGATTTCTCAAGAGGCAGGTTAGGTGGTCTGGTATTTCCATCTCTCTATATGCATCCTAATTCACCTGTTCAGATTCTTTTATTATCACTCATTGTTTAAGAGATAAAATGCAAAACTCTTTTGCTTGACAACTGGCACCGAACAAAGACTTTGTGATCTGGCTGCTGCCTGCCTCTCTAGTCTCCTCATTCCTGATTTTCTTTCTCTCTCTTTTTAGTCCATATATTGGATGAAGCGCTTCTTGTAAATGTGACATGTCTCCCCTCCTTGGTCTGTGCTGCTGCTTCTCTCTCTTTGAAAGATTCTGTTCATAAAAATGCAAAACTCTTTTGCTTGACAACTGGCACCGAACAAAGACTTTGTGATCTGGCTGCTGCCTGCCTCTCTAGTCTCCTCATTCCTGATTTTCTTTCTCTCTCTTTTTAGTCCATATATTGGATGAAGCGCTTCTTGTAAATGTGACATGTCTCCCCTCCTTGGTCTGTGCTGCTGCTTCTCTCTCTTTGAAAGATCCTGTTCATAAAGCTCATGTTTTAGGTCCTTCGTGTGTTTTTTCCTAAGTTTCCCACGCTTGGTTGGCGTTTCCTCCTCCATGCTTCCGTGTGTCCCTTGTGTAAATTTCAGCCTTGATCACACTGAGCTGAAATTGTCTTCATATTTGTCTCCCACTTCATTCAGTCAGCCCACATTTCCAGAGCACTTTGTGTGTGTGAAGCACAATGCCGAGTGCTAATTCTTTACAAATAAACGCTTAATATTTACCTGCTTGGTTGAGCAATTAAATAGAGACAGGCACTTGAATAAATAAATATGAGCGTGTTCTGGATGGCAGGATGGTCTCTCAACAGGGTGCCTGGTCAGCATAAGGACGAAAGCGGTACTGTTGCTTGGAGTTGGGGCTTATGTGCAGGTCATTGATAGTGACAGTCAAGTTACATGTGCTATCCCAGTTATTCTTCTTTACCAATAGATATTTAATGAACACTTACGGTTACCATGCTCTGGACCAAGAGATACAGTGGTAATCAAATCAGAATTAGTTATTGCCCTCATGGCGTTTACAGTCGAGTTCAAAGGTGGCAGACCAAACAGGCTATCACAATACAGCATAGCAAGCACTGTAGCTGGGTATAGAGTTCATGCAGAGGAGGTGGGCCAGCCCAGGCTGCAGGTGGGCCATCAGTGAGGACTTCCTGGCAGAAACAGCCCCTATTAGTAAGGTCAGACCTGAAGGATAATGAAAAGTCAGGCAGGAGAAGGGGGTGGGGATTGGAAGGGAGGGAGGAAGACATTCTAGGCAGGACAGTACTTTCTAAGGTCGGGTAGTGAAGAACAGCGTGGTAGAGTCAAGTGTCTTAGGGGCAAAGGATTGTGAGTATATGAATTTGTACAATTTTCTGTGCACCCTAGACCTTAGAGGAGTCAATCTTGCTGCTTAGGTCTTTCATGCAATATGGAAATAGCCTGATTTTTCAAAAATAATCACAGCAACAAAGAGGGTAGTTGTGACTGCCATTCTCAGGAAGCTTCACGTGTGCTTCATCTCTGAGGATGCGAGAGAATTCTAGGGGGCTGAGCTGCTGGCTTGTCTGGCTGTCCTAGGCCATCCTAGGACGGATTACCTTAGCTAGTGGGCTTGAGTGGAAGAATGGGGACCAAGAGTGCTACATGGTGGGGGTGGGGTGGAATGGAGGGGGAGCTACCTGACTGTAAGGGAGCCACATGGGGGAAAAGATCTTTGCCAGCTTCAGAGGCCACGGAAAACCTTCAGGGGAAAGAAAGCTGCATAAAGGCGATGCCTAGGTAGCATTCTGAGAAATTCTGTGTGAAAGTCCTGGGTCCCCTCTCTAAGAAGGTCACAGTTACGGTCTACGCTCTCTAAGAACGTCACAGTTAAGGTCTACCCTCTCTAAGAACGTCATGGTTAAGCTCTACCCTCTCTAAGAAGGTCACGGTTAAGCTCTACCCTCTCTAAGAAGGTCACAGTTAAGCTCTACCCTCTCTAAGAAGGTCACAGTTACGGTCTATGCTGTCCTTCCGACTTCTGGACTCAAGGCTCATGTTTCTGTGTCTGGGACACCACACAGAGACTGGACAGGCAATTGTGTGGATTTCAAAAGGAAATGCAAGAAGAGAACATTCAGAGAACAAGTATGTCAAAGCACAGAGTCAGGGAAGGTTCACGATGAGGCCAAGAAGGTGGAGGACGAGGTCACAGAGGGCCCTGAAAGCAAGGCTGAGAAACAGAGAAGTTTCCTCTTGGGAATGGGCAGTGGGAAGACAGAGAGAAGGTCCCACGATCACATTTGCATTTCAGACAGGTTCCTCTGTCTCTGGCATCTGGAAGCAATAGAGAGGTAAGACTCAAGGCAGGGAGGTGATTTGCCAGGGTATAGAGCAGTCCTTTGAAGGCAAGGGTTATTATTTACCTTGATTTTCCAGGTGAAGAAGCAGAGCTGAGGGAGGTGTTTGGCACTAAACGGCATTAGGACTCTGGACTGTCGGACTCCAAAGTCCACACCTTTTCTTAGTAGGTCACACTGTCCCTGTGTACTCGCTGTACTCCTCTTTGAAGGAAGAAGCTGTGCCTTCTAATTTATGGGTCCAGTGCCTGTCCTGGTTATCTATTAGTGACTAAACATGCCTGTGTAGTGGCTTAAAGCAATGGTGTTTATCTCCTGCCTCTGCGGAGCGACCAGGCACGGCCTGAGAAAGACAAGCTGGCTCTGTTCTCCTGAGCAGCGCCTCGGGCGGCTCGCAGGTGGGCTGGGGTCACAGTGGGCTCCTGCACGCACGCCTGCCAGCTGATGCTCACTGTTGCCTGGAGCCTTAGTTGGGGCTCTTGCCCAGGACACCCCACCCCGGACTTTCCTTGTGTCTTGTTCCTTGTTTCCTGACAATATGGCATCTGGCTTCCAAGGGTGAGCATCCTAAGAAAGAGTGGACCATGCTGAGGTTGTATTGCTTTTTTAAACTAACCTTGCATTTCTGCTTGTCGGGAAGACCTTATTAAGGCTTGCTCATACCTAAGGTGGAGAAGGCAGTGGCACCCCACTCCAGGAGCCTGGTAGGCTGCAGTCCATGGGGGCACGAAGAGTTGGACACGACTGAGAGACTTTACTTTCACTTTTCACTTTCATGCATTGGAGAAGGAAATGGCAACCCACTCCAGTGTTCTTGCCTGGAGAATCCCAGGGACGGGGAGCCTGGTGGGCTGCCGTCTATGGGGTCGCACAGAGTCGGACACGACTGAAGCAACTAAGCAGCAGCAGCAGCATACCTAAAGAAAAGAAAATAAGAATTTTGATGGGAGGAGTGTCAAGGAATTTGCTGATGTGATTTAAATTAACTACAGTACCTAATTTCATAGCTAATACTTAAGTACTTAAAGACAGTGCTCTTTTATACTTATGTTGAGTATTTGATTCTCATGATAACCTTGTATTGGTGAGTGGTGGTTTAGTAGCTAAGTCATGTCTGACTCTTGCAACCCCATGGGTTGTAGCCTGCTAGGCTCCTCTGTCCATAGGATTCTTCAGGCAGGAATACTGGAGGGGTTTGCCATTTCCTTCTCCAGAGGATCTTTCCAACTCAGGGATCAAATCTGGGTCTCCTGCATTGCTTGCAGATTCTTTACTGTCTGAGCTAATGGGAAGCTTATATAGCTTGTATTACTGGGCCCATTTCATATGTGAGTAAATATAGGTACAATAAGTTAAGTACTTCTAAGACACAGATAGTAAGGGCGGGGAGGCTACTAGTGGAGCCTGGACAGTTTGGCTCCGGGGTCTGTGTTCTGAACCATTCTGTTATGTTGACTGTTGCAGAGTCTGGAATGTAGTCAGAACCGATATATAATTGTTGAATGGATGAATGTTTTGTATTGATAATTTGGGCTTCTCTCAAATTTTAGTTAAGACATTCCTTAAGTAAATTATTTCATATCTGACATTTCATAGCCTATACCCAACATTGAATTGGAACTATACTCTTGGAAATATACAAGTGAAGAAAAGTTAACTCATGGATTTTCAAGTCAGTTGCCCTCTCTCCTCCACCATGAACACACCAAAATCATTGAAAGAGTATGTAGTTGTACATATTTTTCTCCTTTCCCAGACTGGCTTTATTTCAATAGTATTCATTTTAAAAGGACATAGATAATATATTTTCTATGGAAATTGTCTTTTCAGTGCTACTTACATAATACAGTTGATTTAGAATATAAGAAGAGCCACCTTGTGGTAATATTGAGCATTTCACAGTTATATATACCGAGCAAAAAATTATAAGCAGCTTTAAAAGGAATCACTGGATAGCAGAACAAAAGGTATTTGAATATATATTAAATATGTTATATGCAAGTCACTTGATATGGTTTCTGATATATACAGTTTGCTTTTAACATTATAAATTTTTATCCAAAAGTATTTATTGGGAATTCAAAAAGCCTAGAGTAGTTCATTAGTATATTGCATACAACACTAATGGGTTTATATGTAAAATGCTCATTTCAAGATTTCAGCTGCTTCCTAGTATGCTCAGTTTCAACACTGATTTGGACCTTAAAATATATAAATATATAAAATATAAATATATTTTATATATTTATATAACAGTAGTTGTACACTAAATTTCCTTTTTGGTTCAATTATTATGTTGACATCTTTGTAGTTTTTCCTAAGTTTCTTTCATCCCAGTGACTCACTGACTTCTCCTTCCTTCATCTGATTCTCCCGTGTTCATGTCTTCCATAAAAATCTTCCCCATTCAACTGAATGTGGTAGTAAAGAGTTTGCAGCTCTCACTGAGTGCTCATGGTGTGCACTGACGTGTGACTTTCCATGCCATTTGGTAGAGCTTCCTGTCTTTTCCCTTCTTCACGGGCACTTGGAGAGTTTATTGGAAGTTAAGAGGTTAATCTGGCATCTCACTCTCTGTTTCTCCTTTCCTTCATTCTGTTCCCAGATTTCACGGGACAGACTGATTCCTGTCTGGTGGCGGTGGAGTCCAGCGGGTGGCGATGGCCTGGAAGTGTAGCAGGGGGACCTGAAGCGTAAACTACCGTAGTCTGGGGTGGGGGGAGAAGTAGGTGAGCGGGACGGAAAGGAGGAGAAAAGGGAAGCAGCGGCCCAGTCAGCTGTTACTAACAAAACCCTCTCCCCGACTCATGCTTCCCCTCTCCTTTCCAAGTGTGTTTATCCCTCTCAGATCCCCAGAGATGTGTGGCTTCTGCTTGGGCTTTTTGTTTGTGTACGCCTGTTGGCATTTCTGAGTTGCCAGTTCTTCACCTCCAAATTTGGGGTATATGGGCTTAAAAGAGAACACAGGTTAACTCATTACTCTGTGTTTCCTCTGTCATCGCGTACCTAGCTGGTTTGCCTTCTCTCCACTTTTCAGAGACTTCTTATGTTTGTTTTTTGTACAGTTTCCAGGTTTTTCAGTTGTACTTCATGGGAGAAATAAGGGGAAGATCTCCTTTTTCTTTTTAAAGCAGAAGTTTCAAGTTACTTTTTTTGTTTTCAAATGTACTTTTTATAAATTACTTTTGTAACTATGTAGAGAACAAATTCAAGGGGGGAAGGGAGTAGGTTCGAGAAGAGCAGTGTAGGAAGACCCTGAATTCACATGCTTCCATGGACACACTGAATCTGTCTTTACTTAATAGGGCCATTTTTCCTGAAGAAGCGCGAAGGACTAGTTGAACGGCGAGATGGAGGCGTAGTCTCAGTGGGAACCCCTCCTGCTGTGGTGCCTCCAGGAGGGAGGGATAGCTGGGAGGGCCGGTGTGCAGACTTGCCTGCGCTGGGGAACCGGGCGAGAGGACTGCGCAGCAGCAAGTCCACGCATGGTGCTGCCCTGGAGCGTCGGCCTGTCGGCGGGGTCTTCTGGAGCGCTCCTGGGCGGACGCGCTGGCGAGCGGAGTGCCGTTTTCCTTGTTCCGCTGACACCTTCTTAGCATAAGCAGGAACGTGTTCGGGCTGGTCTGCCAGAGCCCTGTCAGTGTGCCTCCAGGCCCTGGCTCAAACCAGCTCCCACTGTTCCCCACAGGGGCCCTGGCGTGCCATGCTCTGCGGTCTCCCCCTAGTGTGCCCACCACAGTCATCCTGCCAAGGTGGGCCTCACGTGCCACACCCCGGACCCTTCCCTGCCGTGTCTGCACCTGCCCCAGCTCCAGCCGTCTTGTCAAGGCAACTCTTGGATGCCACCCTCAGCTGGTGCCCACTTCAGCACCAGCCAATACATGCAGGCTACATAAGAGGCTCGCCTACACACACACACCGTCAAGACTGGGAGAGGTAATTGTTTTGCTTAATTCATAGAAACAGAGAAAGTTAAACAAAATGAGGAGACAGAAAATATGTTCCCTATGGAAGAACAAGATAAAACCCCAGGAAGAAATCCTATGGAAATGGAGATGATTTACCTGATAAAGAGTTCAGAGTAATAGTCATACACACGCTCCGTGAAATTTGGAGGAGAATGGAGAAACAGAAGGAGATGTCAACAGGGACTTAGAAAACAAAAGAAAAAACCAGTCAGAGCTGAAAAATACAAAAACTGAAATAAAAAAATACACTATAGGGAAAAAACAGCATAAAAAATGATAAGAATCGATCGGTGATCTAGAAGGTAAAGTAGTGGAAAGCACCCAATGAGAACAGCAAAAAGAAGGAACTTAAAAGAAACGAGAGCAGTTTAAGGGACTGCAGAGACAACGTCAAGCATACTAGCATCCGCATGATAGGAGTCTCAAAAGGAGAGGAAAGAAAAAGGGGCAAAAAGCATGTGTGATGAAATAGTGACTTGACAACTTCCCTAACCTGAGCAGGGAACAAATGTCCAGGTTGAAGAATTACACAAAGTCCCAAATCAGATAAAGGCAAAGAGATTCGCATGAATACCTATCATAATTAAGATGGCACAAGTTAAAGAGAACGTTTTAAAAGCAGCAAAGGAAAACAGATCGTCCCATACAAGGGAACCCCCGTAAGGCTAACAGTTGATTTCTCAGCAGAAAACTGGCGGACTAGAAGGGAGTGCTAAAAGGGAAAAAAACTGCAACCAAGCTTATTCTACCTGCCAAGATTATCATTCAGATTTGAAGGAGAGAGAGAGTTTCTCAGACAGGCAAATACTAAAGGTGTTCACAACCACTAAACTGACCTTACAGGAAAATTTAAGAGAGTGTTCTTTAAGCAGGAAAGAAAAAACCATAACTTGGAAAAAGAAACTATATGAAAGAAAAAAAATCTCACTGCTAACAGGAAATACATAGTGAAGGCAGTGGTTCAGCCACCTACAAATGTAGTATGAATGTTAATAGAGAAAGTCATAAAATCCACTATAATAAGTACATGAGACACAAACTAAAAAGACATAAGATATGACAAAAATGTGGGAAGGTGAAGTAAAAATTTGTAGTGCTTTTATAAAGCATTTTAAGTTACGCAATTATTGGCTTAAAATAAACCACTGTATACAGGTTGAATATGAACTGTGTGCTAAACCACAAACCAAAATGTGCAATAGGTTCACACAGACAAAATGGAAAGGAGCCTAAACAACATGAAAGAAAGTTGTTCAGTCGCAAGGGAAAAGATCACAAAAAGAACGGGGCAGACATAAACTAACAACGGCTAACAAAGTGGCAGTAAGGACTACCTGTCAAGAGCACTCGCGTGTAAACGGGATAAAGAGCCAG
Organism: Litocranius walleri; assembly: GCA_006410535.1. Lineage (NCBI taxonomy): Eukaryota > Metazoa > Chordata > Mammalia > Artiodactyla > Bovidae > Litocranius > Litocranius walleri. Next base: position 756,429 of record SJYG01000386.1, read on the forward strand.
GAGACAGGGCGACTGAAGGGATGCGCTGCCACAGGACACTCATTCCAGATCCAGAGGCAGGCAAAGACCGAAAACGCAGGGAAGGAGAAAGGTGGAAGTGGAAGTGGAAGGAAGGTGGGGTCCCAATATCCATATCAAACAGAAAGAGCTTTAAAAGGAAGACTGCAGCAGAGGCAGAGAAGGGCGAATGATAAAGGCGGCCAGTGCGAGGCAGGGATGTAATGTTGCTGAGTGTTTATCCACACAGCTCAGGAGCACCTAAACATGTGAAGTGAATGGTAACTTTAGATGCAGAGGGAGAAATCGACAGTAATACACTAACAGTAGGGGACTTTAATACCCCGCTTACATCCGTGGATAGATCATCCAGACAAAAAATCAGTCAGTAAGCACTGGCCTTAAACAGTACTTTAGATCAGATGTGTTTAATGATAGCTGTAGAATATGCCACTCAACAGCTTCCGAATACCATCAGGCGTACATGGAACAGACGCTGGAACGGAGGACTGGAACGGAGACTGGACCTATCCAGTCTCCTGGATAGATCACGTTAGGCCTCAAAACAAGTCTCAGTAATTTTTTTTAATTGAAGTATAGTTTATTGATGCTATTAGTTTCAGGTGTACCTCATAGTGATTCAATATTTTTATAGATTATACTCCACTTAAAGTTATTACAAATTGGTGAGTATATTTCTCTGTGCTGTACATTATACCCTTGTTGCTTATCTATTTTATATATTACTATGTATTTGTATTTCTTAATCCCAAACCACTCTCTCGCCCCGCTCTCTCCCCACTTTGTTCTGATGAGGAAATTGGGTGTTCTAGTTCCTCTCCTCTTGTTACAGATTACATCAAAGCAACCATTTGTCATACTCATGGATTTGTGGACAAGAAATTCAGATGGGGATGGCTTGTCTGTCCATTCCACAGTGTTCAAGCCCTCAGCTGGAAGCCTAGAAAGCAGAGCCTGTGGTCATCTGAAGGCTCGTCCACTGCCGAGGTGAGTAGTTGGTGCTAATGGATGCTGAGGACTGAGCGTGGTGGGTGGATTTCAGGGGTGAGCATTAGGAGTGGAGAGGGAGGGCGAGATGGAAAGAGACGGAGGGAGAGGGGCGAGGGGTGGAGGGAGGTCGTTGGCAGCAGCCTTGGAAGGAGCGCCAGTGCAGCCTGTCGCATTCTGCTCCTGGGTGACTGTGTGAGTATGGGGGCACCCAGATGCAAGGCGAGGAGACTGGCTTTTCCTCTTGATGCAGAAGCGACAAGGTCCTGAAGAGCAGTGTTGGTGCGATCACTTTGATAAAATACGGTCTACCACACGGAGGCTCGGAGGGTGTAGATGAGGCTCCTGCAGCCAGAATGTGGAGCCGCCTCAGCAGACCCGGCTCACTGGCCTCCGGCTTTGTGTGCGCGTCCCTTGGTTCTATCACAGAGTAGAGTGGTGTGGCATCAGTACCATCTTAAAAGAACTGTTGTGAATAAACAAGCGAAGAAAGTGAATTGAACAACCTGAATTCGGAGTTTTGACTCTTACAGAAGACCCTTAGGCTTCGAGATTTGCACATCATTGAGACCATAGCTTATATGGTTTTTGGTACCTTTTAGATGTCATCTGTTCACTTTTTCCCTTAAATCACATTCTTTGTGCATCTATCTGGTGACTCACTGCTTCTCCCAGCACACACGCTCTGGCTGCTCACTTTATTCAGTGTAGGATCTTTGCCAATCTGATTCGTCTTTCTACCCTGACAGCACATATTATGAGGAGCAGCCTCATAGTAAGCCCTCAGTAAATGCTTGTCAAATGAATAAATGTGAGTTTATATTAGCATAAAATGGCAGAATAGTATGACATGGTTTTGTCTGCTCTGGGATGCTTTGATTATGGATATTGTGAGAACTGAGCGAAAGTGCTTTGAAATGGTAAATGTCAGATGTATTTTACAGTGAATATAGTAGTCGTGGATTCAGTCCTGAAGCTCCAATAGACCCGCGAAGGAAACATTTTAGTTCCTGGTTTTTGAAATGTAATGTGGGCTCTTTTCTAGGAATAAAGATAAATCAGGTTGCAAGATCTTTGGATGGTAAGAAGGTCTCTTTCTCAATATGTCTACCTATTTATCTATCAATATTCTATTTGTAATTTAACATAACTCATAAATAAGATCATGTTACTTGTAATATTCTATTTTTCTTTTACTCTTAAAGATACATCTTAGAGATCTTTTTATGTGTGTATGTGTAGAATCACCATAATCTTATATTGTTATGTACAATTTTGTGGTGTAGGCACACTTTATGAGTGAAATAGTTCCTTATTTCTGGACAGTAAGGTGAGCCTACATTTTATTGTTGAATATTATAATTAATGTTGCAATGGTGTACTTGTGCATAACAAGAATTTCTATAGGATGGTTCCCTAACAGTGAATTACTGGGTAAAAGGATACACTTTTTTTATGTTTAAAATTTTGATAACTACTAGCACATTACTCTCTTAAACGGCTGTCAGTATTTTCTTATGTCTTTTCAATGCTGACTTCGTTGTGCTTTATCTAGGTAAATTATAGTATAGTACTTTAAAGAATCCTCATGTCAGTAAGGGAAGGATTTTGAATTGATGTTTGGTTTGAAATTTTTACTTTGCCACAATTTGTATGATCTTGGGTAATTTGCTCCTTTTTTTTCTTTTCAGCTTCACTTTCTTCATCCATAAAATAAAGGCAGTGATAACAACTTTCCTTACTGAACTGTTGAAAAGATTTAATGACTTAACTGCATATGTAAAGTGGTGAAATTCTTGGAGCTAAGAATTATAGTTAATTTGTTTCCTTTCCTTTATTAAGTTTTTAATATATTTTAATTTATATTTATTTATTTATTATATAAATAACAACAATTATATACAATAAATATATGATACAATATTTTATTAATATAGTATTGCATATTTATTATTTTAATTTAATGTATTTTAATATATTTTAAGTAAAAACTTGATGAAAGGAAAAAAATTAATAATATATAAGCTCTATTTTGACCCTTCCACATGGTGTTGTAAAGTCCTGCTTGATTACTAAATTTTCGGGGAGTAGCATTGCTTCTGAAATTATAGCTTAAATGCACATACACACACGTGCATAGACATATGAAGAATACATTTTTATTTTCCTGACTTTAAAAACCCACACACCTGGGATTGTTTTTATTTTACACTTCCTTTTAATTGCTTTCTTTGATCATACACCAATCATTGTTTCTTGACAACATTTGTGTCTTACAAAGTATGTTTTAATGGTGCTATATGATGCTAATCCTGGAGAAAAATTATAGTTTTCCTGAATATTGTTTTTCACTGCAAATATACTACCCTAGGGAAATATTTTTAAAAGCTGGAGTTTCTAACTGTTAATGTACAATGTTCCCGAGAAAAAGATAAACTAAAAAATTAAAAATTCATGTTTATGCTGTAACCCTTGATTGTGTTTTCAGAAATTGCCTAGTCTGAATGAAATAATTTAGTTTATAATGAGTTTTAGAAGAAATGAAGAAACTGGAGGTATTGGAAAATGAAATGTCTCTTAATTGAAAAGTGACTATGATTGTTTCTTTCCAATCTAAATCGAATTATTATGACAGTGGTTTCAAGCAATTGGACAGAAGAATTATCGTCTGGAAATAATGACTTCATTATATAAAGTAAAAATATAAATAAAAAAACTTCAGTTGTCTTTCTACTGAAATAAATGATTTAAAATGAATATATTTTTATTCCTGTTCCTCTGCAGAATCCATTTTTAAAGTAATATTTATATTACTTTGAGTATATTATATATAATATATATTATATTATAATATTTATATTACCATTAGAAGACAAGTGTCTGGTTCTGTACTGGAATTTTCATTTGGGCTACTAGGAGATAAAAGCTACCTAGGCAAAGGAAGTGAAACTGTGTGTGTGTATGTGCTGTATCTATATATATATCACATATGTATTAGGGTGAATAAAATATATATGATCTTAATGGAGTTGCTTTCATAGGAGTTTTAACAATTAATTTTTAAGTTTACCTTTTGAGATGAATATACTTTAATTTTTCAGAGATATAATTTTCATTTTATATTATACATACATAATCCCAGTACATGAAAAAACACTACATTGGATGTAGTAGCATTCCTCAAATGTTGATGCTTATAAAAGAAGCATGATGAATTCATTTTTCTCACATGATGAAAGAAAGAATAGTTTTAACTGTTTTTTCTACCTTTTAGGGAAAATGATCTCCCCAAACTCCAATACTCACTAGATTTTTAATACTGTGAAATACTACCCAATTTTCACCTCAATAACAAATGCTAATTGTCCAAATCCAGATGTTAGAAATAATTACTAAAGCCTTCAGTCATTTTCCTTTTCCCATTTACTGGTACATGGACCATGCAAATCTTTATTCAGGCATAGCCCTTACACTCTTGGAGTCTTGATTGGGTTCTCACATTTTGGAAATTGGGAAATTTGATAAAAAATGTAATACTTAACTGCCTATTTGCGTGGACCTTCATTTATCTAGTTAATATCTACCTATCCTATGAAGGGCTTCCCAGGGGGCGCTAGTGGTGGAGAACCCATCTGCCAGTGCAGGAGATATGAGATACGGGTTTGATCCCTGGGTGGGGAAGGTCCCCTGGAGCAGGGCATGGCAGCCCGCTCCTGTATTCTTGCCTGGAGAGTCCACATGGACAGAGGATCCTGGTGGGCTACAGTCTAGGGTTGCAGAGTCGGACTTGGCTAGAGTGACTGAGCACGCGTGTATCCTAGGAATCTCTGTCCACCTCTCACCAGCTGACCTATAGTGTGTATATCATGCGACTTACTCTTTCTCTGACTAAACATTTACTATCTTCTGTGTGTGTGTGTGTGTGTATGCTCTGTCAGTTACATTTCTTTCCCGTTTTTGTGTGACATTCAGTAGATTAACTTTTAGAATATAGGAATTTGGGAACAAGTGCTCATAGAATCACACTTGTGGAGTTGCAATTCTTTGAAAATTCTTTCCTGTTTTGAAATGAAATTTCTGTCCATTGAGCTCACTTGGCCAGCGAGCAGCATGCCCAGTCTTTCCTGAAACACTGACCTCATTTCGTAGTCCTACCGTTCCTTTCTCCTTATCCGCTCCCGCAGGGTCTCACCCTTGGCTTGGGGCTTTGTCTTAGATACCTATCTCTAAACAAGAAATATCTATATGTTCAAATATCTGTGTGTATCTCCCTCCCTGGCAGCTTTCTTTTTCTATATTCTGATTGTTAATCTTATTCTCTGTAAATCTCAGTTGCAGGCCATTCTTAAAAATGTCACCTACGTTTATATCAATGTGTAGAGTAAAGGTAACAATCATAATAAATTAGAGATTATAAACAAGTATGATTAAAACAACCTTTAAGTCTAATTCTGACTCCTTCTGTATGCTTCTCTCAAAGATAAATCTTTTGAAAATAAGACTTGCCCAAATCAATATCTCAGAACTCCTCACTAAGTCTGTACCATGTAGCGAATGAAGTATGAATGCTGTATTAGGTACTGCAGACCCTTTAACCCATCTTGCCAACTTTATCTACAGCTATTCTCCCATCAAAAACTTGACCAAAATAAATCTGCTCATTATTCCCTGATGGGCAGTGTATTTAGAGAGACCAGGTTGCCTGTCTTTGACTCCTGCTCTGCTACTTTCTCACTATATAGCTTGGGTGAATTAATTAAACTACCTGTGTCTCACTAAAAGAGAACTAATAACAGCATCTACTACGCAGGGTTATTATGGGGAGTAAAATATTCTTACATAAAAATCACAGAAAACCGCACGTGGAGCGCAGAAAGAATCCAGCGCACTGTCAGCAAGACTGGCAGAGTCGACTCTGTTTCCACATGCCACTTGTTTTTCCGAAAATCATTACATTTCTTTATTTCAGCTCTTTTGCTTCAGCGCATTTCAGAACCAACCTCCATTCTTCAGTGATGCCTGCTCTTTGGAAGCGGCGTGTTTCTTTTCTTTGTCACTGATGCTGTGCTCAGTTAGAGAAGTTGCATGATTTATTATTCAAGCTGGGACTCTTCTGATAGTGAAAGTGCGTACCACTGATAATTACTCTGGGACAACTGGCATAAATCGGGACTGACCTGGGCAAAGAGACGGACGGTTACCTTCTGAACAGTGCAGCCCTCAGTTATCAGATCTGTTATTGTCAAGTCACAGCAAACTATCTTTATATGCAAATTAGCATGGCAAATCTCCCATAAATTTATGTGACAGAAAATGAGATTCATTAAAGTGAACCTTCAGAGTCAGACACGGCTGAGCGGCTAGGCACACAGACACGCACAGTGAACCTTAGCTGTCTCTGGCCCTTCCAAGAGTATGGTTTCCCGACTGTTCAGACCCAGACACCCCGGGTTCTTCTGCTCAGTCTTCTTCATGGACAGAGCTTGATCCTCAGGTGTCTTCTGCCTTCCTGGCCACTGATAACTTAGGAGATAGCCGCTCCACATGGTGGTCCTGCGTCGCCCAGCCCCCTGACTCCCTGCCTTACCCCTCCTGATCCTCTTCAGGATGGGGAAGAACTACCCTCATTCCTGTCATTCTTTCCCACAGTGCTTGTACTAGGTCTTTTAAAATGATCCGCAACCCACCTGAGACCCTGCTAATTCTTGCTTAGGTTTTTTTGGTGCAGCATGGTAGAAGAAAAAAGAGTAGGGAGGTTTAAGTTAGAGAATTCCTAACAATCATTGCCTAAACCTCTGCTCACAGCTCTGATCACTTACAGCCTCATTCTTTGCCTAGCTCTCAGCCTGTGTCCTCTGACCAGGGACAACTCAAGCCTCACTGTTAGAACCACTCCGGAATCCTCAGTCATCTTTGTACCTCAGATGCCCCTTCCCACAAAGACTAGTGTCCCTCATACCCAAGTTCCCTACCACCCTCTTCCCATCCCAGCTCTCTGGTTTAACCTCTTTTTGTATGATTGACACAGGAAAACTCCTCCCCCCGCCCCCTCCCGGAAAAACCATACCAGTACTTAAGGATGTTGGTTTGGTTCTATTCTCTTATTAAAATAATTCTACTAGCCTGATATTGGTATATTTCCCTAAAACTGGGATATTTGGCCTTCTTCATTATTGTCTGTTACATACTTTTGAACTGTGGTATTGGTGAAAACTCTTTAGAGTTCCTTGGATTGCAAGGAGATCCAATCAGTCCATCCTAAAGGAAATCAGTGCAGAATACTCATTGGAAGGACTGATGCTGAAGCTGAAACTCCAGTACGTTAGCCACCTGATATGAAGAACTGAGTCACTGGAAAAGACCCTGATGCTGGGAAAGATTGAAGGCAGGAGGACAAGGGGACGACAGAGGATGAGATGGTTGGATGGCATCACTGACATGATGGACATGAGTTTGAGCAAGTTCTGGGAGTTGGTGAAGGACAGGGAAGCCTGGCATGCTGCAGTCCATGGGGTCGCAAAGAGTTGGACATGACTGAGTGACTGAACCAGCTGACTGACTGACCTGCTGTGTAATCTACTACTTTATTATGTTGTTTGATGCTTCATAATATGTTTTGCCGGAGAAGGCAATGGCACCCCACTCCAGTACTCTTGCCTGGAAAACCCCATGGATAGAGGAGCCTGGTAGGCTGCAGTCCGTGGGGTTGCTGCGAGTCGGACACAACTGAGTGACTTCACTTTCACTTTTCACTTTCATGCTTTGGAGAAGGAAATGGCAACCCACTCCAGTGTTCCTGCCTGGAGAATCCCAGGGATGGAGGAGCCTGGTGGGCTGCCGTCTGTGGGGTCGCACAGAGTCAGACACGACTGATGTGACTTAGCAGCAGCAAATATGTTTTGTATCCTCAACTTGACTGTTCCTTGAGAGCAAATATTTCCGTTGCCTGGCAAAGTTCCTGACACTGAGCTGATGTTGGATGAAAGTTTATGGTTGAGTGTGGGGTGATACAGTAATGCAAAACACTCCTCAGTCGTGAAATACCCCTTCCTTCCTCAAACATTGTTTTTTCTGTCTTGTTCTCTTTCAGTCTCTAAGTTGTGTGGGACTCTTTGAGACCCCATGGACTGCAGCATGCCAGGCTCCCCTGTTCTTCACCATCTCCCAGAGTTTGCTCACATTCATGTCCATTGAGTTGGCGATACAGTATAACCTCGTCCTCTGCCACCCCTTCTCCTTTTGCTTTCAATCTTTCCCAGCATCAGGGTCTTTTCCAATGAGTCGTCTTTCCTTGTAAGACGTAGTTTATGTGTAGAACAACTTCCCATGAGTCTCTGGGTTCTCCTGGCAGAGCTGGGTCCTCTCTTGGTGTACTCAGAGCATTCTTCTTCTGGTCTGCACTGCTTGCATTGTGGCTTCCTGTCCCTTCTGGGACAAGTCAGTCTTGTGTTAAAGCGCAGACTGGCTCAAACCTTGCTGAAAAAAGGGTTTGTTCAGGAAGTGAAATCCACCACCAGAGAGACATGTCACAAAATCACCAGGACCAGTGCTGGGACTCGTGTTGGGAAATTTCCCACCAGCCTTGTCTTTTTCTCAACAGGGCTGTTGATGACCCTCCAGTGGCCTGCTCTGGCAGCTCTTCAATTGTTTAACCCAGAGATATTCCTCCCAAGCAGCAATCTTCCTCGTTTGAACTCTGATAGTTTTCACATAATAGCCTATCTTTGTCAACCAGCACTTACCCTGCGTGCTCCACTGGCTATCAGACATGACACAAAACAAGGAAGGTCTGACTCTCTTATCAGTGCAACATTTTTTTCTGTCATTGGAACTGACCTGGTGTCAGCCGCTCTTTCCCCAACGCCCTCATCAGCAGTCACAGTTACCACAGGGATGCACACTCAGATTTTGACCTTTATTCTCCACACAGAGGACAAAGAAGAGGAAACAAAGCTGGTAGTTAATCTGAACAGAAAATTATGGAAGACTCAGGAGAGGTAACACTAAGTGAAAAATTCCACCATTTATTTTAATTCAATTTTCAAGGTGGTTTTTTCAAGAATTACATGCTCATTTTGGCTTAATAAGTTGAAATCTTCCAAACAATGACAGATATATTATTTTTGGTTTTTCCTTGATTGCTATATAATTTAATGCTTTGTATTTTTGCTGGGAATTATAGCATTTACCTTTCTGTGAAACAAATAATGACATCACAACTTCGTCTTTGATGGTGCATGCCTGCCAAGTCACTTCAGTTGTATCCACCTCTTTCATGCTGTTATGGACTGTAGCCCACCAGGCTCCTCTGTCCATGGAATTCTTCAGGCAAGAATATTGGGGTGGGTTTCTGAGCCCTCTTCTAGAGGATTTTCCCAACCCAGGGATCAAACCTGCATCTCATACATTGGTGGGAGAATTCTTTACCACTGAGCCCCTGGGGAAAGCCAGCCTTTGATGGTAGGTTAATGATATTAACTTTATTAGTATTTACGTAGTATAAATGCCAAGAAATCATGTTAGCAAAATACGGAATTTGGTCTGAGAAACTTTTAACTTTTTGGGGGGTCATGGAGGATGACAAATAAGTGCTACCTCTGTTCTCCAAGGAGAAGGGCAGATGGAAGTCCAAATATTATCTCTCATGGCCTGTGTTTGTATACAAATGTGTTTCTTCATACTGAATTCTGGAATTAGATCAGTTTCCTCACCAAGTCGGAACTGTGGATTAAGGCAGCCTTCTGCACACACAGCACAAACCAAAGGGTGGGAATCTGCGGCTGGAGCTGAACGGACTGCCCGCTCACTGTCAGCAGAGGCTTCCTGAGAGAATGCGTAGCCCGGAGGAAGGGGTTCATACCCACTTTCTTGTGGATTCACCAGTCACGTGACATCACTTAGGGGGTCGGGAACTGGGGGCTGTGGGTGGAGAGAGGCCAGCAGCGTTTCACTGATGCGGTTCCCTCTGCATCCAGGGGAACATCGGGAGTGGCCAGTGAACTTCTCTCACCATGAGAACTGCCTAAGCTTCTGCACCTTAATCCATTGGAAAGTGAAAGTGTTAGTCATTCAGTTGTGACTGACTCTGCGCGACCCCATGGACGGTAGCCCACCTGGCTCCTCTGTCCACGAGATTCTCCAGGCAAGAGTCCTGGAGTGGTTGCCGTTCCCTTCTCCAGGGGATCCTCCTGACCCAGGGATTGAACCTGGGTCTTCTGCACTGCAGGCAGATTCTTTACCATCTAGGGCTTAACTGTTAAGTCTTTGATCAGCAAGAGTTATAGCCCTGTCAGCCGGAAAGGGGAGCGGCCGTCTCAGGATGACCCTTCTCCTGAAGCTGCTCTGCGAATACTGGTTACTGCGCCTTTGAGTACCCACTGGACCACTTGTAGGCAGTATAGATTTTACACTTAAACAGTTCTAGGACAAACCAACAGCCAATTAAATTACCTCCTCCAAGGCTTCTCTGCATTGAAGGCTGAAGTTCACTTATATGTTACTTCACATCCCAAATGTATCCAACCACATATCCAGAAGGGGCGATCAGAGGCTCTTCAAAGAGAGCAAATGAAAAACCATAAAATACAATCCTCATCTTATTATCAGATTCCCAGGGAGAAATGTAACTTGTCCATTGAATTTCCTTCCAGGCTGTATCCATTAACTTCTAGTAGGAAGCAGATGGCAGCTTACGCTGGGCAGTAGAGAAGGGTTTAAAAAAAGAACTGTTGACCGCAGTGGAGACAAGGCATCCGAAGTGAAGAAGGATGACGAGCATCCTGGGGTTATCAGGAGGGGGTGCTTGATACCACCCTGGGCCTGAAGGGACCCACGGAGCAGGGGAGCCTCAGATTCTGGAGAAAGGAGTCGCACGCAGAGGACCACCTTACACACAGAGAGAAAAGGGACTCACGGCGGCCTGGGGGGAACGGGGATAAGCACGCGCCCTAAGTCCCCTCCTGTCCTGCCGGTGCTTCCCGGGGGCGAGTTCAGTGGAGAGTCAGAGGGCCAAGTGCCTGCACCGCCTCTGGGGCAAGAAGCATACAGAGAGACCTGGAGAGCAGGCAGAAAAGAACCAGCTCATCAATTCAAGTTTAAGAAAAAGCGTGAAGGAAATAAAGTCCAAAATCAAATTCTGTTGCCCTTGTGTTGTAGAATGCCAGAGACATTTACGTGCAAAGTTCATTCTGTTTAACTTAATGTTCTGCTCAGTCTCAGGAGGAGCCATTTCTCAGTCCTGGGCAGAGCTGGGTTTCTTTAAAAAGCTGCAGGCTGGACTCTTTCTTCCTGCAATGGGTTAGATCCTTCAGAGTCTCAGAAGTTGTATTTGTTTAATGCCAAATGTTTGTTTTATGAGCTGCCCTTTTTTTTTTTTTAAGAGACCAAATGCACATCAGAAAGTGTTGGCTTTAGGCAGACACAACAAATTGTGAAATGAGCCAATCCCTAGTTCCTAGAACAGTTATACAAGGCAAAGTAATATTTCCAGAATCCAGAACCCAAGATCTACTCTAAGTAAGTGTTGTTTGTCAAAGACCACAGCACTGACTCAGGGATATGTAAGTGAAGGAATGCAGAAAAATTTTTTTCAGTTTTGTTAATGTATTTAGTTTAAACTTGATTCTTCAGAAAATCTCTGAACATCAAAATATCTAAATTTTGAAGCTTTCCCAGAAGACAAGCTGAATCTAGCTTCGGAAGTATGAAAAAGAAAGATTTTGACTTATAAAAAAGCCACACATGTACAAACCGCTGTATTTAAAATAGGTAACCAGAAAGGACCTACTGTATAGCACATGGAACGCTGTTCAGTGTTATGTGGCAGCCTGGATGGGAGGGGACTGGAGGAGAATGGATGCATGTATATGTATGGATGAGTCCCTTCTGTGTTCACCTG
>SJYG01000386.1:772925-792337 GCA_006410535.1 Litocranius walleri
GTTGCTTCCTGACCTGCATACAGATATCTCAAGAGGCAGGTCAGGTGGTCTGGTATTCCCATCTCTTGAAGAATTTTCCACAGTTTATTGTGATCAACTCAGTCAAAGGCTTTGGCATAGTCAATAAAGCAGAAATAGATGTTTTTCTGGAATTCTCTTGCTTTTTTGATGATCCAGTGGATGTTGGCAATTTGATCTCTGGTTCCTCTGCCTTTTCTAAAACCAGCTTGAACATCAGGAAGTTCATGGTTCGTGTATTGCTGAAGCCTGGCTTGGAGAATTTTGAGCATTACTTTACTAGCATGTGAGATGAGTGCAATTGTGTGGTAGTCTGAGCATTCTTTGGCATTGCCTTTCTTTGGGATTGGAATGAAAACTGACCTTTTCCAGTCCCGTGGCCACTGCTGAGTTTTCCAAATTTGCTGGCATATTGAGGGCAGCACTTGCACAGCATCGTCTTTCAGGATTTGAAGTAGCTCCACTGGAATTCCATCACCTCCACTAGCTTTGTTCCTAGTGAGGCTTTCTAAGGCCCACTTGACTTCACATTCCAGGAAATCTGTCTCTAGATGAGTGATCACACCATTGTGATTATCCGGGTCATGAAGATCTTTTTTGTACAGTTCTTCTGTGTATTCTTTACCACCTCTTCTTAATATCTTCTGCTTCTGTTAGGTCCAGACCATTTGTGTCCTTTATCGAGCCCATCTTTGCATGAAATGTTCCCTTGGTATCTCTAATTTTCTTGAGCACAAGAGAGGCAAATGTTCTGTCTCCTGTCCAATTTTAGGGCCTCTGTGTAAAAAGACTGCTTCTTGCAGCTGAGCTTTGTCTCAGCCACGGCTGCCTAGGAAGCCGTACTTGTGGTCTAAGGGGCCCCCCTCCTGAGCCTGTTGCAGCCCTCCTGAGTCAGCTGAGGATCCTCCTTAGATGAAGCCGCCACCCCACCTTTGTTATGGCCATCATCGTGTTAGTCCTGGGGCGGATGTCACCGCCCTCCCAAAGAAAGCGCCTCTGTAAGCTGTGATCAATGGCAAGTGAACAAATGCCACTGTGCTTAAAGCTCACAGTCTCTCAGGCCCGGGCAGGAACAGCAAAACAAAACAACAAACGGATAATTGTAGTAGATTTCAAGGTTGATCATCTCTACACATGGTCAAAGTAAACAGACAAACAAACAAGCCTGAAGTCATGGGCCATAGCTTACCCCAGAAGCCTTCATCTCTCCTGGTGCATGTCAGTCCCCAAAGATAGACCCTCCTTTCTGTTACAAAGGTATTTCCTCCTGAAAAACAAACACAGGACTCCTTGCCCCCCATAGGGTAGATCTTATGTCCTGACCTGGAGCAGTAAAGTGTCTAACAATTTGTGGGGAGTCTGGTTCCCAAGACAAGGAGGGGAAGGATGCGAGACAGCGCGCCCTCAGTCTCTCCTGGGCTGGGCTGAGCGCGGATGCGTGCCCGCGTATTCTGTGGTAGGGAGCGTGATTGCCGCCTGCCCCACTTTCTGGCCTTTCTGGAGCCAGCTCGGCGCTCCTGGGGCTGCCCCCACCGCTGACTGAGCAGGGCTTGCAGACTAGGGCCACGCCTTCCTGAGGCTTTTTCGTGGGCAGCCTCCTTGTACGGGCCCCCGTGGCCTTCCCAGCCTCTCGGAATGGCCCTGTGGGCTGAGAGTTTTCCTGACGCTCCTTAGCAGCTGTCAGGCCCGCGCTGCATCAGGAAGGCTCTCTCTGCCTTCCCTGTCTCCTCTGCCCTCGTCCTTAACAGGCATCTCCTCCAGTAGCCTCTTGCACGCCTCATCCCATCTTGCACAAACTTCCCGGAGGACTTGAACTAACATTTTAATAGTTTCCAAACTCAGTGAGTTGTTAGGTAACTCAGCCCATCTCCCCCAGACTGAGTGAGGGGGAGGAGAAAGATAAGTGTGAAGCTGGCAAGTATCCCTTTACATGGACTATGATATCAGGATTGGAAAATAAGCTGCACGCCCTATGGTTTCATTACAAGAAGTAAGGGAAGCTAAAGGTTATCCCATCTTCTAACTTGGGTCTATATCAAACTATGTCTTAATGGTGTTTTCAGCAGCAGAATATTAAACAGGCCCTTTGTCGGCCTTTTATGGTTTTTCATTGTGATGAGAAAATAGAGTTGATTGATTTACTAGTTGAATGAAAATTAAACCAATCAATTATTTAGTTTTCAGATTTTGAGTACTTGCTATTGTGTCTTCAAATGCTATGATCTCCTGACTCTCTCTTCAGTGCATTTCAGTTTGGTTAAAGTTGCCAGGCATCCATTCAGCCTCTCAGCCGAAGAATTTCGCTTCAGGTCTTTCTTTAAGGTCAACAGTTAATCAGTCGCCAAGGGCTTTAGAAGGTACTCTTCAAAGGTATAGAGAACCTGCTCCCTCCTTTCTGTTCTTTCTGATAATGTTCTTGTCATCAAATTTGACTTGTTTAAATAACCTTATTATCTGTCTTCAGTCTCTCTGTTATTCCAGTTGATTCTTTTTTCTAATCTGTAAAGCAAATTATGCTAGTTTCCTGCTTAGCAATTGCTTTCCATGACCTGGGAGATGAGGTTAAACTCTTTATCATGATGCAAAATGTTCTTCATAATCTGAGCCCAGCTCTGCTTTTGAGAATCATGCCAAGGAAGTGTCCGTTCTTCCTGTCCCCTGTTCTACTCACACAGCACCATTGGATGCGCCTTACATTTGTCAGCTGTTACACTTTTTTGTGTGTAATTGTGCATGTTTTTCCTTAGGTATTGAGCTTTATTTCTTTCCTTTAAATGCTAGTTTCCTGCTTAGAAATTGCTTTCCATGACCTGGGAGATGAGGTTAAACTCTTTATCATGATGCAAAATGTTCTTCATAATCTGAGCCCAGCTCTGCTTTTGAGAATCATGCCAAGGAAGTGTCCGTTCTTCCTGTCCCCTGTTCTACTCACACAGCACCATTGGATGCGCCTTACATTTGTCAGCTGTTACACTTTTTTGTGTGTAATTGTGCATGTTTTTCCTTAGGTATTGAGCTTTATTTCTTTCCTTTAATCTGATGTTCAGTTCAGTTCAGTCGCTCAGTCGTGTCCGACTTTTTGCGACCCCATGGATCGCAGCACGCCAGGCCTCCCTGTTCATCACCATCTCCCGGAGTTCGCTCAGACTCACGTCCATCGAGTCGGTGATGCCATCCAGCCATCTCATCCTCTGTCGTCCCCTTCTCCTCCTGCCCCCAATCCCTCCTAGCATCAGAGTCTTTTCCAATGAGTCAGCTGAGGTGGCCAAAGTACTGGAGTTTCAGCTTTAGCATCATTCCTTCCAAAGAAATCCCAGGGTTGATCTCCTTCAGAATGGACTGGTTGGATCTCCTTGCAGTCCAAGGGACTCTCAAGAGTCTCCTCCAACACCACAGTTCAAAGGCATCAATTCTTCAGCGCTCAGCCTTCTTCACAGTCCAACTCTCACATCCATACATGACCACAGGAAAAACCATAGCCTTGACTAGACGGACCTTAGTCAGCAAAGTAATATCTCTGCTTTTGAATATACTATCTAGGTTGGTCATAACTTTTCTTCCAAGGAGTAAGCGTCTTCTAATTTCATGGCTGCAGTCACCATCTGCAGCGATTTTGGAGACATTGTTTCCACTGTTTCCCCATCTATTTCCCATGAAATGATGGGACTGGATGCCATGATCGTCGTTTTCCGAATGTTAAGCTTTAAGCCAACTTTTTCACTCTCCTCTTTCACTTTCATCAAGAGGATTTTGAGTTCCTCTTCACTTTCTGCCATAAGGGTGGTGTCATCTGCATATCTGAGGTTATTGATATTTCTCCTGGCAATCTTGATTCCAGCTTGTGTTTCTTCCAGCCCAGCGTTTCTCATGATGTACTCTGCATAGAAGTTAAATAAGCAGGGTGATGATATACAGCCTTGACATACTCCTTTTCCTATTTGGAACCAGTCTGTTGTTTCATGTCCAGTTCTAACTGTTGCTTCCTGACCTGCATACAGGTTTCTCAAGAGGCAGGTTAGGTGGTCTGGTATTCCCATCTTCCTCCATATGCCTTGAAGCCTGGCTCAAAATCACCTCTTCTAAAAAAATGCCTCAAAGGATTCCCAGGCAGAATTAATAATCTCTAATATTCACCCTTAAAATATTGTATATAGAAATCTACAATGGTACTTTTCAATCATAGTTTAATTTTTTCCCCTTTTGTCCTTTTAGACTGAAAATTTCCATTAGGGTGGGCAATTCTGCTTGGCACACAGTAAATATTACTGAATTTAAGTAGAAATTTCAAGATATTATAGAAGAAGGATCTAGGAATAATCAGCATTAAAATGTATTTCTCCTTTAATAAATATATTTCTGTTCAATAAATAGTGAAAATTCTAAATAATATATAATAAATAATATAAATTACAGTAGCAGAGCCTTGCTACAGCCTACTTTTCAATATTATAAAATTTTAAAGATTTTTGGTCTTCAAAAGGGCCATATGTAACATACAGAATTACTTAAATTATATTATTGCACCTGAGTATCTCTTGCATATTTCACTCCAAAGAAAAGTTTTAGCTTAGAGTATAGTGAAGCCATACATCCCAAAGTGGCTGAATATTGTATACACATTATTTCTTCTTGTTGTTTTTTTCTTCTTGTTGTTTTATCAACAAACAGTAGCAAATGTAGCTATATCTTACTTAGCAAAAAGAACCTAAATGTAGTTGAGTGTACTTGTTATATTAAACTTAACTACTAGAGCACATACTGAAAATGCATATGGAGGCGATAAACCGTAGGCATAGACAGTAGTGACATCGGCACCATTGATGAGACATCCATGCTGAGTACGGATTCACTTTAGCAGCCTCTTAGTGCTCTTACTGAACGAGAGGAGAAGACGTATGGCCTCTCTGGGTCTCAGTTTCCTTAGCTATAAAATAAAAGGGTTGGTCTAGGCTCATTCATTTATTCAGAATGCTTATGTGCCAGATGCTATTGTTGGAAATACAGAGATGAGCAAGATAGAGTGCCTGTCTTCTACTGATTTAAAAGGCTTATGTGAATTTAAAACGCTTTCTCCTTTAGAGTTTCATAGATGTGGCATAATGGCTAATTATAGATGGATAATGAAATATCCATATTTTCTTTTTTATTCAGAAGCCCATTTTACTGATGTTCATATGATTAAAAGTTCTCATTAGAAGACAAGTCTTAATGGTTAAATAGTGATAAACATATTGTCACTATTTTATAGTAATTGGCCCTTGTTTTACATTTTTTTTTTTTGCCCTTGACTTTAAACAACAGAAAATTGGTTAATGCGCTGATCACACATAGACTAGGGTTTAGTCAGACATAATGTATTTGAACCCAAGAGTCCGTCAGAGAGGCCACTCCACGCACTGACTCTTACTCAGGTCCAGATTGGCATCATTGTCTGCAGCCTTACATATGACTTGGGGATGGGAAATTTTTCTGTTGCTTTTTAGTGCTGTACAGAGGGGACAACTCATTCACAAATATAAATTATCTTGCCCATTTAAAAAATGGGCAACAATGATGCATAAGGAGGACAAAAATAAGCAAATATTCACTGTTTTAGTAAATTTGCCCCATGGAAGTTTTGGGAATTACCAGAATGATATAAAGACACTAAGAGGAAGATGCTCTATGAATCCATATTGTAAGTGATTTTCATTTCACCTGCTAATTATGTATTTATTAATACCGTGTGAGATGTCTTCACTCTTACACTCTGATCATATCCAAAGGATATGAAATCCAAAATCCAAAGGAATCAGAAAACCTGCCACTGTCCTTTAAAAATATGATCCCAATGTGTTGCAGTCAGACTATGTCTCCTGAGTGAAACAACTCAGTGGTGAAGCAGGTCCCTTTCTGCTCACTTTTCCATTTAAAGATTAGAAAATGGTAATATTCCATGTTGTAACAGGAATGATATTTTCATGATATTAAGCCAAAATGGGCTTTTTCCCTAGTAGTTTTATGACTTTCATATGAAGAGCCATGCCAGGGATGTTCAGATTATATGATCTTTTTTAGTGTAGAGAAGACCCCTCTTCTGTTATTGAGGCTGGGAACTGAGGTTTCATGTCTCCTGGGAAGGAGTTATCAATAGATAAAATGAAGAAGTGTTTGCTTGGGAAAAATATATGTAGGATACTCTCCTTTTCTGAACATGTGGATTTAGGAAGAGAAAAGAGAGAGAGAGAGAGAGAGAGATGTGGTCAAGAGGTTAGGTTTTCATGCCCTCATTTTTCTCCTCTTGGAAGTGGAGCCCAGCGTCCGTGGTGGAAACGTGCACGCGTGTGTGGAAGGATCTGACCACGTCAGAGGGCCAAGTAGAAGCGAGCTCAGGGGTGACTGCAAAATTCAGAGAAAATCTCACGTATATGGCAAGGGTGAAAGCGCGGGTGTGGTGAAGGGATGGTGCGGGCGGCCTTCTCAGCTCCCGGGTATGCACGGAGTGTGAGGAAGTTAAGGAAGCTCTTTACCCTCTAGAGAGGAGATGTGGGGGGACTGGTCGTGTCAATGGTCCATCAGAGGCCCAGAGTTGAGACGAAGACCTGAGTGTCCGAATGTAAAGGACGTCAGACCTATATACAGGCAAGGCAGTCTGGTATTCCCATCTCTTTTAAGAATTTTCCACAGTTTTTGTGATCTACACAAAGGCTTTAGTGTAGTCAATAAAGCAGAAGTAGATGTTTTCCTGGAGTAGTTCTTTTTCTATGATCCAATGGATGTTGGCACTTTGATTTCTGGTTCCTCTGCCTTTTCTAAATCCAGCTTGTACATCTGGAAGTTCTCAGTTCACATAGTGGTGGAGCCTAGCTTGAAGGATTTTGAACATTACGTTGTTAGCATGTGAAATGAATGCAGTTGTATGGTACTTTGCACATTCCTTGGTATTGCCTTTCTTTGAGATTGAAATGAAAACTGAATTTTCCCAGTCCTGTGGCCATTGCTTAGTTTTCCAAATTTGCTTGCATACTGAGTGCAGCACTTTCACAGCATCATCTTTTAGGATCTGAAATAGCTCAGCTGAAATTCCATCACCTCCACTAGATTTGATCATTGTGATGCTTCCTAAGGCCCNATTGCTTAGTTTTCCAAATTTGCTTGCATACTGAGTGCAGCACTTTCACAGCATCATCTTTTAGGATCTGAAATAGCTCAGCTGAAATTTCATCACCTCCACTAGATTTGATCATTGTGATGCTTCCTAAGGCCCACTGGACTTCACTTTCCAGGATGTCTGACTGTAGGTTAATGCCCACACTGGCATGGTTATCCAAGTCATTAAGATCTTTTTTATACAGTTTCTTTGTGTATTCTTGCCACCTTTTCTTGACCTCTACTGCTTCTGCTAGGTCCTTGCTGTTTCTGTCTTTTATTGTGTCCATCTTTGCTAGAAATGTTCCCTTGGTATCTCCAGTTTTCTTGAAGTGATCTCTAGTCTTTCCCATTCTACTGTTTTTCACCTTGCTTGTTTAATAAGGCTTTCTATCTTTCGAACTCTGCATTCAGTTGGGTTTTTCTTTCCTTTTCTCCTTTGCCTTTCCCGTCTCTTCTTTTCTCCGCTATTTGTAAGGCCTTCTCAGTTAACCACTTGCCTTCCTGTATTTCTTTTTCTTGAGGATGGCTTTAGTCACCACCTCCTGTACGTGAGCCTCCGTCCGTAGTTCTTCAGACATTCTGTCTACCAGATCTAATCCCTTGAATCTATTTGTCACCTCTACTGTATAATCATAAGGGATTTGATTTAGGTCATACCTTCATGGTCTAGTGGTTTCCCTTACTTTCAATTTAAGCCTGAATTTTGCAACAGGAGTTCATTATTTGAGCCATAGTCAGCTCTAGGTCTTGTTTTTGCTGACTTTGTAGAGCTTCTCCATCTTCATTTGCAAAGAATATATAATCAGTTTGATGTCATTATTGATGATCCAGTGATGTCCGTGTGTAGTGTCATCTCTTGTGTTGTCGGAAGGGGGTGTTTGCTATGACCCGTGTGTTCTCTTGGCAAAACCCTGTTAGCCCTTTGCCCTGTTTCATATTGTACTCCAAGGCCAAACTTGCCTGTTATCCCAGGTATTTCTTGACTTCCTACTTTTGAATTCCAATCCCCTGTGAGGAAAAGATATCTTTTTCTGGTGTTAGTTCTAGAAGGTGTTGTAGGTCTTCACAGAACTGTTCCGTGTCAGCTTCTTTGGCATTTGTGGTTGGGGCATAGACTTGGATTACTGTGATATTGTGTGGTTTGCTTTGCAAAGGAGCTGAGATCATTCTTTTGTTTTTGAAACTGCACCCAAGTACTGCATTTCGAACTTTTTTGTTGACTTTGAGGGCTACACCGTTTCTTCTAAGGGATTCTTGCCCACAGTAGTAGATATAATGGCCATGAATTAAATTCCCCCCTTCTTATCCATTTTAGTTCACTGATTCCTAAAATATTGATGGTTACTCTTGCCGTCTCCTGCTGGACCACATCCAATTTACCTTGACTCATGGACCTAACATTCCAGGTTTCTATGCAATATTGTTGACAGCATCAGACTTCACTTTCATCAGACACAGCCACAACTGAGAGTCCTTTCCGCACTGGCCCAGCCTCTTCGTTTTGTCAGGAGTCATTTCTCCGCTCTTGCCCAGTAGCATATTCGACCCCTGCTGACTTGCGGGGCTCAGCTTTTGGTGCCATATCTTTTCTGCCTTTTCATACTGTTAAGGGGATTCTTGAGGCAGAACCCTGGAGTGGGTTGCCCTTGCCTACTCCAGTGGGCTGCATTCTGTCAGAGCCCTCCCCACCATGGCCCGTCTGCCTCGGGTGGCCCTGCGTGGCTGGCCCGCAGCTCCACTGTGCCACAGAAGGCTGTGACCCATGCGGTCGTTGTGGTTAGCTCTCTGTGATGGTGTTTTTCACTCTGGAGTTGGTGGGATTGTAGTTCTTGCTGCCCATATCTGAGATTCCACATAGATGTGATATCATATGGTATTTATCTTTCTCTTTCTGACTTACTATATTTACTCTAATAATCTGTAGGTCCATCCATGTTGCCAGATATGGCATTATTTCATTCTTTCTTTATGGCTGAGTAGTACTCTTGCCTGGAAAATCCCATAGATGGAGGAGCCTGGTAGGCTGCAGTCCATGGGGTCACCAAGAGTTGGACAGGACTGAGCGACTTCACTTTCATTTTTCAGTTTCATGCATTGGAGAAGGACATGGCACCCACTCCAGGGTTCTTGCCTGGAGAATCCCAGCGACGGGGAGCCTGGTGGGCTGCACAGAGTCGGACACGACTGAAGCGACGCAGCAGCAGCAGCATTCCATTACACACACATTTGCTTTATCCATTCACCTGTCAACGGACATTATTTTCCTTTCATGTCCTGGCTACAGTAAATAGTGCCCCTATGAACACTGGGGTGAAAATATCATTCCACGTTATAGTTTTTTCTGACTATATGCCCGGAAATGGGATTGCAGGATCATATGGCAACTCTACTTTTATTTATTTATTTATGTTTGAGAAGTCTCCGTACTGTTTTCCATACTAGCTGTACAAACTGGCATTCCTACCAACACTGTAAGGTGGTTCGTTTTTCTCCGCACCCTCTTCAGCATTTGTCGCTTGTAGACTCTTTGGTGACAGCCATTATGGTGGTATGTGGTGGCACCTTATTGCAGTTTTCAAAAATATTTTTTTTGGTGTAATTGATTTACTGTGTTGTGTTAGTTTCAGGGGTACAGTGTAGTGGATGAGCTATGCATATAGCCACGCATTTTTCCGATTCTCTTCCCATATCAGCTATTACAGAATATTGAGTAGAGTTCCCTGTCCTATAAGTAGGTTCTTATTAGTTATGTGTTTTATATATAGTAGTGTTATGTGTCAATCCTAGTCTCCCATCTCCCAGTTTATCGCCCCTCCTTTATTCCCTGGTCACCATAAATTTAATTTCTACATTTGTTTTGTAACTAAGCTCATTTGTACCTCTTTTCAGATTTCACATATAAGAGATATCATATGATATTTGTCTTTGTGTGTCTGACTCTCTTCACTCAGTATGACAATCTCTAGGTCCGTCCACATTGCCGCTAATGGCATTACTTCATCATTTTGTTCTTTTTTTGTGGCTGAGTGATATTCCATTATGTGTGTGTGTGTGTGTGTGTGTGTGTGTATATGTGTGTGTGCGCATATGTGTGCATGCATGCATGTGTGTATGTGTTATGTGTGTGTATTTGTGTGTTATGTGTGCGTGTGTTATGTGTGTGTATGTGTATATGTGTGCATGTGTGTGTGCATGCATGTGTATGCATATGTCTGCACGTGTGCATATGTGCATGCGTGTATGTGTTATGTGTGTGTGGGTATGTGTGTGTATGCATGTATGTGTGTATGTGTTATGTGTATGTTATGTGTGTATATATGTGTGTATGTGTGCATGTGTGCATGTGTTTCTGTGTGTCTGTGTGTATGTGTGCATGTGTGTGTGTGTGTGTGTGCATGTGTATGTGTGCATGTATATGGAGGTGTGTGTATGTGTGTGTATGAGTGTGTGTGTGTGTGTGTGTGTGTGTGTGTGTGTGTGTGTGTGTGTACAGCACATCTTCTCTATCCATTCCTCTGCTGACAGATGTTTAGGTGGTTNTGTGTGTATATATGTGTGTATGTGTGTATGTGTGCATGTGTTTCTGTGTGTCTGTGTGTATGTGTGCATGTGTGTGTGTGTGTGTGCATGTGTATGTGTGCATGTATATGGAGGTGTGTGTATGTGTGTGTATGAGTGTGTGTTTGTGTGTGTATGTGTGTGTGTGTGTGTGTGTGTGTGTACAGCACATCTTCTCTATCCATTCCTCTGCTGACAGATGTTTAGGTGGTTTCCATGTCCTGGCTTTTGTAAATAGTGCTGCTGTGAACGTTTTGGTACATGTATCTTTTCAAATTATGGTTTTCTCCATGTATAGGCCCAGAAGTGGGATTGTTGGATCATAATGTAGTCCCGTTTTTAGTTTTTTAAGGAACCTCCATACTGCTGTACCAATTTACGATCCCACCAACAGCAAAAGAGGGTTCCATTTCCGCACACCCTCTCTAGCGTTCAATGCATGCAGATTTTTTCTGGCGGTGGCTGTTGTGAGCGGTGCGAGTCACTGCAACTGTAACCTGCATCACTAACACTAAGCAATGTCTGGCATCGCCTCATGTGCCATCTGCATATCTTCTGTGTGTCTTCTCTGGGGAAATTAGACGCCGTTTCTTGATGGCATGTGGTAAGGTCACACTGCCGAAGAGAAGGTGAAATGGGAGGTATTCTGGTAGTCTTTGGAAAGTACAGGGAGACTCCTTGAACCACAGTTACTTGAAAGGAAATATTGTACACTAAAAGGAGACAAGTTAAACCTGAAATGACTGAGACAGTGTTAATTGGAAAGTATAAATTTCCTTGTTACTCAGTGGAATGTGGTTCACTAGAAAGATAAGGTTTGCTTTCATTTTCCATATTGTAGTAATAGAGATTTATTTTGTAATCCCACCATGTTAGCCTAATTGATTTGGGTTTAATTTTGAAACCACTATGCTCTCTGTCAATGACATTTTGATAGCTAGCCTATATCTCTAGTGCCTAATATCCGTTTCAACTGTCCATGAACAAACGTTTCCCTCCTGAGCTACAGTCAGTCTTTTGAGTACCTCCAAATGATTGCCTATTTCTTAGGGTGCTCGAAAGTTCTTCGCCTTGAATAACAGTCTATGATGTTTTTGAGAATACATGTCTCTTTTCAGTTGTCAGCAAATCCTGATTAAACAGCCTTTTATTCCCTTTTAAAAACGATCTCTTTCCTTACTAGTTTTCAGGTGACTTTGCCTCGCCACCGCCTTGCCTGCAGTCCCAGGTGAATTCTGCGTGTCCTGTCTTGTCTGTTTGCTAGACTCTCTGATTGTCCCTGGGGCGTCCCAGGTGGCACAGCGGTAACGAATTTGTCTGCCAGTGCAGGAAACACAGGAGATGCGGGTTTGATCCCTGAGTCAGGAAGATCCCCTGAAGTAGGAGATGGCAACCCACTCTAGTATGGTTGCCTGGAAAATTCCATGGTCTGAGGAGCCTGGTGGGCTACAGCCCAGGGGGTCACAAAGAGTGAACACGACTGAGCATGTCTGAGAGGAGGAGAGTGATTGTCCCTCAGTCTGTTGAAAACCATTCTCCTAAAGTGAGAGATGATTCCTGTAAAAGCCCTGGACACGGTAAGGGTGCCAGCGTGCCAGTGCCTGACAAGAGCACGGGCCTCCTCGGGCCGGAGTGGGAGGGACGCCGAGGGGCCGTCTGCCCCTTGGTCGCTGTGCCTGAGTGGAGGGACGTTCCGAAGGTGGGACAGTTTGTGATAAATAGCTAAGCAGTTGGCCTAGTGTCTGCATGTCATTTTCTCATTTAATGCTCACTATCTATATTTTTATGTTAATAACGATTCCCATAATCTCCTGGTATATATATTTAAATAGAACACGTCCTGTGTGCTTTGGCTATTGTTGCGATTCCTGTTGGAGGGTAGGAATTCATGGAAGGCTGTCTTGACACGCAGCTACAATTCTCTATTTTATTCACTGTATGCCATCGTCTATAGTATTCTGTTTTATGGTAATGTAATTGAAAGGGCTTTAGATAGAAGAGTTTTGGGAGACTTTAAATTCACCATGTTAAACAACAAAACAATGTGTTAGATAAAATAATTTCAAAGTTTCTATCCAGTGTTGTCAATCTATTAATTTCCCGTATTTTAAGGAGGTGATGAATAATAAAAAAAGATCTACATGCAGTTTAATTCTGTACAAAACGCTTCTCACAACTCACACATGTTGGTCACCTATTGATATTTATGAAGGAATTGTGTTGATGAGATTTTGAATATTTCTTATCTCTATAACTTTAAATGGAATCTTGATGAAATTACTGAGTTATTTTTCATTATAAAGATGGAAACATTTTTCTGTACAATAACATAGCACTTCAAATAAATTTAGAAGTAACACAAATGAATAAATGTAAAATTAAATTATCCTTGAACTTCAGGCATATAATTTAATTTTGTTGTATGATAGGAATGCCTCATTTTTATTCACATAGAATAATAGAAAAATAAACTCGTGGAGACAGTAGAATACTTTGAAGAGAAAATAGTCAATTTAAGTGCAAATAACTAAGAAACATTATTGATAGGTGTGAAAAACAAAAGAAAAATTTACCTCATTTTGATGATTATTGTGAACGGTAATATATTTGTTTTAGGTAAAGATATCTAAACTTTTTTTCAGATTAAAAGTGTGACTTAAATGTTTTGTGATATTTGATTACATTTGAGATTCACTTAATATGAAATTACCTAAACCAATAGCTGAGCATAATTGAAGCATATTATCTTGGAAACCACTAAAAATAATTATCATTTTTACAAGGTGAAGACTGGAATTAGATTTGCAGTATTTTCCTTTGGCAGAACAGAATTCCATTAGAGATAATTTACCTATTTTTTAGCTAGAAATTATTTTTCTCCCCAAAATATTGTATGTAAGACTGTAATTTATGATAGATTTAAAAATTGATTACAGTGATGCTTGTGGGGCCAGTTCCCTTGGCCATTTAGTTCTCTTCATCTTTTTTACCCAAATAGACTCCTTACACATCCTAGAACCCTGGGCTTCAGGGGAGCAGTTTGAAAATCAATACTTTACTGTGTAAAGTAATTCTACGTTAGTACATAAATGGCAGCATTATCTTGTTACAACATGACCAATATTTAAGAATGAGAGACATTATTGTGGAAATTTCTTCTTTTATGTATATAGAATTCAAATGATTGTTGCCTTATTAATAGGTATTAAGTCTGTATATCTCAAAGAGATTGGCATGTGAAAGAAGGGGGTGTGCACTGCGTGCTGAGTCACTTCGGTTGTGTCTGACTCTTCGTGAACCTATAGACTATAGCCCGCCAGGCTCTTCTGTCCCTGGATTCTTCAGACGAGGAGTCGGTTGCCATACTCTCCTCCAGGGAATCTACCTGAACCAGGGATCAGACCCGTGTCTCTTAGGTCTAACCTTTATTGGTAGGTGAGTTCTTTACCACTAGCACCACCTGGGAAGCCTGAAAGAAGGGTAGTCAACTTTAAAATGGTGTTCCAGATCCCCTAGAAATAATTAAATGAACTAGGGAGTTTATATATAAGAAATCAACAGGTATCTTCAAACAAATGAAATAAAATATTGCTTGTAAGTCTGTTGAGATTGCTACACAGAAGTTCTGTCTAGAGTTAGATATTTGTGAAAAACACAATACTATTGATTTATCCAACAGTAGGAAACATACTTTGTTCTGGTGATTTTTATTGACTCTTTTCACTTTTGAAAGGTTCAAAATGACTGGAGCGTCAGATGTGGATGGCTGTCTGGACGGTAATGAACTGTTCAGATCTGCTCAGATGAGGTTGGCAGTGGCTGGAAACCTCTCCAACACATCTTACAGGATTTGTATAATGTGCTTGTCTCTGCGGAATGTTTACCACTGAGCATCTTCCTGAGAAGCAGCCGAGAAATATTTGACTGACAGGACACAGAGCTCCCAGGCTGACAGATGTTTCTGTTGGCAGTCTCAGTATAGCAGAGGCTGACTTGCTTGTCATGGTTTACGGGCTTTCCTTGCTTCCTCAGTATTCTTGTCACCCTTGGTCATAAACGCTGAACCATCTCCTCTGAGTATGTGATCTCAGATTCACCTCACCTTTTTCTCATCTCATATTCCAGCCGTCAGAGAATCAAGAGAAGTTATTATTTCCCTACTCCACAGAACCATGACCGTATTTTTTAAATTTAATTTTTGTATTGTCTCACTTCCTGGCTCTGCTTGCTCTCGCTAGTGGGCTTCCCTCTAGTCTCAGCAGGCAGGGCCCTTCTCCAGCTGTGGCCTGTGTCCCTCCCTGCGGTGCTCCTGCTGCTGCAGAGCGTGGCTTCTGGGGCGCTCTGGCTCCAGGGGCTGCGGCACACGGGCTCCTTCGTCGCAGCTCCCAGGCTCCAGAGCACAGCTCAGGGGCTGCGGCACGCGGGCTTAGTTGCTCTGCAGTATGTGGGTTCTTCCTGGACCAGGGGTCAAACCCACAGCTCTTGCACTGAAAGGTGGATTCTTTACCCTTGAGCCACCAGGGAAGCCCATAACCATATTTTTCAACCAAAACCTCCATGCTCTTGAATCTGAACTGAGTTATCTACAGGAAACTGGGGAAAGGCCTGTTGCTTCTCAGATTAGCTTGTGTTTTTCTAGAAAGGGAAAAACAGCGCCACCTGCTAACTGGAACAATTTTGCCCTTGGTAACGACATTACACGGGACATCACAAATCCTTGAAAACGTTCAAGGTAGTTTCATATTATAAAACTTGCCCAAGCTTCCGAGAAGTTCTCATGTAGATACTTGTACCTGTGAGCTAATGGTGTCAGTGTATCATGCTAGGAACTGCTAGAGAAAGACCAAAAAAGTTCTCTCATTTTAGGAGTTTCCAGATAACTGGGGAGGCAGTGCTGTGCTTTGATTCAGAAAGCAGGTTGTAGAGCTACACTGCCCGAGTTCAAGCCCGTCACTGTGCAACTCTGGGCAAGTTACTCACCTGTTCTACCCCTTGATTACCATAGGTCTTAAATGAGGGTTATGAAAATCACCATCTCAGGGAGTTGTGAGAATTAAATGAATTACTGTAGGCAAGACTTTGTCCCTAGCACTTGGTAAGCACTTGCTGTTGTCTTTACTTGGCAGGGCATCTCTTTGTCTACTCTTTTCTCCATTTGGGGCTCATTGTGCTAAACTACAAAAATAATAATGCAAAAACTGCCTCTACCAGTATTTATTTGTTGCAGTTGGTATGCTTCTATGTATGTGTGTGTGTGTTGCATATGAAAGAAAAGGAACTGAGAATGAAGCCAGTGTTTGGAATCTGTTGCCAAGCAGGCAAACGAACTGGGTTTGAATTGAATTCCGTTCAGTTCAGTTTATTCGCTCAGTCCTGTCCGACTCTTTGTGACCCCATGGACTGCAGCATGCCAGGCCTCTCTGTTCATCACCAACTCTCAGAGCGTACTCAAACTCATGTCCATTGAGTCGGTAATGCCATCCAACCATCTCATCCTCTGTCATCTCCTTCTCCTCCTGCCCTCAGTCTTTCCCAGCATCAGGGTCTTTTCAATTGAGTCAGTTCTTTGCATCAAGTGGCTAAAGTATTGGAGTTTCAGCTTCAACATCAGTCCTTCCAATGAATATTCAGGACTGATTTCCTGGGTTTGAATTAGTATAGATGTGAGAGTTGGACTGTGAAGAAAGCTGAGCACTGAAGAATTGATGCTTTTGAACTGTGGTGTCGGAGAAGACTCTTGAGAGTCCCTTGGACTGCAAGGAGATCCAACCAGTCCATTCTGAGGGAGATCAGCCCTGGGATTTCTTTGGAAGGAATGATGCTAAAGCTGAAACTCCAGTACTCTGGCCACCTCATGCAAAGAGTTGACTCATTGGAAAAGACCCTGATGCTGGGAAGGATTGGGGGCAGGAGAAGAAGTGGATGACAGAGGATGAGATGGCTGGATGGCATCACGGACTCGATGGACGTGACTCTGAGTGAACTCCGGGAGTTGGTGATGGACAGGGAGGCCTGGCGTGCTGCGATTCATGGGGTCGCAAAGAGTCGGACACGACTGAGCGGCTGAAGTGAACTGAACTGAAAGACTTAACAGAACTGCTGCTCTAAGTAAGGTGTGGGGAGGTGCCAGGAAGAGGCGATGGTCAGAAGCTGAGAGGACTCTCGAGCAGGACCTTGTGAACAGCAAACAGAGTTACTTTGGAGTGTTTCAGAAGAGCTTCTAAAGGCTGACTTTATTGATTTACATCCCTTTTCCATTTCACTCTAGTCTACTTGCCTAGTTCAAGTAAATCAATACCCTTTTAACACTGGGCACTTAAACAAACAAAAGAAACCCATTTAGTAAGTGTAGGCCCCAAACAGGAAAACCTGAGAGAGTCCTTCCCAGGCCCCATTCTGCCCCTTCTGGCTCCGGCGCTGATTCTCGGGAATAAGGCTTTCTGTCCCTGGGCAGAGATGAGCTGGGTGGCTCCAGGGCGGATGGCCTCCCCTGGACCATGACTGAATGGCCTGGACCCTCATCTTGCTAGTCCTAGGGGAGTTGGAGAAGCGCCCATTCTGAGGTGTGGATGATACCACCTGTAGCAACCTACGGCTCCGACCTTTTGGAGCTTTTCCCTCGTTGTGTTCTCAAGAACTTCTGTCACAGCAGGGTCAGAATCTCACTAGTTCTTGTCTCCCCAGCCTGTCCCGATGAGCTGACGTCTCCCTGGTTTATTTTCCCCTAGTGCCCAAAGAAGAGGCCCCTCAACTACTTTAATAACTCAGACTATAGCAGATGCTTATGATTCGCTTCTGTTAACTAGGTGTTTTCAGGAACACTGAATTAGAGGAGAGGAATCATTGCCCCGGGGGAAATACAGGGTTAGATGCCAGTGAGCCTATAGTCACAGCATTTTCATCAACCAGTCAGTATGTAACCTTCTTTTATACATGTTTCTGTTTTTAAAAATCCTTATTTAATATATATTATTGATTCATCAGCAGCGAACTTGCAGCTGGTAGCTCTGTAACCCCTGCCTGAAGGAAGCTTATCTAGTGTGTCTTTTCTCCATAAGACGTATCACAGCCCCCCTGTGCTTGCTTGAAAACACTAGCCAGCCCTTCAGCACCGTGCTCAGGGCCACTGTCCACAGGGAAATGACCAACAGAAAACACGATGTGTGGAAAATGTGGCACTAAATCCCCTTGAGAAGGACACTTGTTTAAAAGGACACCGTTTACACTGTGAGAATTAGAACAGGGAGACAGAGGGTCTCTCTGCCTTCCACCAGGAACGTGCACAGATGACGTATTTTTCACCACTCTCAGCGTCTCCGTGTTGGAGAATTACCTCGAAAGCACCGTATGTATGGATTTGGGGGTTACCAATAAATTGTAAGCAAGTGGGCAAATTTGCAGATACAGAATCTGCAAATGATGAAGATTTACTGTATTTTTCAAATGGGTACAAAGTTACTTTGATTCAAGAAACTTTTGATTCTAAACATGCCCACTACGCGAATCTTAAGCATTAGAATGGCTTCCGCTCTTTTTGCAGATAAACTAGCTGCAGTAATTCCCATACAGAGACTAAAACCTGCCTCATTAGAAAAGAGCTGAACCTCAGTTCTCTAACTTAAATTATCCCCATCCCCCGCCCCCAGGTAAGTCTCATAGATCTTGTCTGTAGTCTGACGGAGGACCTTTCCCTCTGGCGCTCTCATCTGGTTGCCGGAGTCTTCCCTCAGGCCCTGAAGGTCATGGGAGGTGGTGCTGGAGCTGGTCTGGAGGTTTCTCAGGCGCCTCACGGGCAGAACATTGAGGAGCAGTGTGGAGTGACGGTTTCTGGACAATTGTCAGGGCTCTTTGGATGACCTAAAATAAATGGGGACATTTAGGGGGTGCCATTTTTTGGTTAATAAGGCTTGTGGACAGTTGGATGCTGATAATTTAAACTTTAAAAGGATACATGGCCTTGTTTTGTAGGCCTGTGAATTTATGGGCGCTCGGATTATAAAATTCTGATTAAGATACGATAGAAATCCATCATGTAATGGATGTATTAAAATATCCATCATTTATTGAATACCTACTGCATGCTATGCATACTACAAGATGTTTATGTGCATTATTTTATATAATAATGGAATTGCTATCATTTTATAGATGAGAAAATGTAGGTTGGAGAAATTAATAAATATAAGCTAGAAAGTTAGAAAACAAGAGTTCACAGTTAAGTCTATCTGGCTTCACATTCCACTCTCTTTCCAGTCTCCTGGAATAGCTTTTATGTCTCCTCAAATATCATGTCAGAGGGTGAGCAAGTGGAGGTTTGTAGTGGGAAGATTTTCGCAAATTGATTAATATATGGAAGAAATGTAGAAGTAAAGTGATAATCCTTTAATCAAGAACCGTAAGATAAAGGTTCTTTCTAGGGCCGTGTGCCAGTGATTAATACACATCAACCTTCAACAGTAATACTCAGAGGAGCCTGACTGTCAGAAAATGACAGTATTGATCTTTTGAGAAAACTGGAGCCCTTTTTAATAAAGTGTGACATTTGAAAAAAGATGTATTTGATAAACTTACTGAACTTATTTTGAGCCTTATTGAACTTTAGAAAAGCAATCTGAATTTTCATCAGTCCAAAATATGTAGGGTTAAAAATCGCACAGTTTAAAAGCTTACGACTGAGTGCGGCCGTTGTCTACACCCCCCCCCCC
>SJYG01000386.1:792444-814838 GCA_006410535.1 Litocranius walleri
GGATGGATGGTGATCAGAGGACCTGGGGAGACAGAACAGGTTGCTGGAAGAGTTTCAACTGCTCACCTTGCTCAGGTCGGGAGGAGTCCCAAAGCTCTCTTCCGCCCCCAGCTGGACTGAGAGGAACTCGGCAAGACGCACAAGAGCCTCTTCCAGGGAGACCTCCGCCGGACAGCGCTCGGCTCCCCCTCCCGACCCATCCTCGGCCTCCGAAGAGCCTGCGAGGCCAGGGAACGGGATGGGGAGGCGCTCTGGGTCTTGTGTCGGACGCCAGGCCACCAGCCGGCGCCTGCCAGGTCCCTCCCTGCATCTCTCAGCAGCGTTCCCGATGCACCAACAGTACCTACCAACCAGGCCGGTCAGCTCGGTCCACAGCTCAGCGGTTGGCTGGTAGGCGCGGCGGCGACTCCCGGGCTTACAGCGGGCGCTCTAGGGAGGCAGCGGGGGAGAGGCCCTGAGGAGAGGCCAGGCAGCCCGTGGGGTCCCTGCCTCCGGGGACTGAGCCTAGTGGCTGGCTGCGGGCTCTCAGCCTCCAACCCCAGAGACGGGATCTTCGGCACGGGCCCTGCCCCGCGGCCCCTCCCCCGGCCCCGCGGCTCCTCCCCCTGCCCCGCGGCCCCGCCCCGCGGCCCGTCGCTGGCTGCGCCACTGGCTGCTGAGTTGCGCCGTGACTGGTTTCTGCCTTTTGCGATAGTTCTGACGTCTCTCCTTCGCTGTCCGCGCCTGCCAGTTCTGCACGTTCTGTGGAGCTATCTTTTTCGTCCTTCATTGGTGATTTTGAGGGGCTTGGGAGGGGCGTGAAACCTTGGTAGAGGCAGCCCCTGTTCTCCTGCTCTCTTACGGCAGCTGTCGGCTGGGAGACGCGGCGTGCAGACCTTTACCTCCAGGCGTGGGGACAGCCAGAGCTCGTTTCTGTCCTTAAGAAATGACCGAGGAAACGTAAATGCTTTCCTCTTTGAGACAGTCCATGAGGCACTGGTGTACTTTTCAGATTCTGGAATTTGCATTTTCTTGGCATTTCATTGGCCAAAATGTTAAAACTTTTTTCTCAGTCACTTTGAGTTAATTTGTTTCTTATTAAAAAACAAAACAAAACACATTACTGAATGTGTTTATGGTGGGAGTGATGTAGCTACAAAACAAGGAATACAAAACATGTAGCCAGCAGAAACGGGAAAACAAGATGCATCTGAATGCTTGTCCTGAAGACCTGCTGAATATTTAGAGCAAGGTTTGTAGCATGTTCAGATAACGAGATAACAGATGATCCTCGTGTCGGTTGGTGAGCTCTTTTTCTATGCAGCTTCCTTGTCTACAGTATCCAGCTCCACAAACTTTAGTTTCTTCGGCAACTTCAGGCTTTGATCCCTCAGCCCAGTGCTATTGCCTTGCTCTGCTGGACTCCACCTCCTTCATTGCAACCTGGAAATTTTCCCTGGGGCAGAAATTCAGGGCAATTATGGGAAGAACTGATGCTTTTGAACTGTGGTGTTGGAGGAGACTTGAGAGTCTCTTGGACTGCAAGGAGATCCAACCAGTCCATTCTGAAGGAGATCAGCCCTGAATATTCATTGGAAGGAATGATGCTGAAGCTGAGGCTCCAATACTTTGGCCACCTGATGTGAAGAGCTGACTCATTTGAAAAGATTCTGATGCTGGGAAAGATTGAAGGCAAGAGGAGAAGGGGACGACAGAGGATGAAATGGTTGGATGGCATCACCGACTCAATAGACATGAGTTTGAATGAACTCCGGGAGTTTGTGATGGACAGGGAGGCCTGGTGTGCTGTGATTCATGGGGTTGCAAAGAGTCGGACATGACTGAGTGACTGAGCGACTGAACTGACTGATGGGACTTCTTTTGTGTATTTCCTTTCTCAGGGATTAGAGTTCAGTGCTGCCTTTTTGACCAAGATCTGAAAATACTATTTCATATGTTTTGTCAGTTTTATAATCATTTACTATGGGAAGAGTAGTCTGGTACCAGTTAATTTGTTAAACTTAAAATTAGACATTTTCTCAACTTGATATCTTTATTTGAACATTTTCGGAGAGGGAAAGAGAGAGGGGCAAAATAAGGTAGGGTTTGAGAGGTACAATTGGCATGAATGATCTCATTTGCAAAGCAGAGATAGAGACACAGGCATAGAGAACACCACCAGGGAAGCCCCAGGAACACTGGAGTGGGTCGCTGTTCCCTTCTACAGGGGATCTTCTTGATTCAGGGGTGGAACCCAGGTCTCCTGGATTGCAGGCAGATTCTCTATCATCTGTGCCACCAGGGAAGGCCAAATATATGGATACCAAGGGGGAAATGGGGTGGAACTGGGAGATGGAGACCGACACACATACACTGCTGGTATACGTATGGAGTAGATACCGAGTGAGAACACGCCTGATGCACTGTGCTGACCCGAACAGGAAGAAATCCGAAAGGGAGCAGCGTATGTATGTGCACGTGTATGGCTGAATCATTCTGCGGCACAGCAGAAACTAACACAGCGTGGCAAAGCAACTATTCTCCAGTAAAAACTAATTTTAAAATAGGAAATACAATAAAGCCAAAGGATATATTGCACAGCACAAAATATTGGAAATATAACCAATATTTTGTAATAACTTTAGATGGACTATAATCTACAAAAATATTGAATCACTATGTTGTACATCTGAAACTAATACAATATTGTAAATCAACCATACTTCAAATTAAAAAGAAAAAGAATAGAAAAAACCAACACACACAGAAAAGCATTTCAAATGCAGTAATCCCCCCACCTCCTCAAAATTCATGACTTTTCCCTCCTTTTATCTGGTCTAGTTATACAAGTCAGAAAGTTAGAAATAACTCTTGACACCTCTTCTTCCTCACCTCCCACACCCAGTGAATCAAGAGTCCTGAGTTTCTCTTGAACTGATGCCTCTTTCCATCTCCATTAGTCACCTGGGAGCTCAAGACAGCGCATTTAAATAGCTTCCCTACTGACCGACTTAACTACTACCCCCTTCTCTCCCTGTCTGTCTTCTCCTTGTAAGCCTGCTAATTTGCTGTGAAGTCAAACCTGATCATGTTCGTTCCCTCCTCACCTCCTGGTTAGGATCCTTCGGTGGATTTTATGGCTGTGTGATGGGGGTAAGATTCCTTAGCGTAGCCTAATATCACAGTATGGTCTGTTCTCTACCTGTCATTCCAGCTTTATTGATGATCTCATGTACCCTCACTTCATTCCATGAAACTTTGCTCATGCTGTTTCTAGGAATGGTTAACTTCCTCACACCTTCAGGCATCTGTTCAACTCTCTCTTCTCTAGGGAAAATTCCCTAATCTCTTGACTAGATCACATCTTCAATTCTTATGCTCAAGTAAATTCATATAAATCAGTTGAAGTTTCACATTTCTGTGATTTTTTTTTTGTTAATGTCTTTATCCTTTACTGGAGTAAAAGGTAAAATGTCATGTAAGCCATTTTGGTGCTAATGTTACTGCTCATACTTAGTAATAAAGGTGAATAAAATCAAAGAAAGAGGTGAAATGGAGGTGACTTAGGAGCACTGGTTGATTGAATAAGCAAATTTGCTCAGGATGAATAATGCAGTGCAGTGTCTGTAGATACATCACTGCCCATAACTGTTATCACTATGGGAACTGCAGGCATCATTTCCGTTAGGAAGACAAAGCTCTTGTCTCTATCCATTGCAGAAGCATCACAACACCAATTTCCAGTTTGAGTGAAAACCCCTTTTCTATGAATTCTTTTTGTATAAAATTATAATGAACATTAAAAATTTTAGTGCTGTTTCTAGAATCTAAATACTACAGTCTCAAAGGTATGTGTAAGAAGTGTTTCTAAGATCATGCAAGTGTTAAATATACACATAAAGTTAATAATATCTGGAGTTCTAGTCAACACTTGTATGCTATGATTCCATGTACTTAGGCTAGGTTTCTTTATGCCAGGCACTATTTTTAAGTGCTTTACAAATATTAACTCATTTAATTTTCAAAACAATATTATAAGGTAGGTAGTATTATTATCCCTATTTTTTAGATGAAGAAGCAGAGGTACAGACATGTCCAGTAATTGTCTAATGTTCAGCAATAGAATCAAGATTCAAACTCAGTCTCTCTGGCTTCAGAGAGCTGAGCGTTTGCTTAGACTCTCTTTGCGTGGCCTCTGCCATCTAGCCAGTCACTTGACAGCCATAAGAACCTGAGGGTAAAAGTGTGGTGTTTCTTTTTTTTTTTTTAATGTGTAGTACACTCTAGGTTTTAAAAATCTACATCTTTTTCGTCTCAGCAAAGAAGCAGGTGCTAAAAGTGAGTACTCATATGAAGGCAGGGAGAGATACCTTGCTAACACTCTCACAGAGGTGTTTCTCTCACCTCATACTTTACCTGTAGAAAGGTAGTGTTAATTGCAAAACATTTGTGGAAGTTGTGAAATTATCGAAACTCAAGAATTTCAATGTGATTCACTAGATTAAATGAGAGAAGCCAAAAATTAGTTAAAGATACTCAGTTTGGTAAATGGTCTGTCAGGATTTGATTTAAAAAATCCCTTTAAGCAGAGTGTAGCTTTTTGTGGGTTTGGCAAAGTGTCCAAACTTATGAAATATTTGGAGGTCTCAGTTCTGCTGTGGTCTCAAAAGAGATTCTCTTTAATGAAAGGTAAACGTTAAAAGGCAGAACTGAACACAGCCTGCTTTAACCTTTCACAGAATTGCCAGATTGCCGGATGAGACTTAATTGGAAGCTCAGAAAATAATGATGAGCAACCTAATCAGGAAAAATCTATTTGGTCTAAATCTCTAGAGAAGGAGGTTGAACAGACAGTAAACAGCAAATTGGCAACATTTAAAGATTAGTCACCTGGTGAAAAACAAAACAAAACCGACCCCTCTCGACAAAACCAGCCACAAAAGCAACAACAAAAACCAGAAAACAGCTGTTTAACTTAATATAGACCTACATTATTTTTGAGAAAGAAAATTAGACTTTATCTAGCTAAGGAGTTATGAAGAAGGAAAAAGTAGCTCGTGTCTGACTGTTTGCAACCTCGTGGATTATAGTCCACCAGGCTCCTCTGTTCATGGAATTCTCCAGGCAAGAATACTAGAGTGAGTTGTCATGCCTTCCTCCAGGGGATCGTCCCGACCTAGAGATCAAACTGGTCTCTCTTGTGGCTTCTGCATTGCAGGTGGATTCTTTACTGCTGAGCTACTAGGGAAACCCATAATATGTATGATACATTTGCTCTATTTAAGAATTAGAGCTTGGAGTGCCAGGAGTGCAATTTTGTCAGAACTTGAGGGAGAGGAAAAGTATGGTCAATAAAGTGGAAACCTTAATGCTGGAAATGCAGAGTTGCATTGATGTAACAACCATCTTAACCCCTGGGTATATTTTATTAGAAGCACAAAGAAAATTCCAGAGGTACTTTAGATCTGTACTACCGAGAATACAAATGGATATTTAAATGAGAATCTAAGCTAATTAAATTTAAATAAGAAAATTCCTCAGTTGCATTAGTTACATTCCAGTTGCTCTCTAGCTGCTTGTGGCTAGCGGCTACCCTGTGAGATGGAAAACACACAGATATTGAACATTTCCATCATCCTAGAAAGTTCTATTGCAGAGTCATGTTTTGAGCATTTATACTGGCCGTATCAGTGTTGTTTTCAATCTCCATGGACTGTCTGAAGCCCAGGGTTCTATTAGTTTCCCAGGTGGGCATCCTGTAAGAGAAATACCTCTCACTGTTCGCTTCTTAAAACTCAATTTCCAATCTGTGGCGAGTAAGATTTAACCTGTAGGTTGTTGTAAGAATTAATGTGAAAATAATGTAAGAAAACTGCCTGACATATAGCAGATTCTCAGTAAACACTAATTTGTATTCTCTATAATGTAGTAATTTTTTCAGTGATGATAGATCTTTATTCTTGGAAAATCAGGAGAAGATGATAGGAGAAATCAATATACTCTGAATTTAGAGAAAGCTTGTTCTCACCTCTATATAACACTCCTCCATTGTTCTTTTGTCTTTTAATTTTTTCTTGTCCTGCCACAGTACATTTTAGGGTGTATAGTCAAGTACCTAGTCATTTACGCCCTTCTTTAGTCATGATTTCTATACTTGTCTGCTTACCATCAAAACTGAGCAAGGGAGTAACAGGCAGTGTCTAAGGGCGCCAAGCCTGTTTCCCCTGCCTCCATGATGTGAAAGCAGCTCTGTCTCTTTCTAATGACCGACTGCCTCTGCCCAGTCTGGTAGCTTCTTGCCTGCTGGTCCTTTGTCATGTGGAGCTTACGGTGCTAGAGAGATAACCACAGCTTGAAGTTTCGTGAGATTTTGGCCGTTTCCCCTGGTAGAATTCCTACTTTGGGAGTCAGGACTTCTCAACCCATAGAGCCCTAAATTGTGAGGAAAAAGCAGAAATTCTCCAAGTTCTTCCCTGGGTGGGAAGCTTTCCGAGAGGCCCAGTGGTAAAGAATCTGCCCGCCAATTCAGGAGATGCAGGAGACCCTGGTTCGATCCCTGGGTTGGAAACATCCCCCGGAGGAGGAAATGTCAACTCACTCCAGTATTCTTGCCTGGAAAATTCCATGGACAAAGGAGCCTGGTGGGCTTCAGTCCGTGGAGTCACAGAGTCAGACGTGACTGAAGTGACTTAGCGCGCGTGCATCGCTCTACTTCTGGGAACTGTTTACATTCTGCCTATGCCCAGATATGGGTTCCTCACTGCCGGCCGTCCCATAGGTGACTAATTCCAGAATTCACCGACGATTGCAGGTTGCCTTCCCTGGGAGGCCAACTCTGAAATGGAATTGGTGTGAAGGGAGTTTACTAGGAAGTACTCTCAGAATTATACCTGTGGATAAGGTTGCCAGATTAGCAAGTAAAAATATAGGATGCCTAGTTAAAAATTTCTGGCAAGCAATGCGTACTTTTAAACGAGAAACACAGTCTTCAGAACATGATTGTCTGAAATTCAGGCCCGAGCTTCAGGTCCTGTGTGTGACAGCCCTGTGTGAGGAGGAAGGGGAGGGGTGGGCACAGAGAGGTGGGCTGCTGGGCCACAGCGACCCTGGCCTCCGCCGGCTCTCTAGGGACCTGGAGCTGGGATGGCGGTTCAGCCCGCCCATGGGGCGCAGAGGCCGGATTTCTGGGTCCTTGCATTGACCAGTCACGGGGTGCAGACCATAGCTGCGAATGAATTGTGGCCTGGGGATGGTGCCTCTCGTCTGCGGAGATCCCCTCGCCTTGAGGGTTGGCTGCCTCCTGGGCAGCCAGGGGACTGCGGTTCTGAAGGGGGCTCCTGTGTGTGGGGGGCAAGGCGGGCGGGTCAGGGTGGGGGTGGAGAGGTGTCTGTTAGGACACAGGTTTTAATCATCATCATTGTAATTAACATTCTCATGTGCATCCCCCCACCCCCCGCTGTAAAGTCTCTGAATGCCACATGACAGCTCGAGTTGCTAATAAGGCCTGCAGTGCCTGTCCCCTAGCCAGGGTCTTTGTCACTGGCAGTGGTGGCGGTTTGGTCTCTAAATGTGTCCTGCTGTTGAGACCCATGGGCTGTAGTGTCCACGGGATTCTCCAGGCAAGAATACTGGAGTTGGTTGCCATTTTCTCTTCCAGGGGATCTTCTCCACCCAGGGATTGACCTTGGGCCTCCTGCATTGCAGGCAGATTCTTTACTGACTGAGTCAACAGGAAAGCACCGTAAAGGCTTTGAATGAGAGCTGTCTCTTTTAAGGCCCTTGCCCTCAGTTTCCGACCCCCTTGCTCTCTCTTCCCAACCTCTGTAGCAGTCTCTCCTCAGATCAAGGTCTTGTCACTGCTCTGGAAACAGGTGGGAACCCTCGGTCAGAACAAGCCTTTGTTGGCTTCGTTGCTAATTTCTATGTTCTCTTCTCTGACACCAGTGGAGATTAAGGCTCTTGATCGAGGCTAATCAGTCCTTCTGTGTTCTTGACTTCATCTTGGCCTCTCTCTTCTGTGATCTTAATCCATTTTCCCCACCTCTCCTGTGTTTTTAAGTTCCTCTCTTCAGCTTTCAGGAATTCAAGACTCATATGCTGAAAGTCTTCTCTCCCGACCCCCACATGCCTTCCTGAGCTTTGTTCAGCCTTTCACAGAGTCAGGCCCAGTGGTAAAGAATCTGCCCGCCAATTCAGGAGATGCAGGAGACCCTGGTTCGATCCCTGGGTTGGAAACATCCCCCGGAGGAGGAAATGTCAACTCACTCCAGTATTCTTGCCTGGAAAATTCCATGGACAAAGGAGCCTGGTGGGCTTCAGTCCGTGGAGTCACAGAGTCAGACGTGACTGAAGTGACTTAGCGCGCGTGCATCGCTCTACTTCTGGGAACTGTTTACATTCTGCCTATGCCCAGATATGGGTTCCTCACTGCCGGCCGTCCCATAGGTGACTAATTCCAGAATTCACCGACGATTGCAGGTTGCCTTCCCTGGGAGGCCAACTCTGAAATGGAATTGGTGTGAAGGGAGTTTACTAGGAAGTACTCTCAGAATTATACCTGTGGATAAGGTTGCCAGATTAGCAAGTAAAAATATAGGATGCCTAGTTAAAAATTTCTGGCAAGCAATGCGTACTTTTAAACGAGAAACACAGTCTTCAGAACATGATTGTCTGAAATTCAGGCCCGAGCTTCAGGTCCTGTGTGTGACAGCCCTGTGTGAGGAGGAAGGGGAGGGGTGGGCACAGAGAGGTGGGCTGCTGGGCCACAGCGACCCTGGCCTCCGCCG
This sequence comes from Litocranius walleri, assembly GCA_006410535.1. Classification (NCBI taxonomy): domain Eukaryota; kingdom Metazoa; phylum Chordata; class Mammalia; order Artiodactyla; family Bovidae; genus Litocranius; species Litocranius walleri. The sequence goes on from SJYG01000386.1 coordinate 801,210, forward strand.
GCTCTCTAGGGACCTGGAGCTGGGATGGCGGTTCAGCCCGCCCATGGGGCGCAGAGGCCGGATTTCTGGGTCCTTGCATTGACCAGTCACGGGGTGCAGACCATAGCTGCGAATGAATTGTGGCCTGGGGATGGCGCCTCTCGTCTGCGGAGATCCCCTCGCCTTGAGGGTTGGCTGCCTCCTGGGCAGCCAGGGGACTGCGGTTCTGAAGGGGGCTCCTGTGTGTGGGGGGCAAGGCGGGCGGGTTAGGGTGGGGGTGGAGAGGTGTCTGTTAGGACACAGGTTTTAATCATCATCATTGTAATTAACATTCTCATGTGCATCCCCCCACCCCCCGCTGTAAAGTCTCTGAATGCCACATGACAGCTCGAGTTGCTAATAAGGCCTGCAGTGCCTGTCCCCTAGCCAGGGTCTTTGTCACTGGCAGTGGTGGCGGTTTGGTCTCTAAATGTGTCCTGCTGTTGAGACCCATGGGCTGTAGTGTCCATGGGATTCTCCAGGCAAGAATACTGGAGTTGGTTGCCATTTTCTCTTCCAGGGGATCTTCTCCACCCAGGGATTGACCTTGGGCCTCCTGCATTGCAGGCAGATTCTTTACTGACTGAGTCAACAGGAAAGCACCGTAAAGGCTTTGAATGAGAGCTGTCTCTTTTAAGGCCCTTGCCCTCAGTTTCCGACCCCCTTGCTCTCTCTTCCCAACCTCTGTAGCAGTCTCTCCTCAGATCAAGGTCTTGTCACTGCTCTGGAAACAGGTGGGAACCCTCGGTCAGAACAAGCCTTTGTTGGCTTCGTTGCTAATTTCTATGTTCTCTTCTCTGACACCAGTGGAGATTAAGGCTCTTGATCGAGGCTAATCAGTCCTTCTGTGTTCTTGACTTCATCTTGGCCTCTCTCTTCTGTGATCTTAATCCATTTTCCCCACCTCTCCTGTGTTTTTAAGTTCCTCTCTTCAGCTTTCAGGAATTCAAGACTCATATGCTGAAAGTCTTCTCTCCCGACCCCCACATGCCTTCCTGAGCTTTGTTCAGCCTTTCACAGAGTCGGCTTCACTTGCTGTCTGTCCCCCATCACGCTCTTTGTCTGTTGGCATTTGGCTCTCAGCTACACTCACCTACTGAGTGAGTAAAGGTCCTCTGCTTCTTTACCTGCACAAGCAAATGACCATTCTCTTAGCTTTTACTTAGCTAGAGCTCTCATTTGAAATCATAGGCTTCATTACCTTGATAACTCTGCAGTCTCCTGGTTCTCTTCATTTCAGAGGACTTCTCCAGCCCCATCTTGTCCTTTCATCCTTAACTGTTAGTGTGCTTACTCCTCCATGCTGCCTTAGGCGTCCATATATTCTTCCTGAACAATAGTGTTTCCTCTATAGTTTCTGTATACTGTGTGCTCATTACTCGTGATTTTATTTCTTCCAACCAAAATCTTATCCCCTGAGTTTCAGGTTTGTGTATTCAAGGCTTCAAAGGTTCTCTCCATTTGGATGTTCCAAAGATGCCTCATAGACAATATGAACAACAAAATTGCCATCAACTAGGTCCCCTTTCTCATGTAAGTTGATGGCACTCAGACACCCAAGCTTAAGTTCTTAACAGGAATTTCTGACTCCTTTCTTTCACATTAAAAAAAAAATAAACCATCTCATTCTCATGGTTTCAGCTCCTAAATATTTCTGGAGCCTCTCCCTTTTATCAGTCTAATCTTTTTCACCTTCTCCTTCCATAGGACTGCTACAGTCATTTGAGATACAAAGCTAACCATGTCAGTCTTCTAATTAAAATCTGTTGGCACTCCATCAGCTATAATCTAAGGTCCAAGATAAAGCTTTCACTCTGGGACTGGACTTACCTCCCATAAATAATGATAAAACTGGACAATATATATGCTGCAACAATTTTTGGACACTGGGCAAATAATTGGCACAATACAGTTATTTTGTCTTCAAACGCTTTCCGGACTACAGTATAGAGAGGGGGGTCTTGAACAGAGAACAGTGGTATTACTGAGTTGAGTAACAGACAGAACTGTTGTCCAGGAACCTTGAGGCATCTGGAATTTATGGAGCAAAATAGCAAGGAGGTGGAGGCTGCATGGAGAAAAAATGTCAGAAATTTGTCTAGGAATCTCCTTGAATTTGTTGCTAAACACTAAGTTGTAAGATGTATGATGAAACTGGTTGAGGTCAGGCAAAGGACAGCTATGAAGCTGTAAGTTGTAAAGTTTCCAGAAAAGGACAGCTATGAAGCTGTAAGTTGAAAAGTTTCCAGAATTCACATAGTTGGAAGACATTTGAGTTTTAGTTCGAATGAGGAGTCTTCCCTAAACACCTGGACTTTCCGAGAAACCGCTGAAGGGGCATGCCTTACCAGCGCAGCTGGACCACTGCTGTTTCTCAACTGGCATTCTGTGGAAAAAATTTGAATGACTCTTTTCTTGTTTCTTTCAGGGTTGATATAATACCATTCCAAATACATTAGATATAAATTAATTCATTATGTTCAATATTGCCTTAGGCACTAGGGTTTAATTTTCTTGCAGAAACCTAACTGAGAAGGAGTATTTTATATCCACTCTGCAGAGTTTAAAAACAAATTTCAAAAGTATCGTGTAAGTTAACTGCCTGTCAGATCAAAAGTTAATCTCCAAATATGGGAAAACACACACAATATCTATCAATAAATAAAAAATTACCAGACTTATGAAGAAGGAAATTGTGACCATAGCTAGGGGAAAAATTAGTCTATAGCAACATGCACAGAATGATGAATATTATACCGTTACCAAATGACATCACATTATAAACACACTCTGAGGTTTAAAAGAAAACATGAGCAAATACTGGCTACATCCCCAGTGCTGTACATTACCTGCTCCTACTTTATTTATGTTCTGCGTATCAGTCTGTTCTTCTTCTCCTTCCTCGATCTCGCCCCTCCCCTCCTCCTCTCCCCGGTGGTGATCACCGCTTCCTTCTCTGTGTGTGTTTTGTTACAGTCATTTGTTTTATGTTATAGATTCTATAAGTGAAAATATGTCTCTCTCTGCCTGACATTTATAAAAATTTTGATCACTCTGTCGTACATCTAATGCTAATGTAATACTGTAAATTAACTCTGCTGAGTCTCTCAGTCACGTCCAACTCTTTGTGACCTCATGGACTGTAGCCCACCAGGTTGCTCTATCCGTGAGATTCTCCAGGCAGGAAGTGGGCAGCCATTCCCTCCTCCAGGGATCTTCCCCACGCAGGGAGTGAACCTGGGTCTCCTGCATTGCAGGTGGATTCTTTACCATCTGAGCCACCAGGCAAGCCCAAGTCAGCTATGCTTCAATACAAGAAAGGCTTAAAAAGTGAAAAGAAGAAAATGAGCATAAAGAGAAGTAAAGGATACAAAGTGAGGTGGAAGTTTTAGAGATAAAAATAAAATCGGAAAACAATCCCCTGGATTGACTTTATAGCAGGTGACCCTTTACTGCAGAAGGGTCAGTCAGCCTGAGTATATGGATGAGGCCTGAGGAGAGGAAAAAATAAAACGTGCGCAGTCTCAGTGACTGTGGGATGTTACCACGTGGTCTATCAAACCTGTAATTGGAGTCCCGGGAGAGGGAAAGAGCAAAGTAAAAAGGTTTTAAAATCCAAGGCAGTTCACATGTCTCACCAGGCATTTAATGATCTGATTTTGCCTGTCTTCAAGTTTCAGATCTAAACCAACTCCTGACACTGGTTTTTCTGGTCAGGTTACTGTATGACTTCCAATTTATCTCACAAACCATGCTTTTTCTTGTCTCCATATCTTTGTTCATTCTGGTGTCTCTGCCTAGAATCCTCTTAACTCATACTCTTGAGCAATCTAACTCATACTTCTATTTAAAGTCTCAATCCATGAGTCACGTCCAGGAAATCTTGCCACTACGCCGTCACCTTGCGCCCAGCCAGAGACGGCTGCACTCTCTGGCGCTCCTGGTGTGCCTTCGCCTGTGTTGACTGCATTATGCTACAGGGATCTCTGTTTTGTGTTTATTCTCCTAGCTGGAGTATATCTAATTCGTGTTTCCATCTCCAGCACTTAGTAGGAGGATTGACACGGATCAGCTAAAGAATGAATGAGCAATGAGTTCACTGACCTAACTTTTGGTTCTGAATTCGATATTTTCATATACATGTTAAAAATAATAAGAATCTCAGTCCCTTTAAGTTTCATTTAGTATGGCTTACCTTTTTATTTGAAAATTAAAAAATATCTTATAGTTAATGGGTCTGAGTTTGAAGTCTTGAAGTTTGATTATATTTTCCTAACTTATGTATATATATGTGTGTGCACACAAGTCTCTCTATATAAAATGGTAATTCCTCACTTCTTCATAAAGCTTCAATTAATAATCTACAATCAAGATGAGGAATTATGGAATTTATAATTTAATACTTTCAAATTTTAATATGTCCAAAAAGCTTTTGTGAAGCTTGTTAAAATGCAATTTATCTTGCCTCCTTTTCAGAGATTCTGATCCAGTAAATCTGAAATAAAGACTCTGGAGATTCTGTTGTAAGTGATAGATAATTTCTGGAGAGAAACAGACATTTATGTTCCATGGCTAGAGAAATGTAGTTTAACAGTGGATCCTACATTTGTATTTTGACTAGACAAGGAAAAAAAATGAGGCTTGGAAAAGCAACATTTAGAAAAACCTCTTCTGTTGTAATGAATCCACATCAATTATGCTGAAGTTCTGAATAACCTTTGTAGTTAAACAATAAATGGAGACTGAGTGTGACCAGTAATTTTGTAGAGAAAGGAAGAAAATAGTAAATTAAGCAGGAGAATCCTCTTTATTCTATTTTAAAGTCTGTGCTCTAGAGAAGAAAACATTGTTTTAAAACTTTTATTTGATTTGGAGCACTTGATTCCACGGGGAACAAATTGCCCCTGAAAGCTCAGGGATAAAAGACTGGAGGGAAATGCTACAATCTGTGCTCAGCAGTCACTGTAGTCAAGAGCATGATTTCCCAGCTGATTGCACCATTCTAAATATTGTATTAAGTCAGTCACTTAAGGCTGTTTTAGAGAACACATTAATGGGCAGTCTTGTCATATTATATTACATGTAGCAGTCACACTGCTAGACGGCAATATCTGAGAGAAACTTGTGGGAACCTGAGCCAACTCGAGAAAAAAAAGAGTTAAAAAGCTGTTTTTACATATGAAGGTGACAAGCCATGAAGTGTCCCACTGACATAGAATATTACATTTGGTCTGTGTAACTTGAGTAAATAATTTATTGATGAAACCTCAAAATTGAATTACTTTGGATAGAATTTTGAGTTTAATTCTTTCCTTTTGACTACGCTGTTTTTTTTTTTACATCATAGTTTACATTCTGTGGTCACAAGTTCTCTTAGAAATCAATCAGTCCATCTCTCCACCTACCCAGCTACCTATCTTTTCACCTATTCATCTCTTAATCTAACATTTAAATGTATTCAAACTCTTAGAAAACAAAATTCTCAAAGAAGATAGTATTTCAACTCTAAATGGTCTTGAAAAAATTTCTGTCCCAAAGTAGATCCAGGGAGAAGGCAATGGCACCCCACTCCAGTCCTCTTGCCTGGAAAATCCCATGGACGGAGTAGCCTGGAAGGGTGCAGTCCATGGGGTCACTGAGGGTCGGACACGACTGAGCGACTTCACTTTCGCTTTTCACTTTCCTGCATTGGAGAAGGAAATGGCAGCTCCAGGGTTCTTGCCTGGAGAGTCCCAGGGACGGGGGAGCCTGGTGGGCTGCCGTCTATGGGGCCGCACGGAGTTGGACACGACTGAAGTGACTTTACCAGCAGCAGCAGCAGTAGATCCAGAGTTATAGAATCTTGAGTCTTTTCAATTAGGTTGGGCTTACTCTATTCTCCAAAAGGCTAGATCATTCCTTCTTCTGAAAGACTACTGAGAGTCTTATGCATATCAGGTTCAAAGTTCAGGAAATAGGGAAAATGTAGTTGTAGCCATAACGCTTACAGGAAAAGAGAAAAACGAATGTCAGATTGAACAGAATTAGGTACTAATGACCTATTAAACCTCTGTAATACTGAACCTCATAATTTCATCACCTCCCTTTACCATACGAATCTCTGTAGATCAGTCTTTTTAAAATAAGATTAGACCCTTTAGTTTTTTAAAATATACTTTCTGTTTTCCTTTCATAGTACTTTGTTTATGCATAGAAATAAATTTAACTTGTTTTATTAAAAAATGAAAGCATTAGTCACTTAGTCGTGTCCGACTCTTGGCTACCTTATGGACTGCAGCTCACCAGGCTCCTCTGTCCATGCAGTTTTCTAGGCAAGAACACTGGAGCAGGTTGCCAGTCCCTTCTTCAGGGGATCTTCCTGACCCAGGGATCAAAGTCAGGTCTCCTCTATTGCAGACAGACTCTTTGCTGCCTGATCCATCAGGGAAGCCCTTATTAAAATATGCTATTAAATTAAAATTGCTTACAAATTAACTCTTAAAATATGTTCAGCCTTACTTCTGCCTTTCTTGTCTTTTGTTAATTGTGATTTATACCTAACTACTTCCTGTATCAGTCTTGAGTTTGGGGAGATATTTACAAAAGAGATTAGGTACCTTTAAATTTTTTTTAGTACTAGCTCAACAGATTGTTACCCCCTTTTCTTATTTTCCTGTATAACCCTTTTTTTTTTTGGATGCCTAATGCTTATCTTTTAGCTCAGCGTCAGTAACTCAGTCATCTACTCTTTATATGTGAACCTTTGTCTTGACCTACTCTGTTGTTTAGTTCCTAGGTCTTTTCTGGCCCCATGGACTGTCCCCCACCAGGCTCCCCTGTCCGTGTGATTTCCCAGGCAAGAATACGGGAGTGGGTTGCCATTTCCTTCTCCAGGGCATCTTCTCAACCTAATCTTCATTTCCTGCATTTTAAGCAGATTCTTTACCACCAAACCACCGGGGAAGCTCCCTTGAGCTATGCAGGAGCTGAGTGCTTAATCATGTCAGATTTGGAATTTTACTGTCTGGGTTTGAATCGCTGTTATACCATTTGCTAGGTATGGGCAAGTTAGATATCCTCTCCAAGTCTCTTGTTTCCTCATCAACAGAATAAAGGTTGTGATAGCACTTAGTACATAGGATTTTTTGAGATTAAATAAGATAATATAGATAAATGTAAGTATAGGTAAACTATATAATTCATAAGTACTCAATACTTGTCATTTAATTGTTGATACTGTTACTGTTATTGCCTGTGTTTCTCAGGCTTTCTGGGGTTTTGCATCGTGTTTCTTGTTGGAGCTTTGCAGTTGTATCATACTATGGTGCTTTAAGAGAAGTTACAAATCTGTTTGGAGCACCAGTTACTATAACTGTTATGTTACATAATATGACTTATGATCTCCTCCAGCTCCCTCCTTCTAGTAACTTTAATAACACCTGGCTTCCCATGACCACGAGCAACACACACAGATTTACCATTCCATTTCCCCATCTTGGCACAAGCAGTGTAATCCACCCGGTCATGCGGTCCTATAGTGACTAACATAACAGAATCTACTTGAATGCATTTCAGAGCAGAAAGATTCTTTGGACCGTACTACTCACCATAAGATATTGAGTAGCACCTAGATGGCTGTGAGAATAGTAGATTTTCCCTGAAATCAAGTTGCAGATGTGGAGTACAGAAAATGTGCTTATTTTTCAAGGTTGTGGTCAGAAATAGAATACCTACTCTTAGGAAGCAGGTGGGAATAAGTGTGTCCTGATAAGCACCTGATGCATCATGGATGTGTTCACAGCTGAATCCAGTTTACCTGGAGAAGGGGTGAAGCTGAGAAGTTCAGTCCAGTTGCTCAGTCATGTCCGACACTTTGCGACCTCATGGACTGCAGCATGCCAGACCTCCCTGCCCATTGCCCACTCCCGGAGCTGGCTGAAACTCATTTGAAGCTGAGGAGACTGTAAGACAATTGGTGTTTACAGTATTTAAGCTTGTTGAATAATATAAAAGCATGAACTTTTACATTGCATCTTCCTTATGTACTTTGGGGTCTGAGGTTTCTAAAACTGCTAAAATAGTCTGGGCATTTAGGTGACGTAGAGTAAAAGACTGCAAGTAAAGAGAAAGGCCTCTGGATCCTAAGGTCTTAGCTTTGAAGGAAACATTTTCTCTATTATATTAATTCGTGACAGTGAAACTTTAATGAAAGCATTGTGGATGGCTCAGAAATTCTGCTGGAGACTGTGCTGGCTGACATCTTTCATTATTTATATATCTCATCATTGGAATAGAGTTAATCCCTCTTATCCTTTCAAGAATTTGTTGAAGTCCTTGATTTACTGATGACCTGGGTCTGTTCAGGGGTGACTTAGCGCTGAGGCTGCTCTGCAGTGTTTTGACTCAACGTTCCCTTTAGCTGGTACAAGAGCATTGCTTGCAGAACTTTTAGAAGCAGAATTATTCTTACTGTATCAATTTTTGTTTTATTGCTAATGAAATTGCATATAGAATAATTTATATGAATCATAGCCACCGTCTACCTCTTAAAGGGATTTGTTCTGTTCTTCCCTTTATAGGCTTTTTTTGCTCATGTCAATGGCAATATATTCTGAGTATTCATTTGTTAGTCAAGGTTATATGCTATTATCTGTGAAATACTCTTTCTCTTTGTTTTATATTTTATTTAAAATTATTTGTTGCGATCAAAACAGAATGGGTATGCTAAAAATTCCAGCAGTACAGAAAAGCTTATAATGAAAAGCTCTATCCTTTATACTCCCTTGTCAGAAACAATCATTTTCAGCTGTTATTATTAGATCTTTTGTTGGATAATCCCATGCATCTAAATAATAAAGTATTCTTGAAATATCGGCTTTGGAAATATCAACTCTATGGACTCTAGTAGGGAAGATTGGTATTTAACTCATATTTTTCCATCCCTTCCTCTTTTCTCAATCATTGTTATTGGTATTGTTAATTATTTTTTATAGCTCCTTTTATAACTTTAAGCATTATTTGTCAACTTATTATTCCTCAGATTCAGACAGTGACTCTTCTCTGGTGACTCAGATGGTAAAGAATCTGCCTTAATGCTGGAGATCTGGGTTCAGTCCCTGTGTCAGGAAGATTCCCTGGCAAAGGGAACGGCTACCCCCACTCCAGTGTTCTTGCCTGGAGAATCCCATGGACAGAGTTGCCTCACAGGCTGAAGTCCATGGGGCTGCAAAGAGTCAGACATGACTGAGTAACGCTGTCACTTTCATAACAGTAAGCATTATTTATCAACTTACACTTATTATTTCATCAAAATCAGACAGTAACTCTTCTTGGCTCTGCACTAATATAAGACATAATTGTTAGTACCTTTATCCTTCCCATCCTAATCATGCCATCTGTAGTTTTACTTTCACATTATTATTACTAATAATATTTATATTTGATTTTGCAAGCATAATGGGGTCTTTCACTGTTAATCTAGAGGTTGACTTGAGGCAGCTACCCTATGCTTTGCCTACATCCAGATAAATATTTCATGTATTGTCTATATTTAAATAAATACTTTAGGATCTTTCATATATTGATTCTAAATAAATTTTATTTTAATATTTTTAGTTTCAGAATCATCACCACTTGCTAGAATTCCTTCCTAAAGGTCCACTGTTAATACTTCATGGTTAGAAAAAGAATATCACCAAGATTAAGGACAAATGGGTTTGATTTTTCTTTTTTGGATGTGCCACAGCAGCATGTGAGATCTCAAGTCCCTGACCAGAGACTGACCCCACGCCCCTGCAGTGGAAGTTCAGAGTCAACACTGGGCTGCCAGGGAAGTCCCTGGGTTAGCTTTTCCAACCCTTCATAAATTTCGGTAAATCATGCCACACTGTCACTGACTTCATGTAACAAAGATGAGGTTTTCATAGACTGTATTTCTGTGTTGTTTCTTGTGGCTTTCTTTAGGAGGAATTTCTTCCTCAGTTCAGTTCAGTTCTGTTCAGTTGCTCAGTTATGTCTGACTCTTTGTGACCCCATGAACTGCAGCACGCCAGGCCTCCCTGTCCATCACCAACTCCTGGAGTTCACTCAAACTCATGACCATCGAGTCTGTGATGCCATCCAGCCATCTCATCCTCTGTCGTCCCCTTCTCCTCCTGCCCCCGATCCCTCCCAGCATCAGGGTCTTTTCCAGTGAGTCAATTCTTCTCATGAGGTGGCTAGAGTATTGGAATTTCAGCTTCAGCATCAGTCCTTCCAATGAATACCCAGGATTGATCTCCTTTAGGATGGACTGGTTGGACCTCCTTGCAGTCCAAGGGACTCTGAAGAGTCTTCAACACCACAGTTCAAAAGCATCAGTTCTTCAGCACTCAGCTTTCTTCACAGTCCAGCTCTCACACCCAAATTTCTTCCTAGAGCCCACTAAGTTCCTCTTCTCATGTGCACCTGTTATTTCCTAGACCTGCTGCACAGCTGTTGTTTTCACACTTCATTCTATCAGAATCCTTGGAAAGCTGTATTTCATACCTCAAGTCTTCTTTCTTATTTTCCACTCTTATTTAAGTGGGTTTCTTGGAAAGAAATCTGGGGGCTTCCCAGGCAGCACTAGTGGTAAAGAGCCTGCCTGCCAATACAGGAGACCTAAGGGACTCCAGTTCTATCCCTGGGTCGGGACGATCCCCTGGAGGCGGCAGTGGCAGCCCGCTCCAGCACTCTTGCTTGGAGAATCCCATGGACAGAGGAGCCTAGTAGGTAGGCTCCAGTCCACGGGGTCGCACAGAGTTGGACCTGACTGAGTAACGTGCTTGGAAAGAATAGTCAATTGATGTTTTAAATTCTTGAATATCTCAAAATATTTTTGATTTGTATTCACATTGGATTTATAATTTGCCATGGTACAGAAGTGAGCATATAGTTTCACATAGAAATTGGAAATTTGCTCCATTGTCATTTAGCATTTTTAAAATATAATTGAAGGATAGTTGCTTATAGAATTTTGTTGTTTTCTGTCAAACCTTAACATGAATCAGCCATAGGTTAATGGCTCCTCCTTCTTGAACCTCCCTTCCTCCCCTGCCCCATCCTACCCCTCTAGGTTGATACAGAGTCCCTGTTTGAGTTCCCTGAGACACATATAGCAAATTCCTGGTGGCCGTCTATTTTACATATGGTAATATAAGTTTCCATGTTACTCTTCCCATACGTCTCATTCTTTCCCCCTCTCTCTCCATCTCCATAAGTCTGTTCTCTATGTCTGTTTCTCCATTGCTGCCTTGCAAATAAGAAGAGTCTTCAACACCACAGTTCAAAAGCATCAGTTCTTCAGCACTCAGCTTTCTTCACAGTCCAGCTCTCACACCCAAATTTCTTCCTAGAGCCCACTAAGTTCCTCTTCTCATGTGCACCTGTTATTTCCTAGACCTGCTGCACAGCTGTTGTTTTCACACTTCATTCTATCAGAATCCTTGGAAAGCTGTATTTCATACCTCAAGTCTTCTTTCTTATTTTCCACTCTTATTTAAGTGGGTTTCTTGGAAAGAAATCTGGGGGCTTCCCAGGCAGCACTAGTGGTAAAGAGCCTGCCTGCCAATACAGGAGACCTAAGGGACTCCAGTTCTATCCCTGGGTCGGGACGATCCCCTGGAGGCGGCAGTGGCAGCCCGCTCCAGCACTCTTGCTTGGAGAATCCCATGGACAGAGGAGCCTAGTAGGTAGGCTCCAGTCCACGGGGTCGCACAGAGTTGGACCTGACTGAGTAACGTGCTTGGAAAGAATAGTCAATTGATGTTTTAAATTCTTGAATATCTCAAAATATTTTTGATTTGTATTCACATTGGATTTATAATTTGCCATGGTACAGAAGTGAGCATATAGTTTCACATAGAAATTGGAAATTTGCTCCATTGTCATTTAGCATTTTTAAAATATAATTGAAGGATAGTTGCTTATAGAATTTTGTTGTTTTCTGTCAAACCTTAACATGAATCAGCCATAGGTTAATGGCTCCTCCTTCTTGAACCTCCCTTCCTCCCCTGCCCCATCCTACCCCTCTAGGTTGATACAGAGTCCCTGTTTGAGTTCCCTGAGACACATATAGCAAATTCCTGGTGGCCGTCTATTTTACATATGGTAATATAAGTTTCCATGTTACTCTTCCCATACGTCTCATTCTTTCCCCCTCTCTCTCCATCTCCATAAGTCTGTTCTCTATGTCTGTTTCTCCATTGCTGCCTTGCAAATAAATTCATCAGTACCATTTTTCTAGATTCCATATATATGTGTTAGTATATGATATTTTTCTTTCTCTTTCTGACTTACTTCACTCTGTATAATAGGCTCTAGATTCACCCTCACAAGTAAGGGTATATTACAGTTTCACATAGAAAATGGAAAATTTGCTCCACTGTCATTTAGCATTTTGACGATAAGAAATCTGAGCCTAGATGATTTTGGGTTGATGTTTTAGAAATGTAACTAATTTAACTAAGTAATTAATTACATTTTCAGCATGATTTGTCTCTTAAATCCATTAAACATAATTTAAATCTGTTAAATTCATTGTTAGTCTGCTAAATCCATTTAATTTATATACAAATTATAAATTTATGAATTAAATTTATATTCTGTACATTGAGGTATAGATATATAGCAGTTAACAATTTAAAAGTAATTTGGTTAAAAATAATTTGGATACACTCACTTTAGAGAACCGTATGGAGGTCACTTAAAAAACTAAAAAAGACCCAGCAATCCCACTACCGTGCATGTACCCTAAGAACACCATAATTCAAAAAGAAACATGTACCTCAGTTTTCACTGCAACACTATTTGCAGTAGTCAGGAGTTGGAAGCAGCCTAAACGTCCATTGACAGATGAATGGATGAAAAAGGTGTGGTACATATACACAATGGAATATTACTCAGTAATAAAAAGGAACAAAGCTGGTCACTTGCAGAAGAACCCAGCCCGCCATACAGAGTGAAGTAAGCCAGAAAGAGGAAGTTAGACGTAGTGTATTAAAGCACATCTATGGAATCCAGAAAAAACGGTGCAGGTGAGCGTCTTTGCGGGGCCGGAACAGAGATGCAGGCGTGCAGAGCGAATCTGTGGGCGCGGGAGGGAAGGGGGGGTGGGCTGAGCTGAGAGCAGCTGACGGGTGGGTGCACCGCCACGCGAGACACGGCGGCTGGTGGGAACGGCCGGAGGCACAGGGAGCCGGGCTCCGTGACGCCCCGGGGGTGCGATGCGGGGAGACGCTCGAGGGAGCGGCTGTGTGCGCCTACAGCTGATTCACTTTGCCGATGGGCAGAAGCTGACACAGCGCCGTAAAGGAATTATCCGCCAATAAAAACAAGTAATTTGGCTGGCACTGAATTTTTATGGCAGGTGTCAGGGGAGGATGCAATTTCCTCGGTTCTGTCTCCTTACAACACAAATTTGAAGCGACGGACCAGCGTTACGGCTCCGTGTTACAACTCAGTTTTATTTAGAAAATAAAGGTAAATACATCTTCGAGGCATGAGGGCATGCCGACCCAAAAGATGCGAGGAGAGAGAGCGCGCGAAAGAGAGAGCGCGGGATAAAGAGAGGGAGGGAGGGAGGGAGGGAGCCGGCCCTTTGGCTCCTCTGTG